>OZ014524.1:536878969-537124354 GCA_963966055.1 Lathyrus aphaca
ACTTGTTTTCTGCGAAAAATAAATTCGCAGCAAAATTCGTAGGAATTCCTGAGACTTTACCTGCGATTTCGGATTTTATAATATTATTCTTTTTATCCTGCGAATTTTACTGCAATTTATTTCGCAGGAAATATGAAAACTCAAATCCTCTGGAAAAGTCGCAGGAATTGCTGTGACTTTTGCTGCGAATTTTCCTGCGACATTTCCTGCGAAATATTAGTATTTTTTATTTTTTATTTATTTTTAATAATTATAAATAAAATTATAAAACATTGATATATTCTAATTTCATATTAATTTTTATATTTCTAATTTTTTTTCTAATAAGTTTTTTTTCTAATATTAATTTTTTTTCTAATTTTTTATTTTTTTTTCTAATAAATTATAAACCAAATTTTATTGATATTTAATATGAGAAATATAAAATTTTAATTAAATTAAGATTATAAAATTTTCACTTTTTCTAATAAATTAAATTATTCTCTTATTTAAAATACATATATTAAATTAGTTAAAAATCAAATAATTTTAATACAAATAATTTTATTTTAGATTAAATTATTACTTTACCATTCATTTTATACTTTAAAACTAATAATATAAAATAAAAATAAATAAATTTTGGAAAAAAAATAAAAGGTTTCAAACTGAGAAACAAAACAAGAAACAGTAGAAAGTGTTCATCTCCATCTTCACGTTGTATTCATCTTCACCGATTCCGCCGACGGCAAACTTGCATTTCTTCGTCGAGTTTCAAAATCTATCTCACAATCTTCGAAATCAGTATTCTTCTTCAGTTCGTTGTTCCAGGTTCATCGCTCATAATCTTCTTAGACATAAGTATTCTTCTTCAGTTCTATTTTTTCAATTTTTGATATTATTTTTCGATTTTGTGTTCTTCCTTTGTTCTATTTGATAAACAATGTTTATAGAATCTTCATTAACATGTATTCCTTCCCTGCATTCTAATTGTTATTTTTGACTTGGTTTTGGATTGAGTTTTGCCAACAAGGTGTTTGTTGAAATGCCACAATGAGTTTAATCCAATTAAACCTTTATTTTGAGTTCTATTTGAAAATGCAATGGATTTAGCACTCTATAGGCAGGAAAAAATGTTACAATAGCAAAGAAATGTTCAGTTTTCCCTGTTGAGTTTGTTGGTGAGTCATCGTAGGTACAAAGTTGTTTCTTTTTAGTCTATCTATGGTTAAATACTTAAATGATCTGTGTAAAAAAATTACACCAGCATACAATTACACCAAAACCACATACACTTACAATTACACCAGCAGAGGCATAGCAAAGTGCCTCATTGTTGCTTACAGCACTAGGCCTAAGATCAAACTTCCCCCCACTCTGAAAAATCGGAGGGTAACAGATATCAACATTCTCCGCCTTCAGTTTACAGCTAACTTTCGAAGATCTTTCCTTCAAGATCTTTGTTTGGAACCTTTATGATCTGAGTAGCCTCAAGTGCCTTAAATCTCATTGAACTGCTTCTTATAATTTGAAAAGTATAGGTCCACATGAAGACACCACCAAGCTACAATTGAAAACAAAAACAATACAATAAGATAGATACACTATGTGCTATAGCCTACTATAGTAAAAAAATTCATATGAGGTCTTACTGCCATAGAGAAAGATGCATATGAGAGTGCATGATTGCGGCAAACATCATGTGCACCAAATGGACCTCCTTTCTCATTACATATTGCAGGGATGATTACAATAGGTAGGTTTCCCAAGTTTCCTGATTAATTTACAGAATAACTCATGAAATCACTTAACTTTAGACAATAAATTCATTTAATATAGGATCATAATGGAGCTTAAAATCGTTTGAAAAATGTTTGAGTAATCAAAGAGACTATTGCAATGAGGTGCACACTAGACCACTCTCTCTTTAAAATATTTCGTGATACTGTCTAAAATTGTATAAAGTATGATGTCTCCAAGATAAAACAACTCGGTTACATACTAGTTTAGAGCCCAACTTGATTAAAGATTCGTTCAAAAAAATATACCCGATGAACATGCAGCAATAATAAGACCTTCGACTTTTAAATTAGGCTTTAGTAACTTTACTAGTATCCATCCTAGAAACCCTCCTATTAAGAATGTGAGTCCAACATTAACAGGCATAAACCACCTGTATAATTTCATAATTAAAAAATGATTAAATAAACATAACCAATTAAGAGAAACACTAAAGATAATCAAAAGGGACATGTACCATGATATCATGTCTTCAAGTGAAACACTCTTGGCAAAACTTGAAAACACAAGTGAAGGAGTGAATATAAAGAATACAACCTGCAAAACAGATAAATATTCAAATTCGAAACAGGTTTGGACTTGTCGGATTAATATGTGATGCATTTATTGAAAATGTTACCTTGTTTAAGGATTTTCTAAAATCTGATGAAAGAATATTATTGAAATATTGAGTAGCCATACAAGCTCCCAATGCACAAATGAGCAGAACTTGAATAACTGGCATAGAAGCCGCTTCCAAAAGCTCTAGAAATCCCATTTTTGCTTTTGCTGAACTATACTATACACAGTTGCTGAAGGCGAAGAACATGCAACGGAAACTGCATCTTAGCTCAATTGTTTGAAATTTACAATACACCTCTTTAGTCTTTACAGTAGTGACACTGCATACTAGCTCAATTGTATTGTTGTACAATTAATAGTAAAAATGTTATCATGATTCTTGAAAACTAGATAAAATATCACGGCTTTGAGTATGTGTCCGTGTAACTATAAATTAAATTGGAATGTTGTGAGTTTTAATCTGCGTCTTTTGTATTCAAATGTTCGGCATAACTATCAACTAAATTGTGATGTCGCGAGTTTGAATCTGCGTGTAGTCAGTTGAATGTCGGGCATAACTATCAATTAATTTGGTACCAATTGAAGACATATATGAATAATGACAGGCATATTTAAAGACCAACTTTTATTTTGATATGCAATTAAGGTCTAAAATGAATGTTAACTTTGTTGTCTTTTGCAATCTACTTTGCTTGTGTCTTTCTTTTTCATTATGTAACACCACTTTGGGATGAGTTTGTTTGCTTTGAATTTTTCCTCCTTTCTTGATCATGTTAATCACTATTGCCTTATTGTTTTTGCAGTGTCTGAAACTCCTACTTTCGCCCTTGCTCTTGCTCCTGGTATGTTTCTCACTTACCACTATTCGTCGTAGTCACAAATTTACAGTATTGACACATTCAGTACATTTTTTATCGTTTGATCAGATCATATAGTTGAAACTATTCAATCTTGATCCAAAAATAAATAAGTAAATAAATAAATCTGGCTGCAAGGAATTAGTAGTTTGACATGCTTTTTGTTGTGCTGAGTGATTCTAGTCTTTATTACTGTGTTAGAACTGATGAACCCTTTCACATTAACAGCCATGTACTGAGTGATTCCACATGGATATTAAAACAGCCATGTGCTGAGTGATTACAGTCTTTATTACCGTGTTAGAACTAATGAAACCCTTCACATTAACAACCACATTTTCCCAAGAAAATAATGTTAGCTATAGCAATGAGAAAAAAAAATCACCATGCTTGTTCAACTAGGTCAAATAATAAAGTTGTTATCACCATCTATAAAATATTTAAGGGCCTTTTGATATCACAAAATGTTGTATTAACTTGTAGTCCTGTAGAGTTCGGCCCTTGTTATGGAATGTATCATAATCTTGTTGTTTTTAATGTCCAACAAATAAGATTTGTGTTAACATTTTTAAATAAATTTTATTGGTTTGTGTATTGGCACAATTTTCATTATTACAAATAAAAATATCATTGTTTCACATTACTTCTAAAATATATGTATCTTCTACTGTGTACAAACGTAGGTACATAATAGATTAGATTCTTCGCCACATCTAAGAAAACCTTGAAGCTACATTGGAAATGGAAATTCCTCTGCATCGAACATGGATGTATAATAGGCTTCTTCCTGGCCGGAGTGCACATACATGTGAATTTCTAAAAGGCGTTGAAGAGTTTATAAATTTTGCTTGTAAACAGAATGAGTATTTGAAGGATGGTGTAATAAGATGTCCATGTAAGTTGTGCAAAAATGAGGACCACCTCACCCCAGATGAGGCAAACATTCATATTCACCAACATGGGTTTACACCAGGATATTGGAATTGGACCTGCCATGGAGAGATAATCACTCACATCAATGATAATGACGATGATGATATAGATATGGTTGCGCCTTGTAGTAGTAGTCAACAGTGGAGTTATGAACATGTTCATGGATACCAAGACATGGTGTTTGATGCTGCCGGTTTTAATCGTGAGCAACATTTTATGCAACAAGAAGAGGAACCTCCAAATATGAAAGCAAAATTATTTTATGACATGTTGAATTCAACTCAACAACCATTGTGGCCGGGATGTAAAAACACATCTGAGTTATCTGCTGCTATTAAGATGTTGAGTTTAAAATCTAAACACAATATGTCACAAGCATGTTTCGATGACATGATCAAGTTTATGAAGGAATCAAGCCATCCAGAGAATGTAATTCCCTCTAACTTTAGGGAAACAAAAAAACTTGTGGCTGGACTCGGTTTATCAAGGATAAAGATAGATTGTTGCATTGGTGGGTGTATGTTGTATTACAAAGAGGATATAAATTTGAAGGAGTGCAAGTTTTGCAATGAGCCTCGATACAAAACATGTCTTCAACGTAAGCGTAAGCGAAACTATAAAGATGTTCCTCGCAAGAGATTGCACTACTTGCCTTTAATCCCTCGTCTTCAAAGATTATATGCTTCGGCGAGATCCGCAGAGCATATGAGGTGGCATTATGAAAATCGTAGGGAAGAAGGTGTGTTGTGTCATCCTTCAGATGGGGAAGCTTGGAAACACTTTGACCAAGTATATCCTACATTTTCTTCGGAACCTCGAAATGTTAGACTTGGTTTGTGTGCTGATGGCTTCACCCCTTTTAGCCAATCTGCAAAACCATATTCTTGTTGGCCTGTAATTGTCACACCATATAACCTACCTCCTGAGCTATGTATGATGATGCCTTATATGTTCTTGACCTTGATCATTCCAGGTCCAAAAAATCCAAAAGGTAAAATTGACGTGTACTTGCAACCGTTGATAGACGAATTGCAACAATTGTGGAATGATGGTGTAGTAACATATGATGCATCAAAGATGCAAAATTTCCGATTGAGAGCTGCATTAATGTGGACAATAAATGATTTTCCTGCCTATGGAATGTTGTCTGGGTGGAGTACTGCAGGAATATTTGCTTGTCCAGTATGCAAGGGAGGTTTAAAAGCTTTCTCATTGGAAAAAGGAAAAAAGAGATGTTGGTTTGATTGTCACCGTCGATTTTTACCTCATGATCATGCTTTTAGAAGAAATAAGGTTGCGTTTTACAAAAATAAAATTGAGACAAGGCAGCCTCCTCCAAGGTTAAATGGTGAACAAGTCTGGAAAGAGGTTTGTGGGCTTCCTAAGGTAACTAACATGCAAAATTGCATTGTTCCTGGCCGTGGAATTTCACACAATTGGACCAAAAGAAGCATATTTTGGGATTTGCCTTATTGGAGACACAACTTATTAAGGCACAATCTTGATGTTATGCATATAGAGAAGAATGTCTTTGAAAATGTTTTTCATACGGTTATGGACAACAAAGAGAAAACCAAGGACAACGAAAATGCAAGATTGGACTTGGAAAAGTATTGTCATATAAGAGAGTTGTTGCTGAAAAAAAATCCTAATGGGAAATATATGAAACCCAAAGCCAAATATTGTTTGTCGAATGAACAAAAAATTGGTGTGTGCGAATGGGTGAAAGGATTGAAGATGCCTGATGGTTATGCTTCTAATTTGGCTAGATGTGTAGATTCAAAGCAAAAAAAAACTCTTTGGTATGAAAAGCCATGATTGCCATATATTTATGGAATGTCTACTTCCAATAGCTTTTAGTGCTCTCCCCGAACCAATTTGGAAGACCTTAACCGAGCTTAGTCAATTTTTTAGAGACTTGTGTTCAACAGTGTTGCGAGAAGATCATTTATTACAAATGGGAAAAAACATTCCTTTGATATTATGTAAGATGGAGCGTATATTTCCACCCGCATTATTTGACTCTATGGAGCACTTGCCAATTCATTTAGCTGAAGAAGCTAAGATGGGTGGACCAGTTCAATATCGTTGGATGTATCCGTTTGAAAGATTTTTAAATAAAATTAAAAAAACAGTAAAAAACAAAAGAAATGTTGAAGGATGTATCTGTGAAGCATATTTGGTGCAAGAAACATCCTATTTCAGTTCCCATTATTTTTTGCCTCCTGCTCAAAACTCAAGTGTTATTGGCATAAACAAGGGGATTCATCAAGACCATATGCAACCAACTTTGTCTATCTTTGAACATTTGAATGGTCAAACAGCGGGAAAATATTGTGAAAGGTGGCTCGAGGATAGAGAAATGGCAGCTGCCCAACTACACGTTCTCTTAAATTGCAAAGAGGTTAAGCCATTTATTGAGTAAGTATTGAGCAATAAATATATCTATATTTATTAAACTAATAATGACACTAATTTTTAATAATATCTTTTGTAGTATGTATGTCCAAAGTTTGAAAAGTATCTATGGGGATCTCAATGACGAAATCATTGATAAACAACTAGAAGTTGACTTTTCGCGCTGGTTTCGAGAATACGTAAGCATATTTAATAAGTGTTCAATTCTAGGATATTTGAGTTAGAACAAAGGTGTAGATTTTTCTTTTAAACTAAGATGTATGAATTGATTTATTTGACTAGGTGACAATGAATTGCAAACATAAGAGACAAAATTCTGACTTGTATGATTTGGCAAGGGGGCCTTTGAGACTAGCGAAATCTTGGCCTATTTATTTTGCAAATGGATACAAATTCCACACAACTTCTTGGAGTGAAGGAAAAACAACCGATAACAGTGGGGTATGTGTTAGTGGAATAGGACAAGGTGAAACCTCAAATGACTATTATGGCATTATTACAGAGATTCTAGAATTTGAATGGCCAAGTCAAACAACAAAAAAGTTGGTTTTATTTTACTGTGATTGGTTTGACCCTTCAAGACATGGGATGCGAATACATCGTCAGTACAAAATTGTAGAAGTTCGTAAGGGGAGAAAATATAGTAAATTTGATCCTTTTATTTTTCCAAAAGCTGCAACACAAGTTTATTATTCACCTTATCCTGGCTGCCCAAGAGATAAGGTTGATTGGTTGGTAGCTATAAAGACAAAGCCAAGAGGGGTTGTTGATGATAGGCACACATTAGAGGTTGCTTTTCAAGTTCAAGAGTCACAAGTTAATGCAACAATTGA
Source organism: Lathyrus aphaca (assembly GCA_963966055.1). Lineage (NCBI taxonomy): Eukaryota > Viridiplantae > Streptophyta > Magnoliopsida > Fabales > Fabaceae > Lathyrus > Lathyrus aphaca. The sequence goes on from OZ014524.1 coordinate 536,886,351, forward strand.
AGATGACCCAATTGATCACCTACAAGATGATGAAGTTGATGGGGAAGAGGTTAGTTTGTCAATGATGCAAGAAAATGAAGATGAAGAGGATTCCAATGATGACGGTGAAGATGAAGACGGTGAAGATGAAGATTAATAGAAATTTGTGATTCAGTTATGTTCAGCTTGTGAATTGTTACACTTGCCTATCTTATTTCAATTTGCTTCAATTCTAATCATCATGCTTTAATTTCTTTAATACCTATAGCATGATGATTAAAAGCAATATTGTTGAACATCTTTTGTCATGGTACGAGCATATCAGTCTCTATTTGCTTAAACTGGTGTGTATTTGTCTAGCTTCAGGTTTTCTAACGTAGGGTAAACAAAGTATTTCAACTGTACAATGAGCTCTTTTTATGTAGAATTCAAAGCAATCAATATAATATTACAGAATATTCTATCTTATTCTATGCCAATCCTAAATTCTATAAATAAAGAATATACAGTACTTAGTTCGTGGGAACATAAATTCTACTTTATGATATAAAAATATTTATATATATATAATTATGATAATATTTCTTTTAATTTTTCCTTGTTCAGTGGTTTCCAACAGGTGAAACATATATTAAAAAGGTGTACTCTGGAGCAGGTGCAAGCCCAAGTACAGCTCCACTTCCCAATAGCAAAGGTCTAATCTTTTTTTAAGCTTTTCAAAGATTATTATTACCATTCTTGCTCATTTCTAGTGATATTGGAGGCCAACCAATAGCTTTTTGCTTTTTGTGTATTGGTTTTGACTTTTAACATTTCTGCCTCACACACTAAACATATTTATGATTGTTAAACAAACATGCAGAATAGTATATAATCATGGTTTATCTTAAGTTGGAATGGAGAGTCTTTGATGCAAATTAAGTATTACGACCAGTCCTCAAATATGGAATTCAATTGATTAAACGGTCTACATACAAATCTGAAAAATCTCTAAATAACTGTACATACTATGCTGAAGAAACACAGCTACACATCAATTTGTTATTTCAATTATTAGAATACAGTGTGCTTGATTCTCTCAACAAAATCTTCTTATCAATTCATTTTATCATATCTCTTCTAAGCACCGGTAGCAGCCATTTCTCCAAAATGGAAATGTTGAGGTAAACATTGTGAGTCATTGCAACCTGTGCCCTCATCTTCCTCTGTGTCCCAAAGAAAACTTGCATATGCTGCTTGAACATGGCTATATCATATCATGAAATGAAACCAAAACTTTAGAATGATTTTCAAGCATGTTAAGTGACAAATTAATCTAAAAAATACAACAATAATCTGAACTGAATATTATGAATGAAGCAGAGGATGTTGTAGTTGTACCAGTCTTGAGGAGAGGCTTCGACTGCTCGTTCAAAATAGTTAGAAGCTCTTTCTTCATCATGATGTAGCTCCCAAATTACTCATTATTTCATCTTGCTCCATGAACTCTCTTTTTCTGTTATTCTGATCAAATATCACACCTTCATGATGTTGTTGCTGCTCATAGCTCATTGCATTTTCCAAGAAACAACAAGACTCTATTGTATCATGATGATAAGAACTAGTACTATTAAATGGAGTTGTAGTACTTTTCAGGAATCAGAAATAATATATATATATGTCAAAGACATAATATATATATATATAAATGGTAGTTATTATTTTTGTTATTAATTGAATACTCAAGTATGATTCATTATGGTTTCTTATGGATTTTGCACTCTTATTTTTTAGGTTTTGCAAGATGAAGTCACTTAAAAAGTCCAAGAAGAAGAAGATTTTGCACTCGTATATATCTACTCAACATGAAGTCATCCAACCTCAACCTATTCCTCATCCCATTCAACCTCAATTCACTCAATATCAAACTCAACCTCAAGCCCAACCTATTCCTAATCTCATTCAACCTCAATTCACTCAATATCAAACTCAACCTCAAGCCCAACCTATTCTACATCCAAGTCGGCCTCAACTCACTCAACTCCAACCCCAACCCCAACCTATTCCACATCCAAGTCGGCCTCAACTCACTCAACTCCGACCCCAACCCCAACCCCAACCTATTCCACATCCAAGTCGGCCTCAACTTAATCAACTCCGACCACAACCCCAAACTATTCCACATCCAAGTCGGCCTCAACTCACTCAACTCCGACCACAATCCCAAACTATTCCACATCCAAGTCGACCTCAACTCACTCAACCACCGTCTAGATCTATATCCAAATCCCATTATTCTCAACCTCAAAACCAACCTCGATCACGGCCTAAACCCACCCAATCTTGCACTCAACCTTCTCAAACTCAACCTAATCAACCTCGTCCTCAATTCACCCAATCTCACTCTTTACCAACTCAACCCCAACCTAATCAACCTCAATCTCAACCCATCCCTTCTCAACCCAATGAATCTCAACATCGATCTCGATCTATCCCTTCTCAATTTATGGTCGTTGAAGCCCCATCTTCATCTAGTCATGCTAGTGGAGACACCGTTGGAACTAGAATTCCAATACTACCCGAAGGTGATGGGTGAGTCTCTTACTCTTAATTCTACAAAACCAGTGGTACTATGAATCAAACTTTATACAATTGATTTGGTTGTTTTTCACTTATAATCTGTTTAATTAATTGAATTAAATAACTTTGCCATTCACAAGCTGTTTTACCACTTTTCATAGTTTGTTACTTAAATTTTCTATTGGCTGCCGATATTTCCCTATATGCATACCTAAAACTTACTAATTTCATTTTTCTTAATAATTTATTTTAGCATGCGTTTTTGTGCAAGTCTATTTTACTTTGTTGAAGCATACGGTGTAGCATATGTGTAGGTAAAAACCATGTAAGAATAGCACAGTAGGTAAAATTTGTTGCTTATACATTATTATATTATATATACAACATGTGCAGAAGGATTTGTGGTTGTGTTTGACAGCGTTTGGAGTAAACAGTGTTCATCGTGAAAATTATGTAAGTAAGTTTAGAGGTTGTTAAAAGTATGTTTAATGAGTATGTTACAAACAATTTCGTAAGTATGTTTTGAAATCATTAAAAGTAGGTTAAATTTGGTTGCATCAACGTATTATATACAACATGTGCATACAGATATGTGGTTGTTCGACAGCCTTTTGAGTAAAAATATTGTGTTTAAAAATATTGTGAAGATGATTGGTTTCCATGTAGAAGAATTGTGTCTGAAAAGATGTAAATTACTCTAAGTTGCATGAGAAATATCATTAATAATTCTTTTTTGTTCCCATTTTGTTGGCTAATGGCTACTAATGTCTCTTTTTCAGATTTGATCCTCACAAATTGGTGGTTGCAGAAATTTCTCACATCATACGTACTCATTTGAATGAGGGAAAACCGTCATGGAAAAAATTATCACAAAAGCAACGAGATTCTTTCTTTGACCTGTTTACGGTAATTAAATCTAAAGATGGGTTTTATGTTAAAAATATACTGAAATAAATAAGTAATTGATTCATGTTTTTTTTTATACAGCAAAAGTTTAAATGGCCATCCGAACACAAGGTTACAGTGCGACGCAACTTTGAAAAAAGAAGTGCAGCTAAGATATCGCAATTAATGCAGGATGTTCGAAGAGATTTAGAGTACAAGCCAGAATGGATGGGAGAGGATGTGTGGAAGCAATTAACAGTACATTGGAATTCCTCCAAGTTCAGAAAAATATCTGCAACAAATAAAAGAAATCGTTGTTCTATGGATGGTGCATCTCTTCACACTGGAGGATCCATTCCTCATCGTTTGCATTGGAAAAGAATGGTATTATAAGTTTTTCTTCATATTTCATAAATTATTATTTATAGTAAATGACACTATTCTTTTGTAATTGATAGAAAAAGGAAAAGGGAGTCGATCCATCATTGACTGAGTTTTATTTTCGCACCCATCGAAAAAAGGATCAAAGTTGGGTGGGTGTTCATGCTGAAGCTGCATATGTAAGTACTCCGAATCAATTCTATATGATATTCAAGAGTATGTGTTGCTTGAGACTTTAGGTTTAAATATTGACTTCATCTTTCCTAAATTATGTTATAAATTTTAACTTTTTGTTATGTCTTTTAAATTTTCTCTTAGGCTGAATTTGAACGGAAAAAGTTAGAGATTTCGTCTCAGAATTCAACTGTTCCAGGAGAGGATGAAGTTAATAGTCAACCTACTGTTGAGATGCCGCCTGATTTAGATATATGGGTGGAGTCTTTTGGAAAGAAGAAGAAGAAAGGGAGAGTATTTGGTCTTGGAACCGTTGCCAAGACTTTGATTCCATTATCAACTCAATCAAGTCTTTCGAATAACTCTCAGGAGGTTGATGATTTGAGAAGTCAAGTCCATGCTCTCAATGCTTCATTGCAAAGACAAGAACAAGAGAAGTTTGAGATGAAGCAACAATTGCAACGACAAGAAAAAGAGATGATTCAAACGAACAATAAACTTTCATTGTTAATGAATCATTTAGGATTTACTGCATCTTCTTCTCATCCACCCCAAGCCAATAATGAAAGAGATAATCCAAGTGAAGATGATGTTGATGAATTAGATGAAGACATTAGTAGTGAATTTTGATTTGTATTTTTTTTTTGTTAGCTAGTATGAAATTTGGATTGTCTTTTTCTTATTAATTTGGTTTGATAAGTGATTCTTAGTAGTTTGATTGTGTTATTTTTAGTAATGTATTATTGACTTTATACTAATATTTAGCAACTTGGTTGCTTTAAAAATTAGAAAGTGATTAGTTTAAAATTGTCTCATTCAAATTAAATTTTAATTTATATATTATTGATACTTTGATATTTAACATATTATAATATTTAAAAAATGAATTAGACAAAAAAAAATTATTTTTCTGCGAATTTTCATGCGGATTTTATTGCGATTTGAGACTTTCCTGCGCATTTAACTGCGGGTTTTTCCTGCGACTTTACCTGCGGATTTTGATTCCTGCGACCTTACCTGCGGATTTATATTATCCACGAAGGTTTTAGCTGGGGACGAAAAGTCGCAGGAAACGTGTTTTCTGCGGATTTTAGAATAAAATCCGCAGGTAAATCCGCAGGAAAACAGTGCATTTCTACTAGTGTATTTTCCTGTAAGAGTAAAGGAACAAAGGTTGATCAACCTTTTACAATCACTCTTTGTAGGAGCAACAATGCTTGTTATACGTGCCATAAAAATGATACCAACTTCAGTTTTGTGGGGATACTTTGCATACATGGCAAGTGATAGTCTTCAAGGGAATAAATTTTGGGAAAGGATACAACTTTTTATAAGACCTAGTAGGTGATACAAGTTATTGGATGGTGAGCATGCTTCCTTTGTTGAGTCGGTACCTTTAAAAACTTTGGTCTTGTTTACACTCATCCAATGTTTGTATTTATTAAATTTTTTTAGAGTGACATAGATTTCAATTACTTGAAAGTTGTTCCATTTGCCCTTTATTTTTGTTGATCATGTTGAGACAACATATATTTCCCAAGTTCTTCAGTCCAAACCATCTTATGGAACTAGATGCAACTGCATATGAAGAAATTCCCGGTGCTCCAAAACTAAGTATAAATTTACCCTTAAAGGAGGTTGAATCACCTAAAGTTGAATCAACAGACATAGATAGTACTTAAATAATTGCTTATATTTGGTTCCAATTTTGGAGTGAAATTGGTGTTATGTTGTCTACAATTGATTTCTCTAAATACAATCTTGATATGTTTTGGACCATATCTTTGGGTGAAATGGAAGTCACCAATGGTACAGAAGCTCAAATATTTCATCACTTTAATTTCAAGTACCTTATGCATGTTTGAAGATTAATAGCACTTTTTTGAAAAGCACGTTATCTTAGTGAAGAATATTAATAGTAATTTTTTTTTAAAACACTATCTTAGGGAAGAATATTAATAGCGTTTTGATGAAGGCGCTATCTTAGTGAAGAATATTAGTAGCGCTTGAAAGAAAGCGCTATCTTAGTGAATATTAATATTAGTGTTTTTCTACAAAATGCTATCAAAATCAATTTCTCTACATCTTATAATAGCGCCCGACAACCAAATGCTATTATAGATGTGTTTGTTTCCTTTTTAATTGTACTTTTTAAGAAAGCGCTAATAATTAGGCGATACAAAATATCAATTTTGGCATAGTGCTTCAAACAGATTTACGAAACTCAAATTACACATGGAATAGATGATAAATTCACTTTTATGTCTACTTGCAATTTTTTTGCGTTTTCTCCCTATAGAGAAAGAAATGGAAGAAGGTTGAAGGGTAAAGAATCCTCACTATCACTCTTTTAACCATATATGAATAATTCCCCTTACCTTAAAAATTGCATAGCGATGAAACTTTTCCTTATGGGATTTTCCTCTATTCTTCCAACACTCTCCTTAGGTTTTTCTCTTTCTGCCTCTTTCCAACAAAACACGTGCTAACAGTTTTCTTTCTAGCCTCTCTATTTAAACAAAAATAACCTTAATCCTTATTATTTTTAATAAATCTCATAAACACCCTCACCTCTAACAAACTCCACCATTTTCCCTTAATTGTAAATAAACACTAATTTCCTCACCAAACTAATTATTCTCATATTTTTATTATTTCTAATATTAAATAAATCAATTAAAAATTAATAATAATTATAATTAAATTCTAACTTATTAATAATCAACAACTTCCCACTTCTACACAAAATTTAATATCATAAAACTCTACTCAAAAGTTCTCAACTTAATTAAATAAACTAAACTTTTATAAAACTCTATTAAATATAAAATATTAAAATTGGGATGTTACCATCCTCCTAAATTTAGTTCTTGATTCAATCCCTCTTTACTTCTTTTGCTTCTATAAAGCCCAAAAAGTTGTTGTGTAAGAAATTATTAAGATCTAGAGAGCATTTCATTGGAATGGAGAATAAAACCAACATAGAATTAACTTGGTTTCTTTTCTTCAAATATGGCGACATCAAGGGACTAATCCTTGACTCTGCTTGGCCAATTAACAATAGGAAATTTTCAATTTGGTGGAGATACATTAGGATCTCATTGGGTGGTTAGGGGTGAAGATACAAATTGGTTTGGTAAATGCATTTCATGTAAATTCGTAAAAATAAATTTCATAAATAAACTTTTGGAGGTATCAAAGACTTTCTTGAGTTTGTTGGCTATGGTTTTGAAAGTAATTTTAAGGATGACATTGCAAAGAGTAATAAGTCTATAGTCAGTAGGGCTGCTAGGCTGGTTGTTTTTAGGAATAAGGCATATGTAGGTGTGGCTATAGACCAAGGGGTTCCCTAGGACAACATTTGTAATGTTCTTTATCACAATCTACCCATAATATTAGTAAAAGATAGATTGTGTGAGATAGATTGTAGGGGAAAACGTTTTGTTAAAGATAAAAGAATATTTGAGATTTGTATTGTTTTACGATTCATCCCAAAGAATAATACTTGGGCTTTTTCATATTAGTAAAGATTAGGTTAAATCTGTTTAATAAATACTTTTATAGTAAAATCTTATCATTTTATATCTTAGTTAAATAGAAAATCGAAGGGTTAAAACATTTTGTTTACACTTATAAACAAATAGAATAATATAATTAGGAATTGTGGCTTGTACTTATTTGATTATTCACCTCAAATTTAATTGTAAAGTTTTATGAAAGGTTAAAACAATTTTATACCTTTTTCCTTTTTTTAAAATAATTTAGGGTTAATTTTTATTTTAAAAGTAATTAAAAAATCTTTAAAAATCTAATTAAATTCATCTAATCAACATAAAATTTGTTTGATACATACGTTATTATGTTTCGTATAGACAGCGGTGGATTAATTAATAATATTACCACATCTATCTAACAGAATGCCACATTCTACATGTGAGAGAGAGAGGTTATGATTTTATTAACTTGGATAAGTGTGCATCGTTAATTGAGTGCCCTAAATGCGGTTTGTCTCGATATAAGAAAAGATTGTCTCCAACAAAAGTCTTATGGTATTTTCCTATAATTCCGAGATTTAGGCGCATGTTTCGTAGTGAAACTGATGCAAGACACCTGACTTGGCATGCAGATGAAAGAATTATTGATGGAAAGTATCGATATCCGGCTGATTCACCACAGTGGTCGAAAATTGATAATGATTATCCTGGCTTTGGAGAAGAAGCAAGAAACCTTTGCTTGGCATTATCTATTGATGGAATGAACCCGCATGGTCTTTAAAGTATCTCACATACCACATGGCCTGTGATTCTTATGATTTATAACCTACCTCCATGGATATGTATGAAGCGTAAGTACATGATGTTATATATGTTAATCTCTGGGCATAAACAATCAGGGAATGACATAGACGTATACTTGACACCTTTGATCGAAGATTTAAAGATTTTGTGGGAGAATGGTGTGGAGGGTTATGATGGATATAGGAAAGAAATATTCAATTTGAGGGCGATGTTGTTTGGCACAATTAATGATTTTCTAGCATATGAGAATATATCTGGGTATAGCATTAAAGGTCAACGCGTGTGTCCTGTTTGTGAAGATGGATCCGATACGTTTAAATTGGAACTTTGTCAGAAGAATATGTTTCTCGGACATTGAAGATTCTTACATTCTAAACATCAATACCGTGGGTGGAGAAAAGCATTCAATGGAGACACCGAACAGCGTAATGATTTCCATCTAATATTTGTTTAATCTTACAGTGGACATTGGTTGTTGGTCGCAGTCAATCCTATCAGAGAAATTGTCTATTATCTTGACTCGTTAGGAAATGATTGGACAACATACCCGAATATGAAGAACATGATTGACACGTAAGTGGGATTGTTCTAAATATTCTTGTGCGTATTTATTTATTTATTTATGTGAATTGTTCTAAATATTCATTTATATTTTATTAGCATTATACAAGCTGTTCGAGTCCAACGAGATATCCAAGTATCAAAGAGGAGAGCCAATAACATTACATGGACAAAAATGGCGGTATATTATTAATTATCACGTTTTTTATAATATTAGTGATTATGCTTGATAAAACGTAGGATTTATCCATATTTTCTTTTCATGTGTAGTGTCCTCTGCAACGTAATTGTATAGATTGTAGATATTTCATGTTGAGGTTTATGAGAGAAACTCTTTCTTTGGGTCAATTTGATATTTCATCCGATGTATGTTTTTCTAACTTATGAGTTATTTTAATATTTAACACGTATTTCTCATATAATTAAATAGTTGAAACTAAATCAAACTATGTTATATTATTATGTAGTACTTTGAAGAATTCAAGTATGCATATTATTCAAAAGATCATTTGGAAGAAATTAAAGAGGAAAGGTGTCAATCATTACGGGGCTCAATGTGATATAAGGTATATTGTACTCTTACTTTAATTGATGAAAATTTTGAGTATGTGTATGTAACCATAGACATATTGATTATGACTTGTTTTAATTGATCAATTACAATATTTTTGTGTTGTTTCAGGTTATAGTATAGTTCCAATTGGATGAAAATGTATAGCTCGAAGTGTTATCACATTTTAGTTTATGTAGATTTCATTTGAAACAAAATGTATAGTTGGATGAAATGAATTGTATGAATTGTTTCGTAGATATTGGTTATAGTATATGTTGTATATTTAAATTGGTTCGTAAATTGGTACGATTGTATGAATTGTTTCGTAGATATTGGTGATTGAAAATCCGATTATTTTGTATCTATAAATCGGTGCCTAAGTTAGTAGGTTTAAATAAGATAATTTGGTGCAAATTCTGGATTGGAAAACAGGTACAAATTTTGGTTTAAAAACCAGGTGAAAAAGTGGATAAAAACAGGTGCCTATAATTTGACAACCTTAGACAACGCTTTTTATAGGAAAAAATTTTAAAATTTTCGTATACCTTAGACATCGCTTTCAACAAAAAGCATTGTCTAAGTTGGGGTTTAGGAAGCGCTTTCACTTAAAGCGCTGCCTAAGGTATATTAGAAAAGGCAAAAAGCACTGTCTAAAGTGGGGCTTAGAAAGCGCTTTTGACAATAAAAGTGTTGTATAAAGCCCCTTTAGACATCTCTTTTGACATTAACCAAAGTGTTGTTTAAAGCTTTAGCAACGCAGGTTTAGACAGCGCTGTCTAAGGAAAAAAAACGATGTTTAAGATCTTGTTTGGCATAATGGAGAGAGAGAGAGAGAGAGAGATAAGTTATGATTTTATTAACTTGGATAAGTGTGTATCCTAAACACTTATATATGAGATACAATACAATTGGGAAATGAATTGACCAAGTAAAATAACAGAAAAGACAAAATATCGTGCATGTAACCGGTTACACCAAAGTGGTTAACTAGTTACACCTAACACTGGATTAATATTGGAATTAAATCAGCTGCAGTGGTAACTTGTTACACCAAAAAGGTTAACTAGTTACACCTGCGAAAATTCAACTTTTCTACTACTTGAATGAACTTTGGGCCTTGTTGTAACTCGTTACACATCCGTGTTAACCAGTCATATCACTTGAATTACTTGAAAAACTTCAACACACCACCTTAATTCAAGTGTTGCAAGTCTACCAAACTCATGCTCATTTTTAACCTCATGAACACATCATTTATGACCCCCTAAGTCAACATATCAGCAAATTTGTCCTCACTCCTGAAATATCACAATTGTAACCTTCCTTCACTAACATGTTCCCTTAAATAGTGAAACTTCATCTCAATGTGCTTGCTCCTCCCATGTGTAGTTGGGTTATTTGCATAATTAATCGTAGAAACACTATTAACTAAGAGTGTGATAGCCTCACTATTACTGTTGCCCAACTCCTTCAATAGATTCATAAGTCTCTTGGTTTGACACACACATAACAAAGCAACAACGTACTCAGTCTCACAAGATGAGAGTGCAACTACCGATTCCTTCTTTGAAAACCACGAGACTAGTGTTGTACCAAACATAAAGATGTATCAAGCTGTAGACTTTCAATCATCTTCACAAGCCATATGTCAAGAAATTCGTTTCACTCTCTTCAATCTAAATCCTCTATCACCTTTTCCAAATTTTGCACCAGACACCTGAATCACATTGAAACGCACACGAACCATAGACTACAGAAACTAAAATTAAACATTATTGCTATGGAACCAAAACCTATATCACTGAGGCTTTGATTCCCCCAGATTAAAGACTACATGATGGCGTCCGAAATTGATCAAAAATAGAGACAATGACACTTACCAGAAAGGACTCGGTTGTAACGAATGAGGAAAACGAAACTACTGTGAGAATCCAAGAGATGCTACAGAGAGGTAATCTAATCGAACATAAAGATTGTTAGACCTTGTGATCGGGGTAAACTGTTAAATTTGAGTAAGAACAAGATGAAGATGTTATGATGAAAGTAGTACATAATAAATTCCAATTTGTGTATTTACGATAAGCTTTAAGTTCAATTCACCCCACTAATTTAGACAAATCAGATGCAAATGGTTCATCCGACGAATCACTTTCGGGATACTTTGGAAACCTTAATATGAATCACACATTCACATTAAGCATATCGATCAACGATATTTTACAGAATAAAATTTTGTCTCATTTACTCTCGTGCACTAGAAAAAATAAAAAAATGACTTAGATATAATTTTTGGCACTTGAAAAAAGTGAATTTTTCGTATATATTTTATGCCTAAGAAGTATATCTATTTATGGAAAAACTTGTACAATGGGTGAAGAGAAACAACCTTTCAACGATTTCAACATGATCATTCATGAATCATTATATATCAATAATAGCAAACTTTTTCACGGAAAGTTATGTTGATCTGGTCGTTGCACCTTATGACCATGCACCCAATCATTATGGAGTGTTTGGTTTAATTCTAAACAGTTGTAACTTTTGACCATTTATTTTATTAATTTAATATTTTGGAAATTTCTCCAACATTCTACTCCCCTCTCAAATTATGTGTGTTATTGCAGTTCTTGGTTGTTAATTATTTGAGTGCGTATTAGGAGAATGTAGAATGGTGTTGCATTGTGATTTCTGCATTGTTGAATTATTGATGCTTCTATTCTAGTTGTTGTTGTGCATAGCAGTGAGTTTGTGAGGTTGAGAGGAAGGTTCGGTTGATGCAGAGGGAGCGTGAGGATTGAATTCAGTTAGCAGAGTTAGTGAGTGTGGAATGTGCAGAATGATAACTATGTGCAATTTTGGTGGAAATGAAAACGTGAAAACAATTGTGAACTCAATTTTGGTGGCAGTGAATTTGAAAGTCTGTTATTATGTTATGCAACTGCTAGAAAAATCTTTGTTGTTGTTTATGAGTGAAATTCAATTTGTAGGATTGATATGCCTTATTTTCAATTTGGTAATGTTAGTTTCTGAAGTAACTTGTGGTTTCGAAATTTGGCAATGTCAATGTGTGAGTGAAACTAAGTGATGGTGTGATGCAATGTAAATAGATTGTAAATTGAAATTCCGTTATGAATGTATACTTGTGGTTTTGCTTGATTTTGCATTGAATCAAATGATAACTAGGAAAGCAAAAATTAGTTTATAGGATTCTAGGTGGGAGGGAACGTATTTGATGTCAAAACATTTAATAATTATAAACTTGTGAATTACAGATTACATATACCTTATGAAATAAATAGATATCATATAAACCAATTTTTTAACATGAAAAAAGTCTTTATCAAAATTTACTTTACCATTTTAAAACTTAATCATTTCTTATGATTCACTTTTTCCAAAGAGTTATTATGCTGAGAGTCATTATCATATTATGAATTTGAAAACTCCATCTTCCACCAATAAGTTTGAATAAAATTTTGTAAATAGTTTTATATCAATGTTCATGTCAAATAATCACACCATAAAATGCCACTAAAATAAGGTGTACATGCATCTAAGAAATAAGTGTATGTAGTTTCTACATCAAAATTGTAGATAGAGAGATATTTATAGAGGTTTGACCTAACCACATGGCCTACGTCATATTCTTAATAATTTCTTCTTGAGAGTTATACTATAAAAATATTTTAGTCTTTTATGGATATTCCCATAACCTTATTACAACGAAAATAGATTTTACACATGTTGACCCCCCAAACCAAACAAACTTTTTGATGATTAAGTTCACAAACCAAATAAATATTTTATCGGATAATCTTAAGAACCAAATAGAGATTTTACATAGACAATCTCAGAAACCAAAGATAATAAAAGTATTATTAGTTATTATTATTATTATTATTATTATTATTATATTATTATTTTATTGTATCTTTGTAAGGGTAGTTCGATCTTTCCAAACATTTAGTATTTATGCTCTGGTGTAACCCTTACTATTTAAGTTTTGTTCATTCTATTGAAACCCTAAGCCAAATGATATTTTTTTATGTTTCTTTATATTCACTTTCGTTAACATGGTATCAAATTGCTTGGATTGATTTCATGAATTATTCTAAAGTGGTTCGCAATTTTCTTTTATGGTTTGGAGCAATATTGATTCACGTTGTTATGCTACTGGATTGAACAAAACAACCATAAAACAAATTTAGAATTTGCTGCGGCGGAGGAAAATTGGATTAGTGGAAAACTGGGTTTCATCAGGTTTGAAAAGTAACTTCTATCTTTTCCTTTGTTTTTTTATTTAAAAAAAAAGAAGAAAAAAAGGTATTTTGAAATCCCTCTGTCACGTTATATGTCGTTTTCGTCAAGTGGATGGTTGGTTTGATGTCACATACATACTTTAAACTTTATGATACCTATATGTTACCGTGAAGAATTTTCAAGTTATTTTCATAAAGCTATTTTCATGAAGGCCTTTGAGAAATAATTTTTTTTGGGTACTTTGTTCAATTGTAGTGTTTTGGTTATCATAGATGATTACAATGAGTAATGATAAAGATAAATATCTTCAGTTGGTCAGTATCCAACTCACTAGAGAAAATTATTCTTATTGGATTTATGTGATGAAAAGTTTTTTTGAAAGGAAAAAGGATGTGGAGTTATGTTGATGGAACCTCGGTTAAACCTACAGATAAAAAGGATAAAGCAAAGTATGCAATAGAGTTGGAAACATGAGATGTTAGTAATTCGAAGATCCTTACTTGGATCAATAATTTTTTTTATCAGTCAATAGGTGTACAACTAGCAAAATATGATACTACTAAGGAGGTTTGAGACCATTTGAAACGTTTGTATTCTCAATCTAATTTTGCAAAACAGTATCAATTAGAGAGTGATATTAGAGCTATCAAATAAAATAATATGACCATTCAGGAATTCTATTCAGCGATGAATAATTTTTGGGATCAGTTGGCTCTTATGGAATTAGATGAGTTGAAAGTTGTCAAAGCATACACTGATCAAAGAGAAGAGCAACATTTGGTTTAATTTCTGAAGGCACTTATGGATGATTTTGAGGGACTGCATGGGAGTATTCTGCATCATAATCCTCTTCCCAATGTTGATTAAGTTTTTAATGAATTATTGGCAGAAGAAATTCGACTCAAGTCCCACTCAAATTTGATTCCAAATAAAAGAGTTCTCACTCCTCCGTCTATTTTTTCCGCTCCATTTCACAAAGGAAAACCTCAAGGTAGGGTTGGGCTTGGTATTTATGAATGTGCTTTTTGTAAGGAGAAAGGTCACTGGAAATCACAATGTTCCAAATTGTTGAAAGCAAATAAAAAAACCTTAAGAGTTCATCATCCAATGTTGTTAATGTTACTTCTGCTACCATTGGTACTGATTCTGATCATACATATCCATTTGAGACTACTTCTCAAATAACTGATATTGTAGATTAACTTTAAAAGCTTTTTGACAGTCAGTCGCGTGCCATGTCTGTCTCCTCTACTATAGGTTTGAACTCTACTTGTTTTTTCAGATATATCTCCTTCCATCTGGATTCTAGACTTTGGAGCATCACACCATATGTCGTATGACACTAAATCATTCGTGTCTTTGAATATTGCACCTTCTATGTCGGTTATGTCTGTTGATGGCACTCATATGCCATTAGTAGGCATTGATTCTGTCTCCTCACCTAATTTGTCATTTTCTGATGTTTATTATATTCCTAACCTCACTTTGTGTCTTGTTTCTGTTAGTCAATTGTGTGATTCTAGCTACTGAATTATGTTTTGTTTCCACTTCTTGTTGTGTGCAGGATCCTTATTCCGGGAGGCTGATTGGGACAGACCGTAGACAAGGGGTACTTTATGTTTTGGATGAGTTGAGAGTCCCAGAAACTGCAGCCTTAACCTTACTTCCACAACTGATTTATTATCCTCTTTTCGTTTGAATTCTTCGTCTTCTGGTTTTTATTTATGGCATTACCGTCTTGGACATGTCTCTGCTTCTAGATTAAAGTATTTGGCTTCTACCGGAGCTTTAGGAAAGTTGAAAACCATTGATATATCTGATTGTTGTGGTTGTAAACTTGCTAAATGTTTAGCTTTACCATTTAGTAAAAGTGTTTCCATTTCATATGCTCTGTTTGACTTAGTTTACTCTGATGTATGAGGTCCATAGCCTCTTCTTACTAAGGGTGGATATAGATATTATATTTCGTTTATTGATGACTATACTCGTTATTATTGGGTTTATCTTATGAAAAATCATTCAGAATTTTTTTGACATTTATTGTATGTTCCGTGCTATGGTTAAGACTCAACATAATGTTGTTATAAAGTGATTTCGTTGTGATTTAGGTGGTGAATATACCTCTAATAAATTCTATAAATTTATTGCGTTTAATGGTACAATTCATCAAACATCTTGTACTGATACACTTCAACAAAATGGAGTTACTGAAAGGAAACATTGTCACATTATTGAAATTGCTCGCTCCCTTTTGTTGTTGGCTTCAGTTCCTAGTGAATTTTGGGGTGAAGCAATCCTTACTGCTAATCATGTTATTAATAGAATTCCATCATCTGTCACATCTGGTTTGTCTCCCTTTGAAAAATTGTATAACTTTATCCCTGATTATTCATCTTTGAAAGTGTTTGGTTCTAATTGTTTTGTTCTTCACCCCCAAGTAAAACGTAGTAAATTGTCTTCTTGTTCTACTATTTGTGTTTTTATTGGTTACGTGGATGGTCAAAAGAGTTATCATTGTTATGATCCAGATGCAAGGAAATTGTAAGTTGACCCTCTTTGACAACAGACTATGATAGAAGAACTTTATGTTTTTCATAAAACAGATACTTGGGAAATAATATCTCTCTATTAGCTTCTAATTTCGACACCTATGTGACTTTAACATTGACATTAGTGTTATGTTCTAAGTAGAAAGGAATTGTCTTCGACCACGTATCCTTGAAATGTCAAACGTGCAGCAGTTGAGATCAATATTGGAGGGAAAAATTATGTTTCTTTCAAATTTGAACAAAGACAAGTGGCGTACATTGGAAGTCCAAGAACATGCAAAGTGCCAAGTGGTTTTTTTTTAGTAAACTGTCAATAATGGTTACTTTTTACTAGTATAAATAAAGTAGTTCTAGTGTTAGAATGTGTGTGAATCATATTGTAAAAGTTAACCCATAAACACTAAAAGTACCTGTGTGTAGAGAAACAAGTGAAGGTGAGAATGTACGTGATGAGATTACCACCCTTTTTCATATCAATGCAATTTATGTTTAATCTTTTATTTTGAAGTCTTTTTATATTGCATTCTCTTTACTTTTTAGAAAGTTTATTATTCATCCTTTTATTATCTTTTTACTTGCTTTCTTTACATTTCCTTACCATTTATATTTTATTGAACTTTACTTTCGACTTCAATTGTATATTAGTCTTGTTTCATGTTTATTTTCTTTTTTTACCAAAAAACACTGCATAAATTTTGTCGAAGAGTTTATGACACTATTTCTAAAAAACTAATTAAAACTTATTTATAGCACATGTCCTAGGATCAGTCTGGTTGATCCTGTGAGTGACTGAGAATATTTTATTGTTTTAGAGGACCATCAGTTATTTATAATTTTTAGGGTAAACACTCTCCCTCCAGGAAAACGTGTTATTGGGTCTCGTTGGATATACAAGATTAAAACTAAGTCAGATGGATCAGTTGAGCGTAACAAAGAACATCTTGTTGCTCAGTGATTCTCTCAACAATACGGTATGGATTATGAAGAAAATTTTGCTCCTGTTGCTAAGATGACTACTATTCACACTCTTATTGCAGTTGCAACTGTTCGTCAGTGGCATATTTCTCAAATGGATGTTAAAAATGCATTTCTAAATGGTGATCTTCAAGAGAAAGTTTATATGGTACCCCCAAAAGGTGTTTCTCATAATCAAGGGGAAGTGTGTAAGTTGAAGAAGGGATTATATGGTCTGAAACAAGCTCCACGAGCTTGGTTTGAGAAGTTTATCACTATGATTAATTTTATTAGCTTTTTCTCTAGTGATCATGATTCAACTTTTTTTGTAAAGACCACTTATCATGGTCGTATTTTACTCTCAATATATGTTGATGATATGCTTATTACAAGTGATGATATTGATAGAATTAATGATATGAAATTACAGTTGGCCAAACAGTTTGAGATGAAGGACTTAGGCACTCATCACTACTTCTTGGGTATTGAAGTTGCCTACTCTCCTAGAGGCTATCTTCTCTCACAATCCAAGTATATTTCCAACATTCTTAAACAAACACGCCTTTCTGATACTAGAGTAGTAGATATTCCTCTTGAGTTGAATGTGAAATATACTCAATCTGATGGTGTTCCTCTACCAGATCCCACCTTTTATCGTACTTTAGTTGGCGGCCTATTGTATCTTACGATTACTAGACCAGATATTACTTATGTTGTGCATGTTGTTAGTCAATTTGTTGTATCTCCTACTACATTGAATTGGGCAGTTGTTTTTCGCATATGTCAGTATCTTCGGGGAACTCAGTTTCATAGCCTTCTATTTCCCTCATCATCCTCATTGGAACTTCGTGCTTATTCTGATGTTGATTGGGCTGATGACACCATATATCATAAGTCTACGACAGGGTTATGTGTCTTTCTTGGAGACTCTCTTATTTCTTGGAAGAGTAAGAAACACGATATTGTATCTCGTTCTTCTACAGAAGCTGAGTATCGTGTTATGGCATCCACCACTACTGAAAGTTTGGTTGCCATGGTTACTTTCTAATATGGGTGTCATTCTTTCTAAACAAACTCCTATGTATTGTGACAACAAAAGTGCCACTCAAATTGCCCACAACTCGATCTTTCATGAATGTACCAACCATATTGAGATTGATTGTCACTTCACTCGTCATCATCTTTAACATGGGACAATTATTCTTCCATTTATATCCTCCTCTCTATAGATTGCTGACTTGGTTACGAAGACGCATTCCATTAAACATTTTCTTTTTTTTATTGACAAACTCTAGATGCTCTCAGCTAATGCATCTTGAGTTTGAGGGGAGATGTTAGTTATTATTATAATTATTATTATATTATTTTATTGTATCTTTGTAAGGGTAGTTCGGTCTTTCCAAACATTTAGTATTTATACTCTGGTGTAACCCTTACTCTTCAAGTTATGCTCATTCTATTGAAACCCTAAGTCAAATGATATTTTTCTATGTTTCTTTATATTCACTTTTGTTAACAAGTATCACACTCTTGTTGAAAAACTATTCAGCTTGAACACCAGTATAACGAAACATTTATGTGAAGTATTTTTCACTCACAAGACACTAAATCAACTTTTGGTGAAGAATATAAAAGCAGAGAAGAGAGGAAATAAGAAAAGAATATTGTAAATCTGAATTCTATTGTGTGTTGAAATGAGGAAAAACCTCGTTTATTTAGGAAAAAAATATAGATAAAAATGGAAAATGATCCACAAGATTTTTAACTCATAATTGTCGATTATGGATAATCGATTGTGTAATTCAAATATGGAAAGTTTTCAAATTCATTGTTAATAATATATCATAAACCTTAATAATCAACTAGGAGGCATTACATAAGAGATAATCAATTAACCATAATGTATTAATTGATTATCTAGTGTAAAATTAACTCATAGGAGATTATTCAAGATAGTAACAAACTAGCTATTTAAGTAAAACATTTTAGTGATTTGATATAAGTAGAGAGCCTTTTAAAACATTAGAGAGAGAGAGAGAGAGAGAGAGAGAGAGAGAGAGAGAGAGAGAGAGAGAGAGAGAGAAGAGAGAGAGAGAGAGAGAGAGAGAGAGAAGAGAGAGAGAGAGAGAGAGAGAGAGAGAGAGAGAGAGAGAGAGAGAGAGAGAGAGAGAGAGAGAGAGAGAGAGAGAGAGAGAGAGAGAGAGAGAGAGAGAGAGAGAGAGAGAGAGAGAGAGAGAGAGAGAGAGAGAGAGAGGAGAGAGAGAGAGAGAGAGAGAGAGAGAGAGAGAGAGAGAGAGAGAGAGAGAGAGAGAGAGAGAGAGAGAGAGAGAGAGAGAGAGAGAGAGAGAGAGAGAGATGATGTCATCACCAAAGGTTTCTTGACCAGGATCTATACTAATTCCACCAAATACCACTTTACATTAGTTGTTGTTAGAATCAAATTGCATATAAAATGACTATGCTTATCGAATGATATATACATGAATCACCTTATCCGGTACAAAATTTGATAATGATTAAATCAACAATTCAGTAAAATTGCACAATCAAACAAAGTATTGAATTGAATGCAAATTTACCCAAGACTTGTATTTTTATAATGTCAATTCGATATGGATTACACCATAGTTTTTAACCATAATCAACAACAAGACAAATAAAAAGTGTTGATTCTAATAAAATATACACTTAAACAATAAAACATTATCGAAGCAAAAACCTAATGGTGTGCAATTCTAAGGAAACGGTAAAAGCAACCTAACAATATATATATATATATATATATATATATATATATATATATATATATATATATATATATATATATATATATATATATATATATATATATATATATATATATATATATATATATATATATATATATATATATATATATATATATGAGAGAGAGAGTACGTCAGATTTGTTGTGGTTAATTATCCATTGATATATTTTGGTCTTCAACTATAGTTTATGGAAAATTACAAGATGTTTAGTTCAAACACAATATCTAAATAAAGTTGAAAATATAAAATTATTCTATATGGATCCCTTGACTTGTACAAAGTGTCTGAACTGAATCCTTGCAAAATATTTACATGAAATCATCTTGAATCTTCAAGCCACAACAATCATGCTTCAAAGTCCCCATTCTGCAACAATCTTTTCTTGATCCTATATGTATCTTGAATGATGGTCTGTCGGAATATTTGAAAAGAATTCCCACTTTGTCTGATGGCTTCCACATAACACTACTAAAGTGAATATAGAGAGAAGAACCTCATTATTTTTCCCTGGAATTTTAATACTAGCCACAACACAACACACCTTGCAAACCTTTATAATCTCAATAAATTTTCCAAAGAAACATTAAGCACAATAACAAAATCAGCTCAACAATCACAAATATCCAAATGCGAGTTTTAGGTCCACACAAAAATGGAATTAGAAAAAGGTAAACGATTAAAGAAAATCTGGAAAGTGATTCTTAAACTCACTGTAAGTCTGACTCAAGTCAGAAGGGTAGTTTGATTCCAATCACACTACTAAAATCTCATTTTTTTTTCAAAGTTTTAATTTTTTTTAAGGTTTTACTATAGTCATGACTTGAACCATTCCTAAATATAGTTCTTGATTAAAAAACTTAATAGATTTACTTGAATAATATTGGTTAAAATATTATCAGACACTTTGCTTCATGCAACTTCACGTGGTTGGGGGAGGTCATTTTTTCAGGGACAATCAATGAATAGTGGCTTCTTTATTCATTGGTGTTAGAGGAATTGTTTTGTACTCAATAGTAGAGTATGCCTGATTTTCTTTATCTATTTTATTTTTCACAATTGAAATATAAATTACTCATTCTAAAACAATAAAGAATTTAACCACTCACAATTAAGCATAATTTATATTCTTTTAGTTTTATAAGATGTAAGAATATTGCTACATTGTTGAATAATATTTCTCAAATTTTTTATTACTATTGGACCGATTCTTGAGATATATAATAAAATTATTTTGATTGAGACCTTCCACATCCATTGAGGATCCTTACTAGTATAAAACCTTGATATTCTATGTTACAAACAAAAATCACAACTTAAAATGGCTTCTTTTTTCTTGTCCTCACTAGTTTTATTCCTTGCTGCTCTTATCCTTGTTCCTCAAGGATTTGCTCAATATCACCTTAATCCTATTTATGATGCAGCAATGGATGAGCCATCGGTGAATGAGCCACCACAGAAAGAGACACCAATTTATATGCCACCCAAAAAAAAGTCACCGTGGTATGTGCCACCAGAAAAAGAGTGACTGTGGCATAAGCCCACACAAGAAGTCACATTTGCACGTGACAAAACCATCTTATGGTAAACATCCTACAGAAGAACATATAGCATCCATTTCCAAAGCATTCTAGTACCAATGTCTCATAGCATCCATTTCCAAAGCATTCTAGTACCAATGTCTGTTTTTATATGTACCTTTTGTAATGTGTGGCCTTGTGTATTTTACCTTTTGTATTGCCAACTTAATAATACCATATATGTTTTGCTTTTTGTTTAAAGGTTGTTTGATAAGGAGGTGAAAGTAATTTATAGATAATTTAATTATTTAAGTTAGAAGTTGATTCTATCTTAATGGGTTTTTATTGTCTAGTTGAGTTTTTAGTTATTAATTATTTTTATTATTATTAGTTATCTATAATATAGTCTCAGAGAGACAATTGAAACCAATCAATAAATTCAAAGGTTATTTTAATTTTCTTAGTAATTTTTTATTGTCCTTCTTAATTTTGTTAGGGTTTAGAATTTGCATCCTATCAATTGCTTTCATTCTTGAACATCCTCCTATGGCATACCAATCGTCCTCATTTCCATCTTTTCCATGGGAACTTTTTACACCTTATTATACCAACATTGCATCTTCATCCCCAAATGTATATCTAAATCATGGATATTCACCACATACACCTAACCCATATCCACCATCCATATACTCATATCGTCCATGTTACTATTCTTTTTCAAACCTTCCAATTTTCGTCCTCAATCCACACCAACAACAACACCTAATCTTTTCCTCTATTTCACAAATAGTGTTTTCACCACTTAAACCCCCTGATTTCCAACCTTCCATTTTCCGTCAGCAATCCATTAATTTTTCTGAGTCACGTTTTTGTAGACAGAAGAGAATACGATATCAACCTTACAAAAAAGCAGTGAAGAAGAGTTTGTATCCATTGCATCCTGGTGTGCAAGGGGTTTTCATCACTTGCGATGGAGGAAGAGAACATCAAGCCTCCCACGAAGCTCTCAATATTCTCGATTCATTTTCTGAAGATCTAGTTGACGATTTGAGAGGATTTAAAAAATAATCAAGCTACTTACCTTGGCGTAATCGCCGACGTTGAAGCTATTTTCAAAGAAGTTTCCTCTATTGACTCCTCTCAAGACGAATTGTTCGGTGAAATCGATAAAGCTATCGAACGCACATAACTCATTACATAATGTCTTCTCCAACCTAATTCTGCCAATGATGAAGAGCTCCAACCGGATGAAGTCGATGATGAATTTCCAACGAAACCCAAGGATATTTTCACCTACAATGGTGATTTAGCTGATGCTGCAGAGAAAGTTCAGGCTAATGATCAAGATGGAGTTGCTCAAGTTTTGTTTGAGAATTTTCAGTGCGTTCCATTTTTTTTTACCTTCAGAGATTCATAATAAATTTTACCATGGTTTTCGTAAGCATTATCTATGTCCCTTGTTTCATTATATGCTTTTTGTGTCGAAGAGTCACATTTATCATTTTGGTCGTTCACAACGACTTGCTTGTGTGTCTGCAAACAAGATTTTTGCGGATAAGGTTACTGAGGTTATTAACCCTGACGAGGATTATGTTTGGGTTCATGATTATCATCTTATGTTTTTGGTAACTATCTTTAGAAAAAGGTGTTATAGAGTGAAATTGGTTTTTTTTCTTCACAATACCTTTCCTACTTCAGAAACTTATAGAACATTCAAATACATTGGTTCTTTAAAAAGAACGTTCTTTAGTTGACACACATGATTCTTCTGTTATTGTGCAGTTGGGGTTACCTAATATGCGCTTTCCACTCCTTTATACTTTGTCATGGTCAGACGAGTCATTTCTTCTAAAATCATTTGGCCTTGCCAAGTCTGGTTCTCTAATATTTCAAGCATCAAACACCAAGAAGTTTTCAGATGCTCTCAATCTATCATTGGAGCCGCCGCTGCCAAAACCACCTGATCACAGTGTTTCTACAATGGTGAATGATATGCATATGATAGCTATAATGGATGAAACATTGTCTACAACCTTGAGGACAAGGTTGAATTTCAAGGGGTGAGTAATGATAGGAGGTGGAATTAATTTATAAATAACTTAATTATTTAAGTTAGAAGTTGAATTTATCTTAATGAGATTTTATTGTCTAGTTGGACTTTTAGTGATTAAACTTTTCTCTATTATTAGTTCTATATAATGTAGTCTCATGGAGACAATTGAAGCCAATCAATGAAATCAAAAGTTATTTTAATTTTCTTAGCAATTTTTTATTGTCCTTCCTAATTTTGTTAGGATTTAGAATTTGCATCCTATCAACTAAAATGCCCAAATAATTAAGTTATTTATAAATTACTTCCACCTCCTATCATTCTTCCTACAAGTGCATATATTTAAGATTTATTTTTTAAAATGTAAAATAACATTTCTAAAAGTTTGATAGAATATGTAAATTTATAGTGATTTCAAAGCGGAAATTTCAAAATCATAAAAGAAACATACAAAATAGTATGGGATACTGGTTTTTCCCCTCCTTCCATGCACTTGTAAAGATATTAATAAGGAAAGGGGGCAGGAGTACATCTCAATTCCCGCCCTCAAATCTATAATCCATTTGTCCCAGATTTCTGCCACTGGAGAATTTTCCTCCATCAGTGTCCTCATCTTGCAAAATTTCATAGATTCTCACGTTTTCTTATATAAGCAAGTAGTATATTAAAAATGACTACAACGGGTATTCAAACCTCGTTACAAAAATAAACAAGACAAAGTTTGACAAAAACAGAGAAATTATCTATCAATTAAGCCTACGATAATTAAAACAAGAGATCTTTGTTGAATTCATTTTGTTGTAATGAAAAGAAAAATCATAAAGAAATGACAACATTTGCACGTGACAGTGATGTCTACATTTTTATGATGATAGTTCCATAAACATTGCATGTCAAGATTCAACTTGGATTATTGATTCAGGTTCCTCATACCATGTTACTCTTAGATGTGGTTTCTTCTCATCTTATATTGTTGGTGATTTTAAAACGGTAACAACAGAAAATGAGGGAGTTTGTGAAATTCTTGGTATGAGAGATGTTTGGGTTGAAACTACTGTTGGATGCAAGTATGTGATACATATTTCTGATATTTGTCTCAACTTAATGTCGCGTCACAATATTCGAACGTAATGAAAGATGCAATGTACAACAACATAGAACTGTTATCAACAACCGCATACCTTAAACAACACAGAACATAGATCAACAAAAACAAAACCATTAATAACATAACTTAAACAATATAGAACTTTTATCAACAAACGCAAAATCATCAACACACAACTTTTATCAATAACACACCTTAAACAACATACAACTTTTATCAACAAAAACACAATCATCAATATCATAAAACTTTTATCAACAACAACATACAACATTGCTCAACAAAAAACAAAATCATCAACAACAAACAACTTTTATTGTTAATAACATATCCTAATAAACATAAATTTTTTATCATTAACAATAAATAAATTTTATCGGTTTTTTTGTAAGCAAGTAGTATATTGATGAGAGTATCAAAGCACTCAATCTTGATTACATAAAGATACGAGACTACTCTCGACAAAATGGAAAGTTACTTACTAATTAAAACCTACGACAAATACAACATTGGGTTTTTGTTGAATTCGTATAAATTACAATTGGTATAGGAAATTTCACCGATAAGCAATCATATCCATAAATAAAATTTTACCCTCCAAACTATATATACTATGTTCCACTCTGAATTCCTAAAATTAATACCATTTCTAAGAATCCATAAAACCCAACAAGTAGCCAACCAAACAAAGCCCACTCTACCCGCGTTAACCCGATTCCATTCGCAAAAGGAATGTCATGACAAAAACCTATCCCTACTATTAGAACCTTAGTCTTCTGACCCACCTAACCAATCCGCCACTTCAGACAAAATCAACAAAGATATTGAACAACTCCGAAGAAGGTGACTTAAGGATTCCTGATAAGAATTACAAAAACACACTTAAAATCGGATTACGGGATTGAGATTCCTCTTTGAGACGGACAATCTTTTGTCGGTAATTTATTCAAAAAGCATCTCCACCCAAAGACCTTGGTTTTCATCGGCACCACCAACTTCCACAAAAGATCTAAAGCAAATTCATGCTTATCAGAAGGACCTAAAAGGATGCGGTTTAAAAAGATCTTCCGATAAAAAGATTTAACTGAGAAATATGAAATCACCCTCTAAAGACCAAAAAACTCAAGGTTTTATCATTAACAACATGTCTTAAACCGCATATAACTTTTATCAACATTTTTAATCCAATCTAACCTTTTCACTTTTATACATTATTATTTTTTTTAAAAATAAAGTAACTAAAAAGCCTATAATATATCCAACTATCCCACAAAGAATAGAACATGCTTAAGCAATCCCTAATCTACCATTCTCTTAAAAAAATTACACTTCCATAGACCCTTTTTGGTAATTCAATCTGAATACTGTTTTTGTACACATGACACAAATTTTTCTAATTGATTTCATCATATTGTTTTCCCCTTCTCTCTAATTTTATGCATTTTCTTTCCCTCTCTCATTTTCTTCGTTTTCCTTTCCCCCTCTTTCTCTCTCCGTGTTCTCCCTCTTTGGTCATGAAACCCTAACCGCCACCGAAGATCCCCCCGACGGAAGTTCTTAACCATTTTTGTTTTCATTTTACACTGATTTTCCTTCTACCAGCTTTAGGGAATGTTGATTTTGGTTGAAAGATTTGATTTTTTATTTTCGTGTTTGTTCAAGTTTACTCAAGATTTCGTTTTTCTAATCTTCATTTTCATTTTGTTTGTTCTGGTTTTCTCATCTTCATCTCCATTTTCATTTTTGAGGGTTTTTTTTGTGTGATTTATGATATTTAACGAACGTT
Source organism: Lathyrus aphaca (assembly GCA_963966055.1). Lineage (NCBI taxonomy): Eukaryota > Viridiplantae > Streptophyta > Magnoliopsida > Fabales > Fabaceae > Lathyrus > Lathyrus aphaca. The sequence goes on from OZ014524.1 coordinate 536,912,757, forward strand.
TTTCCAGATTCATGGAATAACGATTATGAAAAGGGGTTAATATTTGAAGAAACCATGCAAAAATTATCAGTATGTTGAGTCAAATAGCTTACTGATCAATGAATTTTTTTTAGTTTAATTGCATTTGTTATTTAGATACAGGATGTTGAGTCAAATCATCATCTTACTGATCAATGGATTTCTCAGGGTCTGAGTTTCTCTCCTGAGATGTAGAAGAAGGCAACAAAAACATTTTCTGGTTGGTGGAGGATGCGGATAGCTCTTGCTCGAGCACTGTTTATATATCCTCATATATAGCTTCTTGATAAGCCTACGGTAACTCATCATTATAGTATATAAGTTTCTTTTATATTTTTGTTTATTATTGTCATATAATGTCTATTGCGGCGCTCTAGTGTCACGAGTTTTTAAGAAACCACTATTGTTAAACACACAAGTTAGTATAGAGTTTTCAAATAGTGGTTGTAGCAATGTGAAGAATAATCTACAGTAAGTTATGATCCAGATATCTTCTACAATAATCTACTCAATGGTGTTAGTGGTATAAATGAGATTGAGAATTTTGATTGTGCAGAATTTCCAACAGTAAGTTGTATTTGATTCAATTTGTATTTTCCAATTGATGCATGGTACAAAGCTTATTTTTGAACAATAAATCGGGTAGTGGTTTCTTTACTACTCATTCATATCTTCTGCAGTGAACAAATTTCACATGTATGCCTACAACAAAAGAATTCTCAATTTATACGTGCTCCAATTATTGTTATAGTCTTGGGATGTGGTGGTTTGTTTCTAGCATCAATGATGATGGTGAAGGGTGTCAGATAGCAGTCAGCAGCGGCAGTTGGTATTGGTTGGTGACAGTGTTGGTGGCATTGGCGACAATTAAAGTTACATAAAGTTGCTGGTGGTGGCTATGGAGGGTTCTGGGCAGTGATAGTTTTTGAACAAGTTCCAATGAATATTTCAACACATTTTCTAAGGAATATTTTTTTGGTTTTCTCTACACAGTGACCTGATTCGGGATGGAAAACATTGTTCTTGTGAATTTTGGTTAATTTTCTATCAAATTTTGGTTAATTTGCTAAGTCAAATCATCATAAAAGTTTTGAATATGTTCATAATAATGTGTAAACATGTCGTCAAACTAGATCTTTACACATTCTATTGTGTTCATACAGGTGCGGAACAAAGGCACAGCACCTAATCGATTTATCTTTTCAAGTGTGATTACAATATTTGGCGGTTTTTGTTAACTGGAATAAGTCGGCCAATTAATGTTTTTCTCCATGTAAGTTTCTTATAAGTTTTCATGGTAATAATACTTATCATATTTAAGTGTGTTTGTATCTTAATTTTTTTAGATCTTATTCCATGGTAATTCATGATTTTCAATGTTTCTTTTGGTTTATGTTGTCATATTTTCATTGGATGAGCAACTCAACAACAACTTACCAATATTTAGAACTATCATGTCAACAATTTACTTGCTAATTTTCATCAAGGCTTCTGCAACAACAAGTATATTTTCTTCCTCCTCTTCTTTACCTCTCTTGATGTTTATTTTTTTAATTCATTTTTCTATTAGTAAGGCTATTAACTAGACTTGTATTTATTTTGTTATGTAGTGTTGAAATTATTCATCTTACAACAATGACATGTATTTATTTTGTTTTTGTTAATAAATATAAATTTAGATTAGGGGAGACATACTCTAATACTAGGTTAGAATGAACCATAAATCACATAAAATGTTTATAATGATATTTACTTATAACCTACCTACTACATAAAGAACAAATTTGAAGTAAGTCAAAATAGGTGTAATGAGAAAGTTCAACCATTACAACCACATTGATAGTATGTATTTTGTTACAGATTCATATAAGGAAAACGAGGTATGATGACAATAGTCCTTGGCAGTGTCAACAACATTTATTGACAAAAAGATTATTTTTTAGTCAACTAAGACTATAACATGCGTATACATGTATATACACTACCAAATATATCCTTCTAATAAATATTTAATTAGGCTAAATTATGCATTTTATTTAATAAATTGTAATGAATCTTGATCATCTTGAAAATTGTCATCATAAACACTATTTCAAAAACAACTAAACTCCCTATTTACACATGATTATCTCAAATGTACTAATTTAAATATTTTAAAAATCTTTCCAATAAAATTGTAAATTATGGAACATTTTGGCAAACAATGAAAGTGATATATAACTTCGTATGAATTTTATCACTTAAACTTATTATATTCACGAGTCACTATCATCACAATATATTTATTTTATTTTATTTTAATCAACAAAGTATTTATAAATATTTATAGTTATTAGTGACATTTGTATATATTTTTAATATTAGATATTGGATTTATAATGTTAGTGATTTGTTACATAATTAAAAAAAAATTTAAGTTATTAGAGATTTTATAACTTTTTATTATTGTATTCTAAGAAAACAATAAAAGTGATATATATAAAATTTATTAATTTATTGTTAATTTTATGACTTAAATTCATTATATTCACGTGTCACTATCACCACAATATATTTTTTATTTGAATAAACAAAATATTTATTTTTATTACAATTATATTTTATTTTGTTAGTTATAATTTTTTTTTTGGATTTAACACGTTAGTTATTTGTTACATAATTTTTTAAAAATATTTTAAATTAATAATGATTTTATAATAACAATTTATATAAAAAATAATTCTTATCAAATAATCTACGATATAAATGAATTTATATATAAAATAAATAAATATATCTCTTAATGCTGAACTGTCTTAAATCTTAATATGATATTATATTTTCTGATCTTTTAAATTTAATATGATTGAAGAAACAATTTATTTTTATTGTCAAGATAATTTATTGTTATTTGGTAGGTGTATATGCATGTTTGTTCTTCATTTAAATGTCTCACCTAAAAAATGGTTGTTCACTTGCAAATAATTTATGTTTATGCTCTAATCTTTTCATGGCTACCGTTTATATTAATTTTAACCCTTTCGTGTTTAATATCCTTTAATTTTAACTTATACAAATTATATCATGAATTTTTTAATATTTATTATTTTTTAATTTTATTATTTTAAACCAAACAACTTTAACCCCGTATTTTCTACTAGTTAAATTCATATAAACAACATAAAATTTATTTGTTGGATACATCCGTTATTATGTCTCCTATAGAAATCACTGAATTAATAGATAATAATATTACCACCTCTGCCTCAAACCACGCCACATTCTACATACCCCAAGAAATTTTGAAAAGCCACCAAATTCAATTGCTTAACCCTCTCGTGACCTCCAACTTCCACACCTTCCTCCAATTATGATGGAGGTTCTCATAGTCAAGAGAATGTTGACATCGTTTGAAAATGTTGAAAAGGTACATATTTGACCGAAATATAAATACTAAGGTATTATGTTTTCAGAGTTTCAAGAGGGAAAATTAACAAAACTCTATACTGTCAATTGAGTGTCTTGAGGTGAATATTATTGAATTATTTCACAAAATTAAAATTATTGTTAATTTGTACAAAAATTTAGTAGTTTAATAGAATATATTTTTTGTAATACTTATTGTACAAAAATTTAGTAATACTTATTTTACAAAATTTATTTCACTAAAATTTAGCGATATTATTGTACAAATATCAATTGAGTGTACTTTATGTTTTAAATATAATTCATCACCGCGATTCCCTAATGTTAATATTCTTACTAAAAAATATTAAAAGATTGACTTTCCGTTATCATTCAGGGAGAGTCTAAAATGATCACTACTAGAAATACTCTGTTTTCCTGCAGATTTACCTGCGAATATAAGTAAAAAATCCGCAGGAAACACGTTTCCTGCGACTTTTCCTACGAATTTTTGTTCCCAGCTAAAACCTTCGTGGGTAATATAAATTCGCAGGTAAAGTCGCAGGAATCAAATCCGCAGGTAAGGTCGCAGGAAGAAGTCACAGGTAAATGCGTAGGAAAGTCTCAACTCGCAGAAAAATCCACAGGATAAATCGCAGGTAAATAAAAAACTGCAGATAAATCCGCAGGAAATTTTTCTCAATTTTTTTTGTCTAATTCATTTTTAAATATTATAATATATTAAATATCAAAGTAATAATAATATATAAATTAAAATTTAATTTGAATGAGACAATCCTAAACTAATCACTTTCAAATTTTTAAAGCAACCAAGTTGTTAAATATTACTATAAAGTCACTAATACATTACTAAAAATGACACAATCAAACTACTAAGAATCACTTATCCATCATTATTACTGACATGGGAATGGAATGTCGAATCTAGAATAGTCCTTTCTATAAGCAGCACAAATAGACTTATTACTGACAATACATTTACTAATTTAATCATTGTTAGTAACTCGTGAATCAAGTACTCAACAATTACAAAGATGACCAAGCGACGAAAAGCATTACTAGGATCATCCTCATCACCTCATGGGAAAACCTCAAGCCCAGTAACCATCCCTCCCCACAGAACCGTCCCTCCGGTTTCGAACCCATCCCTTTAACTCTGGGTATTCAAACCCAACCTGAGCTATACTTACTTGGATTACTAATGTTAGAGATACTCCTATTTAGTTAAGCAAAGTTACTTGCAACTGCAGTTCATCTTAATTTAATCCACAAACTTTGCCCACACCATCAACAAATATTAAGCAATCATCGCAACAGTAACTAGAATATCCATTCTATAATCTTAACAAACCAACTTCATTAAAAACCCTTTTGATTTAAACCAAGCAAGTTAGTTTCCAACTTCCATATCCAATTCAAAAGTAATAATAATAAAAGGTGCTTGAATCTAATGATTTAAATCCCATCAATGAGAACAACATCAATGGAGCATACTAGACAGAAAAATTAACAGTAACAGTTTCACAATATTTACTGATGTAGAAGTGAACCTTGGAGCCTTTGAAATCTTCTTTCGTCAATTCTTGAGCCTGCCGAGCAAATAAGAGACAACATAAATCAAAAAAATAAAACTTGGAAAAAATTAAACCCTAACCATAAATCATCCATAAATCATGTTTAACATAAAACAATACCTGTATTTTGACAGCATTTGAGAGACAGGGCCACATTCAAATGTGTATGAAGTCAGTACTACCTCTTCTGTAATCTCCTCATGCTGTAAAAAAAGTAGAAGGATCAGTATACTAGAATGTTAAAACAAGGTTAATTAATAACACTAATTAAGTAGGCCAAAGATAATAAGGATTATTGTACCTATAGTATCAAGAATTATTGTAGGTACAATTCCATCTTACATTAACCAAAACCGTATTTTCTAAATCTTTATGATCACCTGCATCTACAGCTCCATTATCTATAATAACACTTCAAATGAGAAGTTGTTCTTAGTAGCTTCTCTAGATATATAGCACGTGTTTGGTTCTGTGGTGAAATAATCAAGACCGTAATAATAAGCAATAAATAATCCTACTTGCTCACTGTCTAAAAACATTTCAATTCTTGTTTTATATATGGGTGGTAGGAATGACATTTGGTTATGAATTAGCTTAGCTAACTTATTAAGCATCATCAACAACAACAATAACATGGAAAGAGATTTCAAGATAATTCAAATTCAACATAATCATCAACAATTTCACACAGACAATGGAAACAACTACACTAAACTAACTTAGGTCTGAATACGATATTACATAAATACAGGAAAAAAAATAACAATGGCATCACACATATACATTCATATAGGAATCAACTGAAACAAGATAACCTACAAAACAAAAATAAAACCCAAAAAAAGAAGCAAAATCAACATAAGTAAAGTCACTGTGGCATTTCAACAAACACCTTGTTTACAACAAAAAAAAACACCAAAGTTTATAATCAATCTAACTTTAAATCAGTAAATGTAAGAGACTGAAGCTCACTATTGTTTAAATAGAAGAGATGTTCACCATGGAAGAGTAAAACTCCTAATTCCAGAGCAGAAGTTGACTTAAATAGGAGCCAAAATGCAAATTTGAGAGAAACAATACCCTAACTTTCCCCTTTTGAATTTCATGGAGAAAACGAACTTCATTCGAGAGCAAACGCACGATTCTGAAACATGGCTTCTATGGATAACGAGATATGAATAGAGTGATTCAAAAGTTGAGCGAAATTGTTATACGATCTACGATCTGAGCTTCTAGATCTATTTTGAGAGAATTCTGAATCTGTTTTGAGAGAGAGAAAGATATAAAAAAGTTTGATGGAAAAAATTAGAGAAATCATAGTTTTTGTTTTTATAAAATAAAATAAAAAATAATAATACGTCTTATGTCTTATATGTTTAAGGATTGAAGTAAATATTTGAAAAACTTACTTGTTTTTATAAAAAAAATCAATACGTGTCTTATATGTTTTTATAAAAAAAAAATTGATTAAGTTAACAATGTAGCATTAATTGATTGGAGTATTAATTGATTGGATATAACTTGTCATTGTCATATGATTAACGATTTAAGTAAATATTTGAAAAATATGTATTTTTTATGTTTATTATTTTTAACCAAAGAATTTCCATACAACTCTAAATAAATAAAAACGTACAAAAAAAAATATATATATATATATATATATATATATATATATATATATATATATATATATATATATATATATATATATATATATATATATATATATATATATATATATATATATATATATATATATATATATATATATATATATATATATATATGCTATTATATAACAAATAAATTATAATAATTATTTTAATTAATAATAAATAATTAATAAAAATGATAGTTTCTTGTGTATTAGATATTTATTATAATTAATACAAATTATACAAATTATTTTATTTTATACATAGATAATTACCAATAAAATTTAGGATTTAATTGATATGTGACAGTGCATATCAATTAATCAAAAATTTATCAATAAACTTTGGTATACACTTTATGCAACCTAATTAATATTATCAATAAAATAAAAATAAATATTTAATATGTTAATTGATTATTTTATTTTATTCTAAGAAATAATTAATTAGAAATATAATAATTAATAAGTTAATTTTTTATTTTATCCTAAGAAAAATGATTAAATTATTAATTTTTCTTTAAAAAATAAGAAAAGAATTGATATAGTAAAAAAATTAAAAATATAAAAATAAATATGGAATTAGAATATAAGGTAATGTTTTATAATTGTATTTATAATTATGAAAAATTTATAAAAAAAATATTTTAAAAAAAATAGTACTAATATTTCGTAGCAAAAGTTGCAGCAAAAGCCGTAGCAAAAGTTGCAGCAAAAGCCGCAGCAAAAGTCGCAGCAATCCTACTCTAGAGAATTTAGATTTTTATATTTCCTGCGAACAAAATTGCAGTAAAATCCGCAGGAAAATGTGAATAATATTATAAAATCCAAAGTCGCAGGTAAATTCTCAGGAATTTCTGCGAATTTTGCTGCGACTTTATTTTTTTAAAACAAGTTTTTACATCAAAAATCCGCAGCTAATGTTGCAGATATACCTGCGGATAATTTTCCGCAGGAAAATCGTCTATTTCTAGTAGTGGATTAATTTAAATGTTTGTTTATATATTTTCTTAGATGACTCTTGCTTATCTCCTTTATCCTGATAATCTCATATTTATATGGTTCGACTATCCATGATCAATTATTGTTTGTCCCTTCATATATCTCATCAAGACAATATATATATATATATATATATATATATATATATATATATATATATATATATATATATATATATATATATATATATATATATATATATATATATATATATATATAGTCGGTCCTGACATTTTAGAGACCGTGGACAAATAATAAAAATTGAATCTTAATAAAAAAATTGAGTAATTAATTTTGAATTTTTATTTTCTTTTTTAGGTTTTATTTTCTCCTTTTGTTTCAGAGAGAGAAGGTCAATGTACTAGATTCCAAGAGAATGTATAGTTAAAGGAACAAAAATGATATTTTGCCTAAATTATATGGTTGTATGAAGAATTCTTAAATATTTAATTATAAATATTATTAAAATTTATACAAAAAATTTAAGAATTAACTTTGCCTCCAGTCGTTTCAAGCGAAGTCTAGAACTTTCGCTTCTATTTCAGTTCACTGCTTCTTCGCTTTTGGTCGCGACGCGAACTGTCTTCGCTTCCTCTTCTCTATACGAACTAACTATGACAAATTTTATGAGAAAATAATCTAGGAGGACAGTAAGGAACCAATTGCATAACTTACCTAATGACAGTACCGGAATAGTTCTAATAATATTAATGCAGAGTAGGAATATTAGTAAATCAAGTTCAAGAATAATTAGCCGGTTTTGATAGTATTGTCTGAATAGTTTCGAGGAGCATTTGTGATATAAGTTGGTTGGTACAGAGTAGGATATAAGTTGCGGTGATATCGTCGTAATTAAATTTTTAAAGTTGTTGGTATGAATTTTGTTGCATTACCTTATTAGTGGCGAGAATTTAAGTTGTAGGCCTATAGCCAATGTTGAATTGTTGTTGTGTTGTTATGTGATTATTATTGTTATGATTTGACATTCATGTTGAGTCTTATACATAGCATATCAAGTTTGAGATGTTGCTCGGTAAGTTTGCCTGGATTGACAAAATTTAATTTGAAGGCTTATGCCTTGTTGATGCCTCTATTAAGTGGCATATTTTTAAGTTGGGAGTTCTGCTCCAATGGTACCACATACATACACATATTATAAGTCGCATTTCAAAGTTGCATAATTATGTTGTCGTGTTATATCTTGTGTTGAATGATGTTACTTGTAAATTATGAAGTGGTAATTTTATATAATCTGATCTAATATGTTATATATCATAAATTCAATTATATAATTCGATATCTCACCCCTTCTGTTTAAATGTTGTCTTCTGTTGGTAACGTACATGTAATCCAGAGTAAAGCTGCTTACCTTTGTTAGTTCGAGTCGGTGTTGTCGTTTTGATACATATCACTCGGGGGGTTAAATGCATGTTTTCTTTATTATTGGTTTTCATTATGTTGCTGAATTTTTGCATTGCTTTTGTTAAAGACTTGTTGTTTTAAAGTTGTTTTGAGTTGAACATGAGTTATGTTATTTCAAGTTGAATTTTGTGAATCCACTGCTTAGTAATGGAAGTTGTTTTAAATTTAAAGACTAATCAGCAAATTGAATGTCGTTGTTTAAATTGAAAGTGTAGCATTCCATTTGTTTTGTTGGAATTTTTGTAACTCTGATTTTATAATATTTGTCGGGCAGAAATGGGGTGTTACAACACACCATACTTCAGACTTTAATACAAGTCTTCATACTCTTTCCGATATAATATGCAATCATTAGTGCAAACATGTATTTTGATATACTCTAGACCCATTGGACACAATATCTTCTTGGCCTCATAGCAACGATTCGACAATTTGTTATCTTCTAGTGACATTTGATGTAGCAATTCAAATAATTATGTGAAACTTTTGTCTGATCATCCATTTTTTTCCCTTCATATTAAACAACTTTAACTCCACCGACAATCGTGTAAAATTTGTGCATCCCTTATATAAAGAGGTTTCTTTATCACTACATAAAGTATCATAAATATGAGCATTCTTAAAATAAGATTCCCCAATATCACGAAATATATGCTCTAGTTGATTTTCCATATATTCATCTTCATCCACTTTTTTACTTTGTGACACCCAACTTTCCTCTTTATCAACCTCACCATGCCACATCCATATTATATAACTTTGACATATATCATCACAACAAAGGTGATCATATATTTCTTTCTTTGTAGCCTTTTTGATATTCGCACAAACAACACAAGGACAATAAAAGATACCATTATTGTCGGGAAAATGTATATCAGTGTATTCAAGGAATTCACGAACTCCATTCTCATAAACCGGACCTAAACTATTGGCTTTCACCCAACTACGATCCATTACAAATTCTGAAATTTATAAATGTATAATAATGTGAATGACACGCCAAAATCTAATCCAAAAACTTAAGCATATACATATACAATATGAACAAAGAAAAAAAGTAATGAAAATGTACTCTCATACTAAACCTAAAATATATGAAAGATGTACTCTCATACTGACTTAAGCATAAACAATATGAACAAATAAAAAAGGAATGAATATATTGAAGAATACCGTACTTCGAAGTTGTAATCAAATGAAAGTAAGGAATGAAGATTTGAAGAGTACCATACTTCGAAGCTGAAGAATCAAATGAACGAAGATAGTGAATATTTGAGCATGTACAACATAAACCAAGAAAAAATGAATGAAGATGTTGAAGAGTACCTTACTCTGAAGCTGGAGATAAAATGAACAAAAAGGGTGAATATTTGAGCTCCAAATGAATGGATACGAAGAGGGTAAAGATTACGCCACCATTGTCGTCTCTGGCTTGCTTGTTCGATTAGTGCGTCTTATGAAAGAAATACAAAATAAATTTTGTTTTAATTTATTAGTAAAGCTTTTAATCTCTATTGGAGAAACAAACCGTAGTGGAATTTTAATCCTCTAACAACGGTTGTTTAACTTAACCATTGTAAAATCGTTTACAATTTATTTTTTAAATAATGGACTTAAGTGACACTCGCTAAATGTACTCTAAAAAATGGAAAAAATAAAGTTGTAGGGAATCAAAGCTTGCTACCTTTGATTTATTACTACGGTGGTTTAATTCAACCATTATTAAATGATTGTTTATACATCCAGCTATTGACTGGGCGCAATATTTTTAACCTATTACAATGGTGTAAATGGATGCATTGTAAGCCTAGCGTTGTTGTTTCCACGTTTTGTAGTAGTGTAATATATAAGAAACCTTAATAATTGGTTATGAGGTGTTACAAAAGAGATTATAAATTAACTCTAATGTGAAAATTGATTATCTAAAGTAAAATACACTCCTAAGAAATTATTCAAGATAATAACTAACTAGATATTTACGTAAAACATTTCGTGTAATTTTATAAAAGTTGAGAGGTTGTTAAAACATTTGTGTGTGTGTGTGTGTGTGTGTGTGAGAGAGAGAGAGAGAGAGAGTTTCCTCAGTATTTCATGAGATACTCATATACTTTTACAAAAAAATTATCACCAAAAGACCGGACCTAGAGAGCTTTCATACCTTTTCTCTTTTACAAACTTGAAACTTCAAGATCCATTGTTAGATTAATCGTGGATTAAATACTTCATTTGGGACTTGACTTCTTCTATCTATTAAGGCTTTAATAAATTTTAATTGATGTCATCACCAAAGTTTTCTTGACCAGAGATCTACACTAACTCCACAAAATACCACTTGACCTTTGGTGTTGATAACATCAAAATGCATATAAAATGATTATGCTTATCGAATGATAAATACATGAATCACATCAACCAATACACAATATGATAATGATTAAATAAAAAATTCACTAAAATTGAACAATCAAGCAAAGAATTGAATTGAAAGAAAATTTACACAAGACATGTATTTTAACTATGTCAATTCGATATGGTTTATAACACCATAATTTTTAGCCATAATCAACAACAAGACAAATATTCAAAGGCGAGTTTTAAATTCACATGAAAATGTAATTAGAATGAGGTAGACGATTAAAGAAATTTATTGCAAGCCCTCAAGAAAGATTAAAAAATCTTTTAGAAAATGAGAGAACAAGTGAGTTGTTGTGAGTTTTCATATCAATAATGAAAGTGTATGTTTTCCAACATTGTGAAATGTTTTGAGTGAAAATTTATTTTATATGTGTTGGAGATCTAGCACAAAAAATGAGTAAAAGATGGTCTATGATTTGAGTCATAAGCAAGAGGTATGATTAAAGTTAGAAAACCAGGTTATTTGAATTAAGAGGAAAAAACTAAATGAGAACCCATTTTTGTGATTCGAGTCACAGAAAATGTGATTCAAATCACACGATTCAAGTCATGAAATATGGTGATTTAAATCATGAAGTTTGTGATTTGAATCATGAAAGTCGGAAAATGATTCAGGAGCTCTTTGTAAATCAGACTCAAGTCATTCAGGTAGTTTGATTCCAATCACACTACTATAGTCTAATTTTTTCAAAGTTTTAAAAGGTTTTTGAGATTCTACTATAGTCATGACTTGAACGATTATCATGTATAGTTCTTTAATAAAAAGCTCAATAGATTGACTTGAATAATAGTGCTTAAACTATTATTAGACACATTGCTTTATCCATGCTTAAAATAGATTTAAAATCAACCCATAAATGTTAATCGATAGGGAGACTCAAGAGATAAATATACAAACCCAAAATTTTAAAAGACAAGCAATCAAAACATTAACCCATGAGGCAGAGACATGTAACATGAAACTTCACGTGGTTGGTGAAGGTCATTTCTTCAGGGACCTTCAATGAATAGTGGCTTCTTTACCCATTAGTTCTGGAGGAATTGGTTTGTACTCAGTAGTAGAGGATGCCTGATACTCTTTTGTGGCTTCTAGGGCTCAATCTTAATGTTATAAGATCATATATTAAGAGACATTGGGATATATGTTATGGACATTGATTTCGATTGAGCTTTGAGTGGTCTTAGTGACGTTGTTCTAGATTTTTGACCTTGGCAATTTACTATCAAGGACAATGCCCCTCCTAAAGTACAACATGTTTTATTGAGTGCCCTTTTAAGTAAAATTGTTCAGGACATGTACGTATAGTTTTATATGACACATGCTAAAGATTTTCTCTTGCTATTCCTTTTGATGTGATAGGCTAACGCATGTCATTGGTAGAGTATCATAGTATCCTTAGATATCTCCTTATGATATCCGTATTTCCTATTGATGAGGTTTGCCCTGTTTGTCATAAGACGCGCTTAAATACATTTAGAGAACACACATTCATTGTAAGGAGCTTACATGCTTCAAATACCGACATGACTTTGTTAGAGATGTTTTATATTTGATATATTACGGCAAGCTATAGAATATGAGAAGAAAGATGCGCTTGTGAATTTCTTGATTGACTTGCACGAGGAAAGATCGACTCTTAGTCCAACAAATATTCTGGTCTACGGTTGGGAAGGAGAAAAACATGTGTGTGCAGATTTGACTACGATTTTCATACTGGTGGGATTGAAGAATAGAGGTTTTACTATGGAACAAACAACCCTTAAATCCACTTCAAGTTAAGTGGTCAAACATGATAAAACATGTTCTACAAATCAACATGCTTTCATACCATTTTTATTTAACACTTTTGATTTTCTTAGCACCAGTGGCTGAATCTTTACATAGTAAAAAAGCTCATGCATAGAAATGTTGTGTCTCTTAAGCCAATGAATATTGTTTTTAAGAGAAATAGTTTTACCATCTAAACAGGAGTAGTGATGCAGCTTATTGGTTTTTCTTCTATTTTAGTATAATATTTGTTATATAAATATTAAATCTTGTATGTTATTTAAGGTTTTTTCACAATTGAAATATAAAATACTTATTCTAAAATAATATAGAATTTTAACACTCACAATTAAGCATTATTTATATCATTTTTAGTCTTATAAGATAAGATGTAAGAATGTTGCTACATTTTGAATAATATTTCTTAATTTTATTTCTTAATTTTATTTAATTACTGGACCGATTATTTAGATTATAATAAAATTATTTCTATATATCATGACCTTCCACTTCCATTGAGGGCCCTTACTAGTATAAAACCTTGTTATTCCCCATATGTTAAAACACAAATCACTACTTAAAATGGCTTCTTTTTTCTTGTCCTCACTAGTTTTGTTCCTTGCTGCTCTTATCCTTGTTCCTCAAGTACTTGCTCAATATCACCTCAATCCTGTTTATGAAGCACCAGAGAATGAGCCACCTGTGAGTAAGCCACCACAAAAAGAGACACCGGTGGATAAACCACCACACAAGGAGCCACCGGTGCATAAGCCACCACATAAAGAGCCACCGGTGCATAAGCCACCACACAAAAAGTCACATTTGCACGTGACAAAACCATCTTATGGTAAACATCCTACAACAGAAAATAGCATCCACGTCTAAAGCATTCTAGTATCAATATTTTATTTGATATGTACCTTTTGTAACATGTGTGCCTTGTTGTTTTTCCCTTTATATGTATTGTTAAGTTGTGTTTTTGTCTTATGTGTATGGCCAAGTAAAGAGTAGCGTATATTTGTTGCTTTATGTTTAGAGGTTCTTCCTGCTAGTGCAGTGATTTGTAATCTCTAGTTCTATCCGGACACAGTATTGTGTTTGGGTTATATGTGTTTAAGCAAATTTTCAATTAAAAAAGGAATTTGACTATGAACGTTTGAACAATCGTTTTAATAGTTGAGTTAGTGTCAAAATAAACTTTGATTGATACTTTGGTGCAGGACAGTCTATGAGATTTTGAATGTCTTGTCGGAATTATGAATTTAGTGCCGTTTATCTTAATAATTTTTTTATGAGATTTATAAGTCTTATGTATATATATATATATATATATATATATATATATATATATATATATATATATATATATATATATATATATATATATATATATATATATATATATAAAGTAAAAATTTACAATAATATTTAAAAAGTTTACACTGAATTACTCATAGTCAAGATTTAAAAAGCTATGATGGAGGTTCTCATAGTCAAGAGAATGTTGACATCGTTTGAAAATGTTGAAAAGGTACATATTTGACCGAAATATAAATACTAAGGTATTATGTTTTCAGAGTTTCAAGAGGGAAAATTAACAAAACTCTATGCTGTCAATTGAGTGTCTTGAGGTGAATATTTTTGAATTATTTCACAAAATTAAAATTATTGTTAATTTGTACAAAAATTTAGTAGTTTAATAGAATATATATTTTGTAATACTTATTGTACAAAAATTTAGTAATACTTATTGTACAAAATTTATTTCACTAAAATTCTTACTAAAAAATATTAAAAGATTGACTTTCCGTTATCATTCAGGGAGAGTCTAAAATGATTAATTTAAATGTTTGTTTATATATTTTCTTAGATGACTCTTGCTTATCTCCTTTATTCTGATAATCTCATATTTATATGGTTCGACTATCCATGATCAATTATTGTTTGTCCCTTCATATATCTCATCAAGACAATATATATATATATATATATATATATATATATATATATATATATATATATATATATATATATATATATATATATATATATATATATATAGTCGGTCCTGACATTTTAGAGACCGTGAACAAATAATAAAAATTGAATCTTAATAAAAAAATTGAGTAATTAATTTTGAATTTTTATTTTCTTTTTTTGGTTTTATTTTCTCCTTTTGTTTCAGAGAGAGAAGGTCAATGTACTAGATTCCAAGAGAATGTATAGTTAAAGGAACAAAAATGATATTTTGCCTAAATTATATGGTTGTATGAAGAATTCTTAAATATTTAATTATAAATATTATTAAAATTTATACAAAAAATTTAAGAATTAACTTTGCCTCCAGTCGTTTCAAGCGAAGTCTAGAACTTTCGCTTCTGTTTCAGTTCACTGCTTCTTCGCTTTTGGTCGCGACGCGAACTGTCTTCGCTTCCTCTTCTCTATACGAACTAACTATGACAAATTTTATGAGAAAATAATCCTGGAGGACAGTAAGGAACCAATTGCATAACTTACCTAATGACAGTACCAGAATAGTTCTAATAATATTAATGCAGAGTAGGAATATTAGTAAATCAAGTTCAAGAATAATTAGCCGATTTTGATAGTATTGTCTGAATAGTTTCGAGGAGCATTTGTGATATAAGTTGGTTGGTACAGAGTAGGATATAAGTTGCGGTGATATCGTCGTAATTAAATTTTTAAAGTTGTTGGTATGAATTTTGTTGCATTACCTTATTAGTGGCGAGAATTTAAGTTGTAGGCCTATAGCCAATGTTGAATTGTTGTTGTGTTGCTATGTGATTATTATTGTTATGATTTGACATTCATGTTGAGTCTTATACATAGCATATCAAGTTTGAGATGTTGCTCGGTAAGTTTGCCTGGATTGACAAAATTTAATTTGAAGGCTTATGCCTTGTTGATGCCTCTATTAAGTGGCATATTTTTAAGTTGGGAGTTCTGCTCCAATGGTACCACATACATACACATATTATAAGTCGCATTTCAAAGTTGCATAATTATGTTGTCGTGTTATATCTTGTGTTGAATGATGTTACTTGTAAATTATGAAGTGGTAATTTTATATAATCTGATCTAATATGTTATATATCATAAATTCAATTATATAATTCGATATCTCACCCCTTCTGTTTAAATGTTGTCTTCTGTTGGTAACGTACATGTAATCCAGAGTAAAGCTGCTTACCTTTGTTAGTTCGAGTCGGTGTTGTCGTTTTGATACATATCACTCGGGGGGTTAAATGCATGTTTTCTTTATTATTGGTTTTCATTATGTTGCTGAATTTTTGCATTGCTTTTGTTAAAGACTTGTTGTTTTAAAGTTGTTTTGAGTTGAACATAAGTTATGTTATTTCAAGTTGAATTTTGTGAATCCGCTGCTTAGTAATGGAAGTTGTTTTAAATTTAAAGACTAATCAGCAAATTGAATGTCGTTGTTTAAATTGAAAGTGTAGCATTCCATTTGTTTTGTTGGAATTTTTGTAACTCTGATTTTATAATATTTGTCGGGCAGAAATGGGGTGTTACAACACACCATACTTCAGACTTTAATACAAGTCTTCATACTCTTTCCGATATAATATGCAATCATTAGTGCAAACATGTATTTTGATATACTCTAGACCCACTGGACACAATATCTTCTTGGCCTCATAGCAACGATTTGACAATTTGTTATCTTCTAGTGACATTTGATGTAGCAATTCAAATAATTATGTGAAACTTTTGTCTGATCATCCATTTTTTTCCCTTCATATTAAACAACTTTAACTCCACCGACAATCGTGTAAAATTTGTGCATCCCTTATATAAAGAGGTTTCTTTATCACTACATAAAGTATCATAAATATGAGCATTCTTAAAATAAGATTCCCCAATATCACGAAATATATGCTCTAGTTGATTTTCCATATATTCATCTTCATCCACTTTTTTACTTTGTGACACCCAACTTTCCTCTTTATCAACCTCACCATGCCACATCCATATTATATAACTTTGACATATATCATCACAACAAAGGTGATCATATATTTCTTTCTTTGTAGCCTTTTTTTTTGATATTCGCACAAACAACACAAGGACAATAAAAGATACCATTATTGTCGGGAAAATGTATATCAGTGTATTCAAGGAATTCACGAACTCCATTCTCATAAACCGGACCTAAACTATTGGCTTTCACCCAACTACGATCCATTACAAATTCTGAAATTTATAAATGTATAATAATGTGAATGACACGCCAAAATCTAATCCAAAAATTTAAGCATATACATATACAATATGAACAAAGAAAAAAAGTAATGAAAATGTACTCTCATACTAAACCTAAAATATATGAAACATGTACTCTCATACTGACTTAAGCATAAACAATATGAACAAATAAAAAAGGAATGAATATATTGAAGAATACCGTACTTCGAAGTTGTAATAAAATGAAAGTAAGGAATGAAGATTTGAAGAGTACCATACTTCGAAGCTGAAGAATCAAATGAACGAAGATAGTGAATATTTGAGCATGTACAACATAAACCAAGAAAAAATGAATGAAGATGTTGAAGAGTACCTTACTCTGAAGCTAGAGATAAAATGAACAAAAAGGGTGAATATTTGAGCTCCAAATGAATGGATACGAAGAGGGTAAAGATTACGCCACCATTGTCGTCTCTGGCTTGCTTGTTCGATTAGTGCGTCTTATGAAAGAAATACAAAATAAATTTTGTTTTAATTTATTAGTAAAGCTTTTAATCTCTATTGGAGAAACAAACCGTAGTGGAATTTTAATCCTCTAACAATGGTTGTTTAACTTAACCATTGTAAAATCGTTTACAATTTATTTTTTAAATAATGGACTTAAATAACACTCGCTAAATGTACTCTAAAAAATGGAAAAAATAAAGTTGTAGGGAATCAAAGCTTGCTACCTTTCATTTATTACTACGGTGGTTTAATTCAACCATTATTAAATGATTGTTTATACATCCAGCTATTGACTGAGCGCAATATTTTTAACCTATTACAATGGTGTAAATGGATGCATTGTAAGCCTAGCGTTGTTGTTTCCACGTTTTGTAGTAGTGTAATATATAAGAAACCTTAATAATTGGTTATGAGGTGTTACAAAAGAGATTATAAATTAACTCTAATGTGAAAATTGATTATCTAAAGTAAAATACACTCCTAAGAAATTATTCAAGATAATAACTAACTAGATATTTACGTAAAACATTTCGTGTAATTTTATAAAAGTTGAGAGGTTGTTAAAACATTTGTGTGTGTGTGTGTGAGAGAGAGAGAGAGAGAGTTTCCTCAGTATCTCATGAGATACTCATATACTTTTACAAAAAAATTATCACCAAAACACCGGACCTAGAGAGCTTTCATACCTTTTCTCTTTTACAAACTTGAAACTTCAAGATCCATTGTTAGATTAATCGTGGATTAAATACTTCATTTGGGACTTGACTTCTTCTATCTATTAAGGCTTTAATGAAATTTTAATTGATGTCATCACCAAAGTTTTCTTGACCAGAGATCTACACTAACTCCACAAAATACCACTTGACCTTTGGTGTTGATAACATCAAAATGCATATAAAATGATTATGCTTATCGAATGATAAATACATGAATCACATCAACCAATACACAATATGATAATGATTAAATAAAAAATTCACTAAAATTGAACAATCAAGCAAAGAATTGAATTGAAAGAAAATTTACACAACACATGTATTTTAACTATGTCAATTCGATATGATTTATAACACCACAATTTTTAGCCATAATCAACAACAAGACAAATATTCAAAGGCGAGTTTTAAATTCACATGAAAATGTAATTAGAATGAGGTAGACGATTAAAGAAATTTATTGCAAGCCCTCAAGAAAGATTAAAAAATCTTTTAGAAAATGAGAGAACAAGTGAGTTGTTGTGAGTTTTCATATCAATAATGAAAGTGTATGTTTTCCAACATTGTGAAAGGTTTTGAGTGAAAATTTATTTTATATGTGTTGAAGATCTAGCACAAAAAATGAGTAAAAGATGGTTTATGATTTGAGTCATAAGCAAGAGGTATGATTAAAGTTAGAAAACCAGGTTATTTGAATTAAGAGGGAAAAACTAAATGAGAACCCATTTTTGTGATTCGAGTCACAGAAAATGTGATTCAAATCACACGTTTCAAGTCATGAAATATGGTGATTTAAATCATGAAGTTTGTGATTTGAATCATGAAAGTCGGAAAATGATTCAGGAGCTCTTTGTAAATCAGACTCAAGTCATTCAGGTAGTTTGATTCCAATCACACTACTATAGTCTAATTTTTTCAAAGTTTTAAAAGGTTTTTGAGATTCTACTATAGTCATGACTTGAACGATTATCATGTATAGTTCTTTAATAAAAAGCTCAATAGATTGACTTGAATAATAGTGCTTAAACTATTATTAGACACTTTGCTTTATCCATGCTTAAAATAGATTTAAAATCAACCCATAAATGTTAATCGATAGGGAGACTCAAGAGATAAATATACAAACCCAAAATTTTAAAAGACAAGCAATCAAAACATTAACCCATGAGGCAGAGACATGTAACATGAAACTTCACGTGGTTGGTGAAGGTCATTTCTTCAGGGACCTTCAATGAATAGTGGCTTCTTTACCCATTAGTTCTGGAGGAATTGGTTTGTACTCAGTAGTAGAGGATGCCTGATACTCTTTTGTGGCTTCTAGGGCTCAATCTTAATGTTATAAGATCATATATTAAGAGACATTGGGATATATGGTATGGACATTGATTTCGATTGAGCTTTGAGTGGTCTTAGTGACGTTGTTCTAGATTTTTGACCTTGGCAATTTACTATCAAGGACAATGCCCCTCCTAAAGTACAACATGTTTTATTGAGTGCCCTTTTAAGTAAAATTGTTCAGGACATGTACGTATAGTTTTATATGACACATGCTAAAGATTTTCTCTTGCTATTCCTTTTGATGTGATAGGCTAACGCATGTCACTGGTAGAGTATCATAGTATCCTTAGATATCTCCTAATGATATTCGTATTTCCTATTGATGAGGTTTGCCCTGTTTGTCATAAGACGCGCTTAAATACATTTAAAGAACACACATTCATTGTAAGGAGCTTACATGCTTCAAATACCGACATGACTTTGTTAGAGATGTTTTATATTTGATATATTACGGCAAGCTATAGAATATGAGAAGAAATATGCGCTTGTGAATTTCTTGATTGACTTGCACGAGGAAAGATCGACTCTTAATCCAACAAATATTCTGGTCTACGGTTGGGAAGGAGAAAAACATGTGTGTGCAGATTTGACTACGATTTTCATACTAATGGGATTGAAGAATAGAGGTTTTACTATGGAACAAACAACCCTTAAATCCACTTCAAGTTAAGTGGTCAAACATGATAAAACATGTTCTACAAATCAACATACTTTCATTTCATTTTTATTTAACACTTTTGATTTTCTTAGCACCAGAGGCTGAATCTTTACATAGTAAAAAAGATCATGCATAGAAATGTTGTGTCTCTTAAGCCAATGAATATTGTTTTTAAGAGAAATAGTTGTATCATCTAAACAAGAGTAGTGATGCAGCTTATCGGTTTTTCTTCTATTTTAGTATAATATTTGTTATATAAATATTAAATCTTGTATGTTATTGGAGGTTTTTTCACAATTGAAATATAAAATACTTATTCTAAAATAATATAGAATTTAAACACTCACAATTAAGCATTATTTATATCATTTTAGTCTTATAAGATAAGATGTAAGAATGTTGCTACATTTTGAATAATATTTCTTAATTTTATTTCTTAATTTTATTTAATTACTGGACCGATTATTTAGATTATAATAAAATTATTTCTATATATCATGACCTTCCACTTCCATTGAGGGCCCTTACTAGTATAAAACCTTGTTATTCCCCATATGTTACAAACACAAATCACTACTTAAAATGGCTTCTTTTTTCTTGTCCTCACTAGTTTTGTTCCTTGCTGCTCTTATCCTTGTTCCTCAAGTACTTGCTCAATATCACCTCAATCCTTTTTATGAAGAAGCACCAGAGAATGAGCCACCTGTGAGTAAGCCACCACAAAAAGAGACACCGGTGGATAAACCACCACACAAGGAGCCACCGGTGCATAAGCCACCACATAAAGAGCCACTGAGGCATAAGCCACCACACAAAAAGTCACATTTGCACGTGACAAAACCATCTTATGGTAAACATTCTACAGCAGAAAATAGCATCCACTTCTAAAGCATTCCAGTATCAATATTTTATTTGATATGTACCTTTTGTAACATGTGTGGCCTTGTTGTTTTTCCCTTTATATGTATTGTTAAGTTGTGTTTTTGTCTTATGTGTATGGCCAAGTAAAGAGTAGCGTATATTTGTTGCTTTATGTTTAGAGGTTCTTCCTGCTAGTGCAGTGATTTGTAATCTCTAGTTCTATCCGGACACAGTATTGTGTTTGGGTTATATGTGTTTAAGCAAATTTTCAATTAAAAAAAGAATTTGACTATGAACGTTTGAACAATCGTTTTAATAGTTGAGTTAGTGTCAAAATAAACTTTGATTGATACTTTGGTGCAGGACAGTCTATGAGATTTTGAATGTCTTGTCGGAATTATGAATTTAGTGCCGTTTATCTTAATAATTTTTTTATGAGATTTATAAGTCTTATATATATATTAAAGTAAAAATTTACAATAATATTTAAAAAGTTTACACTGAATTAAAACTACAAGAAAATTAAGATAAAAATAGTTATAATGTATTTATCAATCTGACATTTATAAGTAGCATTCCAATTCTTTTGAATAAAACAAACCAACTTCTGTCTGAGTTTTCTATATTAGCTCAATAATTAATATAATGTGAGAATGAAAAGCGCTTACTTGTTAGCTCCTAATTCCGACACCTAGTTGACTTTAGGGAATTATAACTTTAGTGTCATGTCTTTTGAAAGAGTTAAAAAAGGTTTCGATCAAATTTGAAGAAGCATGAGTCAAAGGCGCGGGGAATGCAAAGATTTTGACTTTGAATATATCCTAGGTATAGGGAATATACTTCGACCGAGCGCTCTTGGGAGTGGTCGACGTGCAGCAGTTGAGATTCAATGTTGGAGGGAAACTTATGGTTCTTTCAAATTGAAAAAGAGACAAGTGGCATATATTGGAAGTTCAAGAACATGTAAGGTGTCAAGTGGCGTATTTTTAGGAGTAAACTGTCAATAAGCAGTTACCTTCAATTAGTATAAATAATGTAGTTCTAGAGTTAGAATTGTGTGTGAATCATATTGTACATGTTACTCCATAAACACTCAAAGTACCTGTGTATAGAGAAACGAGTGAAGGCGAGAATGTATGTGATGAGATCACCACCCTATTTTATATCAATTCAATTTATATTCAAGTTTTTACTTTAAAGTCATTTACTTTGCATTTTTTTACTTTCGAGCAAGTTTATTCTTTATTCATTTATTGTCTCTTTACTTGCTTTATTTACATTTTCTTGCAATTTAAATTCCATTTCACTTTACCTTCAATTTTAATTACTTTGAGTCTTGTTTGTTTTACTTTCTCTTTTTTACCAAAACACTTTATAAAATTTATCAAAGAGTTTATGACATTATTCTTGAAAAACTAAATTAATACCTATTATAGCACATGTTCTAGGATCAATTTGGTTGATCCTGTGAGTAACTGAGAACATTTGTCGTTTTCAGAGGACCAACGGTTGTTTACTATTTTTCAGGGTAAACAAATTGGAACGCCCAGTGGGACAGTGCTATTATAACCAACATTTGGAAGTTTTTGTAGAAGCACGCCTTCAACCTCGAAGATTTTGATGAAGACAACACGGCGCATATTTTTCAGACCTGCAAAAAGTCAAGAGCTCCAACTGATCAAGCTTCAAGCAACCGGCTTTGCTATCAAGCCTCGTATGCATCATCGTTCTTCTTCATGCTTGGATGCTTTTGTTTAGGTATATCAATTCCTTTTTAAATTGATGTACAAGTGTTCACGCATTCAATCATATATTAGCATATTGCATAAAATACTTTGATATATTTTCTTCAAACCGATTAACACTCTTTAAAAAACTATCTGTTTCTGTTTTTAACAGTGTTAACCGGTTAACCATTTGGTTAACCGGTTAACGGGTTCAAATTTTCAATTATCCAGTTAACGTTTATAGGCGTTAACCGGTTAACCATTTGGTTAATCGGTTAACACTGTAATATTTTTTGAAAAATATTTTTCTTTAAATTTCAAATTGCACCTTTTGATTATATCTCTTCATAAATTATTTTGTTTCATAATTTTTCATACCTTTTCAAAAGGGTCTCTTGTATAATATAAAATCTGAATTTTTTCAAATTCAAAAACACCTCCTACAATTTTTAGTAAAAATCACTTGAATCAAATTCATCAATTTTCAAATACTTTCATATTTTTCAAAAGTGTTCATAAGATATTCATCTTTCATACTTCATGTTTGAACACTTGTATTGATATTTGAAAAGTGAATTGTGTACATAGGAGAAGATCTTTATTGATACTAAGTCTTTGTATTACTCACTCAAAATTAAAAAAATATAGAAAGGTATTTCTATTTGTGACTTGTGTTCCAAGGATTGTTTGGACATAAGGGTAAGTGTGGCAAGAGGATTGTTCTTGCACACTTGTATGTTAGTTTGTTAGAAAGTAGGCCTCACCATTGAAGGTGTGATAGGTTGTACTTTTTCTAAGAACTAGTGGAAATCTCTTTCAAATTGAAAGGGGACTGGACGTACCTTCGGACTGTGAAGGGAACCAGGATAACTCTCTGTGTCACTTTTACTTTCTGCCTTACTGTTTTCCTTTCATACAAACTTACAAGAAAAATTCTATCCATCAAAGAAAAAGAATCGAGAAAAATTATATACACCTAATTCACCCCCCCCCTCTTAGGCGCATTCTGATCCTACAATTGGCATCATAGCAGGTTTAGGTAACCTGTTCCTACAAGATCCTATGGCTTCCGCAAACTCGAATCCCGTTTTCAAAGATGGTGGAAATAGCAACAAGCCTCGGATCTTCTCCGGCGAATACTTCGATTTCTGGAAAATCAGAATGAGGGCACATCTTGAAGCCCAAGGAGAAGGCATATGGGAAGCAATCGAAGAAGGTCCGCATAATCCCGTCAATGTAATCAACGGTGTTGGAACGACAAAATTGAAGAATATGTATGATGAAGATGATAAAAGAAAGATCCTAAATGAGAAGAAAGCAATCAACATACTTCAATGTGCTCTTAGTATGGACGAATTTTTTCGTGTATCACAATGCAAATCGGCGAAGGAGATTTGGGATACTTTGGTAGAAACACATGAAGGAACAAAAGAAGTTAAGAGATCAAGGCTTAACACGTTAAGTCAAGAATACGAAATGTTCCGCATGCAGCCCGGAGAATCTATTGTGGCTTTACAAAAGAGATTTGTTCATCTAACCAACCATTTGATTGCACTCGGAAAGACCTTCACCAACGATGATCTTAATTTGAAAGTTCTAAGGTCTTTGACAAGGGAATGGCAACCGAAAGTGACCGCAATCTCGGAGAAGAAGAGTCTCTCAACAATGACATCCGCATCTCTATTCGGCAAACTTCAAGAGCACGAGTTGGAACTTGGAAGGCTCGAAAAGCATGAAAGTCAAGAGAAAAAGTCCAAAGGAATTGCCTTGAAGATTGACACGAAGGATAACAAAGATGACGAAATCTCCGAAGATGAGAACTTCATGCTTCTTGTTAAGAAGCTTGGTAAGTTTTTTAACAAAAATAATAATTCTTCTTTTCCTAAAAAGAATAAACATTTCAGGAAGAAGGATGCATCCACATCGAACCAAGAAGTTACATGCTATGAATGTGGAAAGCAATGTCACATAAAACCGGATTGTCCAAGACTTGCGAAGAAAGGAGGATTCAAAGGCAAGAAGGACTTTAAGAATAAAAAGGCTTATGTCGCGTGGGATGACAATGAAGTTAGTTCCTCATCGGAATCAGAAAGCGACGAATGTGCAAATATGGCGTTAATGGCGTCACATCACTCCGATGAAGAAAATGACGAGGTTAGTAGTAATTTTTCAATTTATGAAAATGATGCACAAGAAGTCATAGATGAACTTCTTAAGGAATGTAAGACTTTGTACAAAAATATCTCATCCCAAAAGAAGAAAATATTATCTTTAGAAGAACAAAATGCATCTTTTGAAAAATACATTGAAAATGAAAAACAAAAGATAATGGATGAAAAACAAAGTCTTACATGTAAAAATTGTGAGTCATTGTCCTTTCAAATTGTTCAACTCAAAAGAGTTTTAGAAATATATGAAAAAGGTCAAATTGGCTTGGAGGAAATACTTAGGCACCAAAGATATCCAAATGATAAAAGTGGCCTAGGATATTGTAAGTTTTCCAAACCAAGCACAAGTGAAACCGTTTTCGTAAAAGCTAGTGAACAAATTGTTAAGGAAAAGACTAACAATGCTAAACCTATGCATCAAAGTCATAAAAAGAAAAGGATTCTTAAGAAACAAAAATATGTTCCTAAATTCAAAAGTCAATTTCAACCTATTTGTTTTTATTGTGGAATCAAAGGCCATACACCTAATGCTTGCTATGTGCGCAACATTGGTGTTGCTAAAGGGCATTATGTGTGGGTTGAAAAGGGTACTAACTATCAAGGACCCAAATCAATTTGGGTACCTAACAAAACCTGACTTTGTTTTGTAGGTATGCTTGAAAACAACTTCTACGCAATGGTATCTCGATAGCGGTTGTTCAAAGCATATGACGGGCGACATCAACAAATTTTCAAGTCTAACACTTAAGGCCAAAGGAAACGTTACTTACGGTGATGATAATAAAGGAAGAATTCATGGAGTTGGAACCATTGGTGCATCTCCTCATACAATCATCGAAGACGTCCTTTATGTGGAAGGCCTTAAACACAACCTTCTTAGCATAAGTCAATTGTGTGACAAAGGGTTCCGAATCAACTTCACAAAGGAGGAATGTTTGATAGAACACGAAGTCACTCATGAACTCTTGCTAAAAGGTAAACGATTTAATAACATTTTTATGATTTCTTTTGATGACTCTCTCTTGAAGGTGAAGTGCTTAATGGCAAACAACAACGATGCATGGCTTTGGCATAAGAGGATTGCTCACATTCACATGGAGCATTTGAATAAATTATTAAAGCATGATCTAGTTGTTGGTCTTCCAAAGATGAAGTTTATCAAGGATAAGCTTTGTGATGCATGTCAAAAGGGGAAGCAAACCAAAACATCCTTCAAGACCAAGAAAGTGATATCTACTTCAAGACCACTCCAATTGTTACATATGGATCTTTTCGGTCCATCAAGAACAAAAAGCTTCGGAGGTAACGTGTTTGCACTAGTTATTGTTGATGATTTCTCTAGATATACTTGGACTTTGTTTTTAGTGCAGAAAAGTGATGCCTTTAAAGCATTCAAGAAGTATGCCAAGCAAATTCAAAATGAGAAGTCACTCTCAATTGTTTCCATAAGAAGCGACCATGGTGGCGAGTTTCAAAATTCATCATTTGAAGATTTTTGTGAAGAGCATGGAATCTCTCACAACTTTTCCGCACCAAGGACTCCTCAACAAAACGGTGTCGTAGAAAGGAAGAATAAGGCACTAATGGAACTTGCAAGGACAATTCTTAGCGACTCGAATCTTCCTAAATATTTTTGGGCGGATGCGGTTAGCACGGCTTGTTTTTTAAGTAACTGTGTCAACATTCGACCTATTCTCAAGAAAACCCCTTATGAGTTGTTCAAGGGAAGGAAACCCAACATATCTTTCTTCCACATATTCGGATGCAAATGCTTCGTTCTCAACAACGGTAAGGACAACCTTGGTAAGTTTGATGAGAAATCCGATGAAGGTATTTTTCTTGGATATTCTCTATCAAGTAAAGCTTTTAGAATTTTCAATAAACGTACTCTTACCATTGAAGAATCCATACATGTTTCGTTTGATGAGACTAACCCCTCGAAAGAGGATAATATTATTGTGGATGATGATGATGATGTAGTAGATCTATCACAACAACAAAGGGAGATATCAAAAGAACAAGCAATATCACAAGAAGATAAGTCACCAACCATTGAAGAACATCAAGATCTTCCAAAGGAATGGAGAACTCATAGAGATCACCCGATAGATAAAGTGATTGGTGATATTAGCCAAGGCGTTGCAACTAGACTCAATCTCAAGGATGCTTGCCTCAACATGGCGTTCGTGTCTCAAATTCAACCAACAAAAATCGATGAAGCCTTAGGCGACGATCAATGGATAATAGCTATGCAAGAAGAACTCAACCAATTCGAAAGGAACCAAGTTTGGACTCTTGTACCAAGACCGGACAACAAACATATCATAGGCACAAGATGGGTGTTCAAGAACAAACTTGACGAGAATGGAATCATAGTTCGTAACAAAGCAAGATTGGTCGCATAAGGCTACAACCAAGAAGAAGGAATCGACTTTGATGAAACATTCGCTCCGGTAGCAAGGTTAGAAGCAATTAGATTATTACTTGCTTATGCTTGTTCTATGAATTTTCAGTTGTACCAGATGGATGTCAAAAGCGCTTTCCTAAACGGTTACATCAATGAAGAAGTCTACGTCAAACAACCTCCCGGTTTTGAAGACTTCAAGAACCCTTCTCATGTCTACAAGTTGAAGAAGGCTCTTTATAGCTTAAAGCAAGCACCAAAGGCTTGGTATGATCGCCTTAGCAACTTCCTATGTGAGAAAGGTTTTACTAAAGGAAAGGTTGACAAGACTTTGTTCATCAAGAATCTTAAGGGTAACACCTTACTTGTTCAAGTCTATGTCGACGACATCATCTTCGGTTCAACAAACAAAGATCTTTGCGAAGAATTCTCTCTTATGATGCAAGGTGAATTTGAGATGTCCATGATGGGAAAGATGAACTACTTCCTTGGTTTAAAAATCAAGCAAACAAAGGATGACATCTTCATCAACCAATCCAAGTATTGCAAGGAGTTATTGAAAAGATTTGATAAGGACAATTGCAAAGAGATGTCTACTCCAATGGGATCCGGGACGTATGTTGATCAAGATCTTTCCGGCACTTCAATAGATATTACAAAATATCGAGGTATGATCGGTTCACTCTTATATTTGACGGCGAGCCGTCCTGACATTGTGTTTAGTGTTTGTTTGTGTGCCTGCTTTCAAGCTAATCCGAAGGAATCACATCTCACTGCCGTGAAGAGGATCATGAAGTATCTCAAAGGAACAACGCACGTCGGACTATGGTATCCTAAAGGTAGTACTTGTTCTTTAATTGGTTATTCTGACGCTGATTATGCAGGATGTAAGACCGATAGAAAGAGTACAAGTGGTACTTGTCACATTTTCGGGAATGCACTAGTGTTGTGGGCATGCAAGAAGCAAGCATGCATTGCACTTAGCACGGCCGAAGCGGAGTACATTGCAGCAGGAAGTTGTTGTGCTCAAATCTTGTGGCTTAAACAACAACTTCTCGATTTCGGTATAGATCTCGGGTGTATCCCTCTCCGGTGTGACAACACAAGTGCCATCAATATCACAAAGAACCCGGTCATGCATTCAAGAACAAAGCACATAGATATCCGACATCATTTCCTTCGAGATCATGTTTTAAACGGAGATGTAGATGTTACGTTCGTGGATACACACAATCAACTCACCGACATATTCACAAAACCATTGGCTAAGGAGCAATTTTTCAAGATTCGACGAGAACTTGGTATTCTCAATGAAGGTGACATCTAATCTTAACCTAAAAATTGATTGTTATATGTTTTTATTGCATTATGTGTGTTTATATGTGTTTTTGCTCTCTTTAATGTCATAAAATGCTAGCACTCACATTTCACCGTTTTCATTTTTTCTCACTTTCGTATACCCGAAATCAATCGGTTTCAAAATATTTTTTGATCGAAAGTTGCGGAATGACAAGTGCTAACACTTCATTGAAATTTTTTTTGAAAATTTCCTCCCATTTTTCCCCACCAAAGCTACTGGATTTTTAAATTTTTTTGAAATTTTTTGTCCGTTAACCGGTTAACGGATCGGTTAACTGGTTAACACCTTCAAAACAGTAGTCCCTGCCTGCGTGACAGGTTCTGTTACTTTTAAAAAAAAATTCTTTTTTTTCTTTTATGTTGTCTTGTGTGTTTTTATGTCTAAATTGATGCATGGTATCTCACAACACCTCATAAATCTATTCCTCTTCCTTTGACCTACCATTAAACTCCACTTACTCATTCTTCCAAACTTTCCATCTCCTCCATTAAATCCCACTACATTGTAACTCTCACAAAAACTCCATCTCCTTCACTTCACTCTTCACTACACCAAACCCTAATCCGAAAATACTCTCACTCACCCTCAAACCTAAGCTTCATCTTCATGGCTTCAAGAAAGGGAAAAGCTCCAGTGTCAGCATCAAGGTCTAGCAGTGAAGAAGACATGCCTATGGAATCTACCAAGAAGAGACGATTGGATTTCCGTGTTTGGGTTCGACATCTTCTCAAGGGTAAGTATGTGAACCTGAAATCTTTTGAATCGTTTAAGTTTCCGGCATTACTAGAATATCAACGAATGTTAGATTTTATTGCCGATAATGGAAAGGTGTATCCGGATTTGGTGAAGTCTTTCATGAACAACATGGTTCTCAATTGTGATGATAAGGATATGCATCACCTTTTTGCTTCTATTAGAGATTGTGAGATTGAGGTTGACCTAGGTACTCTTGCTACCTCTTTGTCTTTACCATACTCGGAAGTGTTTCTCCGAAAGGGTGTCAACCATGATGAGGGAAAATGGGCCAACTGTGATAAGATGGAATACTACAATAACATCTGTAGGTTTCCAAAGGCAGCCGTGATATCCGGCCAGCGTACCTCTCGGGTACTTTGCTATGCGAAGAATCTCTCTGTGGATGACCGGATGCTTCATTATGTCATTTGCCATGTCTTGCTGCCCAAGGACTCCAATCAATCCCAAATCAATGATTTGGACATGCAAGTGCTCTTTTCCATCAAGAACAAGATTAAGATTAATTGGCTTCCTACCATGCTATATCATTTGAAGCAACAACTCTCTTTGAAGACTCGCTTACCGTATGGTCGTCTCCTTTCAATGATTTTGGAACTTACCGATATGGAAATCGGTCGAGAACCGTTTATTGCTATGACTACTACGGGAAATGAAATCAACGGAGTCACAATCATCAAGAACACCGGCATTGTCCAAGCCAATGATGGAACTTATAAGTATGATGACGGATCCTCCACCTCCATTCCACCTATTCCGGAAACCGGCGTTACCAATGACTTTCTCTACTCAACCATGATGTCACACCACCATGAAGCTATGCGTGCCATCAAAAGCCTTCGGAACCTTTTCCTAAGCTCCCGAACCACCACCGAGCATGTTGATGAGGATGTGGACGGTACCGAAGAAGAGGAAGAAGATGATGAGGATGTGTCGGATGAGGATTGAGGACCGTGTCTCCATGCTGTTTTTTATTATGTTGCTTTATCTTTTAATCATGTTATGTTTTGTACTCTCAAACACAAGTCCTAAGTTTTTAGGCATTTTTTGGTTTACTTGCATTGTGTTTGCATTTTATATGTGCTTGCTTGTATGATTTCTTGTATGATGCTATACTTTTCATATCCATGCTTGCTTGTTGGTCCCTTCCTTTTTGCTAATGCCAAAGGGGGAGAAGACTTTGTTTCTCTAATGACTCTCGATGCATAATTTTTTTTCGCTACTGCTACTATCATTTAGGGGGAGTTGTTGTCCACAGGGGGAGGATTCGCTTAGAGAAACATTGATCAAAGCTCTCGCAGAATTTTTGGTTGTCATCATCAAAAAGGGGGAGAATGTAGAAGCACGCCTTCAACCTCGAAGATTTTGATGAAGACAACACGGCGCATATTTTTCAGACCTGCAAAAAGTCAAGAGCTCCAACAGATCAAGCTTCAAGCAACCGGCTTTGCTATCAAGCTTTGTATGCATCATCGTTCTTCTTCATGCTTGGATGCTTTTGTTTAGGTATATCAATTCCTTTTTAAATTGATGTACAAGTATTCACGCATTCAACCTCGAAGATTTTGATTTAAATCATGAAGTTTGTGATTTGAATCATGAAAGTCGGAAAATGATTCAGGAGCTCTTTGTAAATCTGACTCAAGTCATTCAGGTAGTTTGATTCCAATCACACTACTATAGTCTAATTTTTTCAAAGTTTTAAAAGGTTTTTGAGATTCTACTATAGTCATGACTTGAACGATTATCATGTATAGTTCTTTAATAAAAAGCTCAATAGATTGACTTGAATAATAGTGCTTAAACTATTATTTGGCACTTTGCTTTATCCATGCTTAAAATAGATTTAAAATCAACCCATAAATGTTAATCGATAGGGAGACTCAAGAGATAAATATACAAACCCAAAATTTTAAAAGACAAGCAATCAAAACATTAACCCATGAGGCAGAGACATGTAACATGAAACTTCACGTGGTTGGTGAAGGTCATTTCTTCAGGGACCTTCAATGAATAGTGGCTTCTTTACCCATTAGTTCTGGAGGAATTGGTTTGTACTCAGTAGTAGAGGATGCCTGATACTCTTTTGTGGCTTCTAGGACTCAATCTTAATGTTATAAGATCATATATTAAGAGACATTGGGATATATGGTATGGACATTGATTTCGATTGAGCTTTGAGTGGTCTTAGTGACGTTGTTCTAGATTTTTGACCTTGGCAATTTACTATCAAGGACAACGCCCCTCCTAAAGTACAACATGTTTTGTCGAGTGCCCTTTTAAGTAAAATTGTTCAGGAAATGGACGTATAGTTTTATATGACAACATGATATAAAACAGTTTTCGATTATTTGCAAGCAACACATGCTAAAGATTTTCTCTTGCTATTCCTTTTGATGTGATAGGCCAACACATGTCACTGGTAGAGTACCATAGTATCCTTAGATATCTCCTTATGATATCCTTATTTCCTATTGATGAGGTTTGCCCTGTTTGTCATAAGACGCGCTTAAATACATTTAGAGAACACACATTCATTGTAAGGAGCTTACATGCTTCAAATACCGACATGACTTTGTTAGAGATGTTTTATATTTGATATATTACGGCAAGCTATAGAATATGAGAAGAAAGATGCGCTTGTGAATTTCTTGATTGACTTGCACGAGGAAAGATCGACTCTTAGTCCAACAAATATTCTGGTCTACGGTTGGGAAGGAGAAAAACATGTGTGTGCAGATTTGACTACGGTTTTCATACTAGTGAGATTGAAGAATAAAGGTTTTACTATGGAAAAAACAACCCTTAAATCCACTTCAAGTTAAGTGGTCAAACATGATAAAACATGTTCTACAAATCAACATGCTTTCATTTCATTTTTATTTAACACTTTTGATTTTCTTAGCACCAGAGGCTGAATCTTTACATAGTAAAAAAAACTCATGCATAGAAATGTTGTGTCTCTTAAGCCAATGAATATTGTTTTTAAGAGAAATAGTTTTATCATCTAAATAGGAGTAGTGATGCAGCTTATCGGTTTTTCTTCTATTTTAGTATAATATTTGTTATATAAATATTAAATCTTATATGTTATTGGAGGTTTTTTCACAATTGAAATATAAAATACTTATTCTAAAATAATATAGAATTTAAACACTCACAATTAAGCATTATTTATATCATTTTAGTCTTATAAGATAAGATGTAAGAATGTTGCAACATTTTGAATAATATTTCTTAATTTTATTTCTTAATTTTATTTAATTACTGGACCGATTATTTAGATTATAATAAAATTATTTCTATATATCATGACCTTCCACTTCCATTGAGGGCCCTTACTAGTATAAAACCTTGTTATTCCCCATATGTTACAAACACAAATCACTACTTAAAATGGCTTCTTTTTTCTTGTCCTCACTAGTTTTGTTCCTTGCTGCTCTTATCCTTGTTCCTCAAGTACTTGCTCAATATCACCTCAATCCTTTTTATGAAGAAGCACCAGAGAATGAGCCACCTGTGAGTAAGCCACCACAAAAAGAGACACCGGTGGATAAACCACCACACAAGGAGCCACCGGTGCATAAGCCACCACATAAAGAGCCACCGAGGCATAAGCCACCACACAAAAAGTCACATTTGCACGTGACAAAACCATCTTATGGTAAACATTCTACAGCAGAAAATAGCATCCACTTCTAAAGCATTCCAGTATCAATATTTTATTTGATATGTACCTTTTGTAACATGTGTGGCCTTGTTGTTTTTCCCTTTATATGTATTGTTAAGTTGTGTTTTTCTCTTATGTGTATGGCCAAGTAAAGAGTAGCGTATATTTATTGCTTTATGTTTAGAGGTTCTTCCTGCTAGTGCAGTGATTTGTAATCTCTAGTTCTATCGGGACACAGTATTGTGTTTGGGTTATATGTGTTTAAGCAAATTTTCAATTAAAAAAAGAATTTGACTATGAACGTTTGAACAATCGTTTTAATAGTAGAGTTAGTGTCAAAATAAACTTTGATTGATACTTTGGTGCAGGATAGTTTATGAGATTTTGAATGTCTTGTCGGAATTATGAATTTAGTGTCGTTTATCTTAATAATTTTTTTATGAGATTTATAAGTCTTATATATATATATATATATATATATATATATATATATATATATATATATATATATATATATATATATATATATATATATTAAAGTAAAAATTTACAATAATATTTAAAAAGTTTACACTGAATTAAAACTACAAGAAAATTAAGATAAAAATAGTTATAATGTATTTATCAATCTGACATTTATAAGTAGCATTCCAATTCTTTTGAATAAAACAAACCAACTTCTGTCTGAGTTTTCTATATTAGCTCAATAATTAATGTAATGTGAGAATGAAAAGCGCTTACTTGTTAGCTCCTAATTCCGACACCTAGTTGACTTTAGGGAATAATAACTTTAGTGTCATGTCTTTTGAAAGAGTTAAAAAAGGTTTCGATCAAATTTGAAGAAGCATGAGTCAAAGGCGCGGGGAATGCAAAGATTTTGACTTTGAATATATCCTAGGTATAGGGAATATACTTCGACCGAGCGCTCTTGGGAGTGGTCGACGTGCAGCAGTTGAGATTCAATGTTGGAGGGAAACTTATGGTTCTTTCAAATTGAAAAAGAGACAAGTGGCATATATTGGAAGTTCAAGAACATGTAAGGTGTCAAGTGGCGTATTTTTAGGAGTAAACTGCCAATAAGCAGTTACCTTCGATTAGTATAAATAATGTAGTTCTAGAGTTAGAATTGTGTGTGAATCATATTGTACATGTTACTCCATAAACACTCAAAGTACCTGTGTGTAGAGAAACGAGTGAAGGCGAGAATGTATGTGATGAGATCACCACCCTATTTTATATCAATGCAATTTATATTCAAGTTTTTACTTTAAAGTCATTTACTTTGCATTTCTTTACTTTCGAGCAAGTTTATTCTTTATTCATTTATTGTCTCTTTACTTGCTTTATTTACATTTTCTTGCAATTTAAATTCCATTTCACTTTACCTTCAATTTTAATTACTTTGAGTCTTGTTTGTTTTACTTTCTCTTTTTTACCAAAACACTTTATAAAATTTATCAAAGAGTTTATGACATTATTCTTGAAAAACTCAATTAATACCTATTATAGCACATGTTCTAGGATCAATTTGGTTGATCCTGTGAGTAACTGAGAACATTTGTCGTTTTCAGAGGACCAACGGTTGTTTACTATTTTTCAGGGTAAACAAATTGGCACGCCGAGTGGGATAGTGCTATTATAACCAACATTTGGAAGTTTTTGTAGAAGCACGCCTTCAACCTCGAAGATTTTGATGAAGACAACACGGCGCATATTTTTCAGACCTGCAAAAAGTCAAGAGCTCCAACTGATCAAGCTTCAAGCAACCGGCTTTGCTATCAAGCTTCGTATGCATCATCGTTCTTCTTCATGCTTGGATGCTTTTGTTTAGGTATATCAATTTCTTTTTAAATTGATGTACAAGTGTTCACGCATTCAATCATATATTAGCATATTGCATAAAATACTTTGATATATTTTCTTCAAACCGATTAACACTCTTTAAAAAACTATCTGTTTCTGTTTTTAACAGTGTTAACCGGTTAACGGGTTCAAATTTTCAATTATCCAGTTAACGTTTATAGGTGTTAACCGGTTAACCATTTGGTTAACCGGTTAACACTGTAATATTTTTTGAAAAATATTTTTCTTTAAATTTCAAATTGCACCTTTTGATTATATCTCTTCATAAATTATTTTGTTTCATAATTTTTCATACCTTTTCAAAAAGGTGTCTTGTATAATATAAAATATGAATTTTTTCAAATTCAAAAACACCTCCTACAATTTTTAGTAAAAATCACTTGAATCAAATTCATCAATTTTCAAATACTTTCATATTTTTCAAAAGTGTTCATAAGATATTCATCTTTCATACTTCATGTTTGAACACTTGTATTGATATTTGAAAAGTGAATTGTGTACATAGGAGAAGATCTTTATTGATACTAAGTCTTTGTATTACTCACTCAAAATTAAAAAAATATAGAAAGGTATTTCTATTTGTGACTTGTGTTCCAAGGATTGTTTGGACATAAGGGTAAGTGTGGCAAGAGGATTGTTCTTGCACACTTGTATGTTAGTTTGTTAGAAAGTAGGCCTCACCATTGAAGGTGTGATAGGTTGTACTTTTTCTAAGAACTAGTGGAAATCTCTTTCAAATTGAAAGGGGACTGGACGTACCTTCGGACTGTGAAGGGAACCAGGATAACTCTCTATGTCACTTTTACTTTCTGCCTTACTGTTTTCCTTTCATACAAACTTACAAGAAAAATTCTATCCATCAAAGAAAAAGAATCGAGAAAAATTATATACACCTAATTCACCCCCCCCCCCCCCCTCTTAGGCGCATTCTGATCCTACAATTGGCATCAGAGCAGGTTTAGGTAACCTGTTCCTACAAGATCCTATGGCTTCCGCAAACTCGAATCCCGTTTTCAAAGATGGTGGAAATAGCAACAAGCCTCGGATCTTCTCCAGCGAATACTTAGATTTCTGGAAAATCAGAATGAGGGCACATCTTGAAGCCCAAGGAGAAGGCATATGGGAAGCAATCGAAGAAGGTCCGCATAATCCCGTCAATGTAATCAACGGTGTTGGAATGGCAAAATTGAAGAATATGTATGATGAAGATGATAAAAGAAAGATCCTAAATGAGAAGAAAGCAATCAACATACTTCAATGTGCTCTTAGTATGGACGAATTTTTTCGTGTATCACAATGCAAATCGGCGAAGGAGATTTGGGATACTTTGGTAGAAACACATGAAGGAACAAAAGAAGTTAAAAGATCAAGGCTTAACACGTTAAGTCAAGAATACGAAATGTTCCGCATGCAGCCCGGAGAATCTATTGTGGCTTTACAAAAGAGATTTGTTCATCTAACCAACCATTTGATTGCACTCGGAAAGACCTTCACCAACGATGATCTTAATTTGAAAGTTCTAAGGTCTTTGACAAGGGAATGGCAACCGAAAGTGACCGCAATCTCGGAGAAGAAGAGTCTCTCAACAATGACATCCGCATCTCTATTCGGCAAACTTCAAGAGCACGAGTTGGAACTTGGAAGGCTCGAAAAGCATGAAAGTCAAGAGAAAAAGTCCAAAGGAATTGCCTTGAAGATTGACACGAAGGATAACAAACATGACGAGATCTCCGAAGATGAGAACTTCATGCTTCTTGTTAAGAAGCTTGGTAAGTTTTTTAACAAAAATAATAATTCTTCTTTTCCTAAAAAGAATAAACATTTCAGGAAGAAGGATGCATCCACATCGAACCAAGAAGTTACATGCTATGAATGTGGAAAGCAATGTCACATAAAACCGGATTGTCCAAGACTTGCGAAGAAAGGAGGATTCAAAGGCAAGAAGGACTTTAAGAATAAAAAGGCTTATGTCGCGTGGGATGACAATGAAGTTAGTTCCTCATCGGAATCAGAAAGCGACGAATGTGCAAATATGGCGTTAATGGCGTCACATCACTCCGATGAAGAAAATGACGAGGTTAGTAGTAATTTTATAATTTATGAAAATGATGCACAAGAAGTCATAGATGAACTTCTTAAGGAATGTAAGAATTTGTACAAAAATATCTCATCCCAAAAGAAGAAAATATTATCTTTAGAAGAACAAAATGCATCTTTTGAAAAATACATTGAAAATGAAAAACAAAAGATAATGGATGAAAAACAAAGTCTTACATGTAAAAATTGTGAGTCATTGTCCTTTCAAATTGTTCAACTCAAAAGAGTTTTAGAAAGATATGAAAAAGGTCAAATTGGCTTGGAGGAAATACTTAGGCACCAAAGATATCCAAATGATAAAAGTGGCCTAGGATATTGTAAGTTTTCCAAACCAAGCACAAGTGAAACCGTTTTCGTAAAAGCTAGTGAACAAATTGTTAAGGAAAAGACTAACAATGCTAAACCTATGCATCAAAGTCATAAAAAGAAAAGGATTCTTAAGAAACAAAAATATGTTCCTAAATTCAAAAGTCAATTTCAACCTATTTGTTTTTATTGTGGAATCAAAGGCCATACACCTAATGCTTGCTATGTGCGCAACATTGGTGTTGCTAAAGGGAATTATGTCTGGGTTGAAAAGGGTACTAACTATCAAGGACCTAAAGCAATTTGGGTACCTAACAAAACCTGACTTTGTTTTGTAGGTATGCTTGAAAACAACTTCTACGCAATGGTATCTCGATAGCGGTTGTTCAAAGCATATGACGGGCGACATCAACAAATTTACAAGTCTAACACTTAAGGCCAAAGGATACGTTACTTACGGTGATGATAATAAAGGAAGAATTCTTGGAGTTGGAACCATTGGTGCATCTCCTCATACAATCATCGAAGACGTCCTTTATGTGGAAGGCCTTAAACACAACCTTCTTAGCATAAGTCAATTGTGTGACAAAGGGTTCCAAATCAACTTCACAAAGGAGGAATGTTTGATAGAACACGAAGTCACTCATGAACTCTTGCTAAAAGGTAAACGATTTAATAACATTTTTATGATTTCTTTTGATGACTCTCTCTTGAAGGTGAAGTGCTTAATGGCAAACAACAACGATGCATGGCTTTGGCATAAGAGGATTGCTCACATTCACATGGAGCATTTGAATAAATTATTAAAGCATGATCTAGTTGTTGGTCTTCCAAAGATGAAGTTTATCAAGGATAAGCTTTGTGATGCATGTCAAAAGGGGAAGCAAACCAAAACATCCTTCAAGACCAAGAAAGTGATATCTACTTCAAGACCACTCCAATTGTTACATATGGATCTTTTCGGTCCATCAAGAACAAAAAGCTTCGGAGGTAAAGTTTTTGCACTAGTTATTGTTGATGATTTCTCTAGATATACTTGGACTTTGTTTTTAGTGCAGAAAAGTGATGCCTTTAAAGCATTCAAGAAGTATGCCAAGCAAATTCAAAATGAGAAGTCACTCTCAATTGTTTCCATAAGAAGCGACCATGGTGGCGAGTTTCAAAATTCATCATTTGAAGATTTTTGTGAAGAGCATGGAATCTCTCACAACTTTTCCGCACCAAGGACTCCTCAACAAAACGGTGTCGTAGAAAGGAAGAATAGGGCACTAATGGAACTTGCAAGGACAATTCTTAGCGACTCGAATCTTCCTAAATATTTTTGGGTGGATGCGGTTAGCACGGCTTGTTTTTTAAGTAACCGTGTCAACATTCGACCTATTCTCAAGAAAACCCCTTATGAGTTGTTCAAGGGAAGGAAACCCAACATATCTTTCTTCCACATATTCGGATGCAAATGCTTCGTTCTCAACAACGGTAAGGACAACCTTGGTAAGTTTGATGAGAAATCCGATGAAGGTATTTTTCTTGGATATTCTCTATCAAGTAAAGCTTTTAGAATTTTCAATAAACGTACTCTTACCATTGAAGAATCCATACATGTTTCGTTTGATGAGACTAACCCCTCGAAAGAGGATAATATTATTGTGGATGATGATGATGATGTAGTAGATCTATCACAACAACAAAGGGAGATATCAAAAGAACAAGCAATATCACAAGAAGATAAGTCACCAACCATTGAAGAACATCAAGATCTTCCAAAGGAATGGAGAACTCATAGAGATCACCCGATAGATAAAGTGATTGGTGATATTAGCCAAGGCGTTGCAACTCGACTCAATCTCAAGGATGCTTGCCTCAACATGGAGTTCGTGTCTCAAATTCAACCAAAAAAAATCGATGAAGCCTTAGGCGACGATCAATGGATAATAGCTATGCAAGAAGAACTCAACCAATTCGAAAGGAACCAAGTTTGGACTCTTGTACCAAGACCGGACAACAAACATATCATAGGCACAAGATGGGTGTTCAAGAACAAACTTGACGAGAATGGAATCATAGTTCGTAACAAAGCAAGATTGGTCGCACAAGGCTACAACCAAGAAGAAGGAATCGACTTTGATGAAACATTCGCTCCGGTAGCAAGGTTAGAAGCAATTAGATTATTACTTGCTTACGCTTGTTCTATGAATTTTCAGTTGTACCAGATGGATGTCAAAAGCGCTTTCCTAAACGGTTACATCAATGAAGAAGTCTACGTCAAACAACCTCCCGGTTTTGAAGACTTCAAGAACCCGTCTCATGTCTACAAGTTGAAGAAGGCTCTTTATAGCTTAAAGCAAGCACCAAGGGCTTGGTATGATCGCCTTAGCAACTTCCTATGTGAGAAAGGTTTTACTAAAGGAAAGGTTGACAAGACTTTGTTCATCAAGAATCTTAAGGGTAACACCTTACTTGTTCAAGTCTATGTCGACGACATCATCTTCGGTTCAACAAACAAAGATCTTTGCGAAGAATTCTCTCTTATGATGCAAGGTGAATTCGAGATGTCCATGATGGGAAAGATGAACTACTTCCTTGGTTTACAAATCAAGCAAACAAAGGATGACATCTTCATCAACCAATCCAAGTATTGCAAGGAGTTATTGAAAATATTTGATATGGACAATTGCAAAGAGATGTCTACTCCAATGGGATCCGGGACGTATGTTGATCAAGATCTTTCCGGCACTTCAATAGATATTACAAAATATCGAGGTATGATCGGTTCACTCTTATATTTGACGGCGAGCCGTCCTGACATTGTGTTTAGTGTTTGTTTGTGTGCCCGCTTTCAAGCTAATCCGAAGGAATCACATCTCACTGCCGTGAAGAGGATCATGAAGTATCTCAAAGGAACAACGCACGTCGGACTATGGTATCCTAAAGGTGGTACTTGTTCTTTAATTGGTTATTCTGACGCTGATTATGCAGGATATAAGACCGATAGAAAGAGTACAAGTGGTACTTGTCACATTCTCGGGAATGCACTAGTGTCGTGGGCATGCAAGAAGCAAGCATGCGTTGCACTTAGCACGGCCGAAGCAGAGTACATTGCAGCAGGAAGTTGTTGTGCTCAAATCTTGTGGCTTAAACAACAACTTCTCGATTTCGGTATAGATCTCGGGTGTATCCCTCTCCGGTGTGACAACACAAGTGCCATCAATATCACAAAGAACCCGGTCATGCATTCAAGAACAAAGCACATAGATATCCGACATCATTTCCTTCGAGATCATGTTTTAAACGGAGATGTAGATGTTACGTTCGTGGATACACACAATCAACTCGCCGACATATTCACAAAACCATTGGCTAAGGAGCAATTTTTCAAGATTCGACGAGAACTTGGTATTCTAAATTAAGGTGACATCTAATCTTAACCTAAAAATTGATTGTTATATGTTTTTATTGCATTATGTGTGTTTATATGTGTTTTTTCTCTCTTTAATGTCATAAAATGCTAGCACTCACATTTCACCTTTTTCGTTTTTTCTCACTTTCGTATACCCGAAATCAATCGGTTTCAAAATATCTTTTGATCGAAAGTTGCGGAATGACAAGTGCTAACACTTCATTGAATTTTTTTTTGAAAATTTCCTCCCATTTTTCCCCACCAAAGCTGCTGGAATTTTAAATTTTTTTGAAATTTTTTGTCCGTTAACCGTTTTACGGGTCGGTTAGCCGGTTAACACCTTCAAAACAGCAGTCCCTGCCTGCGTGACAGGTTCTGTTACTTTTAAAAAAAAATTCTTTTTTTTCTTTTATGTTGTCTTGTGTGTTTTTATGTCTAAATTGATGCATGGTATCTCACAACACCTCATAAATCTATTCCTCTTCCTTTGACCTACCATTAAACTCCACTTACTCATTCTTCCAAACTTTCCATCTCCTCCATTAAATCCCACTACATTGTAACTCTCACAAAAACTCCATCTCCTTCACTTCACTCTTCACTACACCAAACCCTAATCCGAAAATACTCTCACTCACCCTCAAACCTAAGCTTCATCTTCATGGTTTCAAGAAAGGGAAAAGCTCCAGTGTCAGCATCAAGGTCTAGCAGTGAAGAAGACATGCCTATGGAATCTACCAAGAAGAGACGATTGGATTTCCGTGTTCGGGTTCGACATCTTCTCAAGGGTAAGTATGTGAACCTGAAATCTTTTGAATCGTTTAAGTTTCCGGCATTACTAGAATATCAAGGAATGTTAGATTTTATTGCCGATAATGGAAAGGTGTATCCGGATTTGGTGAAGTCTTTCATGAACAACATGTTTCTCAATTGTGATGATAAGGATAAGCATCACCTTTTTGCTTCTATTAGAGATTGTGAGATTGAGGTTGACCTAGGTACTCTTGCTACCTC
This sequence comes from Lathyrus aphaca, assembly GCA_963966055.1. Lineage (NCBI taxonomy): Eukaryota > Viridiplantae > Streptophyta > Magnoliopsida > Fabales > Fabaceae > Lathyrus > Lathyrus aphaca. The sequence continues at coordinate 536,955,084 of OZ014524.1, forward strand.
TTTGTCTTTACCATACTCGGAAGTGTTTCTCCGAAAGGGTGTCAACCATGATGAGGGCAAATGGGCCAACTGTGATAAGATGGAATACTACAATAACATCTGTAGGTTTCCAAAGGCAGCCGTGATATCCGGCCAGCGTACCTCTCGGGTACTTTGCTATGCGAAGAATCTCTCCGTGGATGACCGGATGCTTCATTATGTCATTTGCCATGTCTTGCTGCCCAAGGACTCCAATCAATCCCAAATCAATGATTTGGACATGCAAGTACTCTTTTCCATCAAGAACAAGATTAAGATTAATTGGCTTCCTACCATGCTATATCATTTGAAGCAACAACTCTCTTTGAAGACTCGCTTACCGTATGGCCGTCTCCTTTCAAGGATTTTGGAACTTACTGATATGGAAATCGGTCGAGAACCGTTTATTGCTATGACTACTACGGGAAATGAAATCAACGGAGTCACAATCATCAAGAACACCGGCATTGTCCAAGCCAATGATGGAACTTATAAGTATGATGACGGATCCTCCACCTCCATTCCACCTATTCCGGAAACCGGCGTTACCAATGACTTTCTCTACTCAACCATGATGTCACACCACCATGAAGCTATGCGTGCCATCAAAAGCCTTCGGAACCTTGTCCTAAGCTCCCGAACCACCACCGAGCATATTGATGAGGATGTGGACGGTACCGAAGAAGAGGAAGAAGATGATGAGGATGTGTCGGATGAGGATTGAGGACCGTGTCTCCATGTTGTTTTTTATTATGTTGCTTTATCTTTTAATCATGTTATGTTTTGTACTCTCAAACACAAGTCCTAAGTTTTTAGGCATTTTTTGGTTTACTTGCATTATGTTTGCATTTTATATGTGCTTGCTTGTATGATTGCTTGTATGATGCTATACTTTTCATATCCATGCTTGCTTGTTGGTCCTTTCCTTTTTGCTAATGCCAAAGGGGGAGAAGACCTTGTTTCTCTAATGAATCTCGATGCATAATTTTTTTCGCTACTGCTGCTATCATTTAGGGGGAGTTGTTGTCCACAGGGGGAGGATTCGCTTAGAGAAACATTGATCAAAGCTCTCGCAGAATTTTTGGTTGTCATCATCAAAAAGGGGGAGAATGTAGAAGCACGCCTTCAACCTCGAAGATTTTGATGAAGACAACACGGCGCATATTTTTCAGACCTGCAAAAAGTCAAGAGCTCCAACAGATCAAGCTTCAAGCTACCGGCTTTCAAGCTTTGTATGCATCGTCGTTCTTCTTCATGCTTGGATGCTTTTGTTTAGGTATATCAATTCCTTTTTAAATTGATGTACAAGTGTTCACGCATTCAACCTCGAAGATTTTGATTTAAATCATGAAGTTTGTGATTTGAATCATGAAAGTCGGAAAATCATTCAGGAGCTCTTTGTAAATCTGACTCAAGTCATTCAGGTAGTTTGATTCCAATCACACAACTATAGTCTAATTTTTTCAAAGTTTTAAAAGGTTTTTGAGATTCTACTATAGTCATGACTTGAACGGTTATCATGTATAGTTCTTTAATAAAAAGCTCAATAGATTGACTTGAATAATAGTGCTTAAACTATTATTTGACACTTTGCTTTATCCATGCTTAAAATAGATTTAAAATCAACCCATAAATGTTAATCAATAGGGAGACTCAAGAGATAAATATACAAACCCAAAATTTTAAAAGACAAGCAATCAAAACATTAACCCATGAGGCAGAGACATGTAACATGAAACTTCACGTGGTTGGTGAAGGTCATTTCTTCAGGGACCTTCAACGAATAGTGGCTTCTTTACCCATTAGTTCAGGAGGAATTGGTTTGTACTCAGTAGTAGAGGATGCCTGATACTCTTTTGTGGCTTCTAGGACTCAATCTTAATGTTATAAGATCATATATTAAGAGACATTGGGATATATGGTATGGACATTGATTTCGATTGAGCTTTGAGTGGTCTTAGTGACGTTGTTCTAGATTTTTGACCTTGGCAATTTACTATCAAGGACAATGCCCCTCCTAAAGTACAACATGTTTTGTCGAGTGCCCTTTTAAGTAAAATTGTTCAGGACATGGACGTATCGTTTTATATGACAACATGATATAAAACAATTTTCGATTGTTTGCAAGCAACACATGCTAAAGATTTTCTCTTGCTATTCCTTTTGATGTGATAGGCCAACACATGTCACTGGTAGAGTACCATAGTATCCTTAGATATCTCCTTATGATATCCTTATTTCCTATTGATGAGGTTTGCCCTGTTTGTCATAAGACGCGCTTAAATACATTTAGAGAACACACATTCATTGTAAGGAGCTTACATGCTTCAAATACCGACATGACTTTGTTAGAGATGTTTTATATTTGATATATTACGGCAAGCTATAGAATATGAGAAGAAAGATGCGCTTGTGAATTTCTTGATTGACTTGCACGAGGAAAGATCGACTCTTAGTCCAACAAATATTCTGGTCTACGGTTGGGAAGGAGAAAAACATGTGTGTGCAGATTTGACTACGGTTTTCATACTAGTGGGATTGAAGAATAAAGGTTTTACAATGGAACAAACAACCCTTAAATCCACTTCAAGTTAAGTGGTCAAACATGATAAAACATGTTCTACAAATCAACATGCTTTCATTTCATTTTTATTTAACACTTTTGATTTTCTTAGCACCAGAGGCTGAATCTTTACATAGTAAACAAAACTCATGCATAGAAATGTTGTGTCTCTTAATCCAATGAATATTGTTTTTAAGAGAAATAGTTTTATCATCTAAACAGGAGTAGTGATGCAGCTTATCGGTTTTTCTTCTATTTTAGTATAATATTTGTTATATAAATATTAAATCTTGTATGTTATTGGAGGTTTTTTCACAATTGAAATATAAAATACTTATTCTAAAATAATATAGAATTTAAACACTCACAATTAAGCATTATTTATATCATTTTAGTCTTATAAGATAAGATGTAAGAATGTTGCTACATTTTGAATTTTATTTCTTAATTTTATTTAATTACTGGACCGATTATTTAGATTATAATAAAATTATTTCTATATATCATGACCTTCCACTTCCATTGAGGGCCCTTACTAGTATAAAACCTTGTTATTCCCCATATGTTGCAAACACAAATCACTACTTAAAATGGCTTCTTTTTTCTTGTCCTCACTAGTTTTGTTCCTTGCTGCTCTTATCCTTGTTCCTCAAGTACTTGCTCAATATCACCTCAATCCTTTTTATGAAGAAGCACCAGAGAATGAGCCACCTGTGAGTAAGCCACCACAAAAAGAGACACCGGTGGATAAACCACCACACAAGGAGCCACCGGTGCATAAGCCACCACATAAAGAGCCACCGAGGCATAAGCCACCACACAAAAAGTCACATTTGCACGTGACAAAACCATCTTATGGTAAACATTCTACAGCAGAAAATAGCATCCACTTCTAAAGCATTCCAGTATCAATATTTTATTTGATATGTACCTTTTGTAACATGTGTGGCCTTGTTGTTTTTCCCTTTATATGTATTGTTAAGTTGTGTTTTTCTCTTATGTGTATGGCCAAGTAAAGAGTAGCGTATATTTATTGCTTTATGTTTAGAGGTTCTTCCTGCTAGTGCAGTGATTTGTAATCTCTAGTTCTATCCGGACACAATATTGTGTTTGGGATATATGTGTTTAAGCAAATTTTCAATTAAAAAAAGAATTTGACTATGAACGTTTGATCAATCGTTTTAATAGTTGAGAGTTAGTGTCAAAATAAACTTTGATTGATACTTTGTGCAGGACCGTCTATGAGATTTTGAATGTCTTGTCGGAATTATGAATTTAGTGCCGTTTATCTTAATAATTTTTTTATGTGATTTATAAGTCTTATATATATATATATATATATATATATATATATATATATATATATATATATATATATATATATATATATATATATATATTAAAGTAAAAATTTACAATAATATTTAAAAAGTTTACACTGAATTAAAACTACAAGAAAATTAAGATAAAAATAGTTATAATGTATTTATCAATCTGACATTTATAAGTAGCATTCCAATTCTTTTGAATAAAACAAACCAACTTCTGTCTGAGTTTTCTATATTAGCTCAATAATTAATGTAATGTGAGAATGAAAAGCGCTTACTTGTTAGCTCCTAATTCCGACACCTAGTTGACTTTAGGGAATAATAACTTTAGTGTCATGTCTTTTGAAAGAATTAAAAAAGGTTTCGATCAAATTTGAAGAAGCATGAGTCAAAGGCGCGGGGAATGCAAAGATTTTGACTTTGAATATATCCTAGGTATAGGGAATATACTTCGACCGAGCGCTCTTGGGAGTGGTCGACGTGCAGCAGTTGAGATTCAATGTTGGAGGGAAACTTATGGTTCTTTCAAATTGAAAAAGAGACAAGTGGCATATATTGGAAGTTCAAGAACATGTAAGGTGTCAAGTGGCGTATTTTTAGGAGTAAACTGTCAATAAGCAGTTACCTTCGATTAGTATAAATAATGTAGTTCTAGAGTTAGAATTGTGTGTGAATCATATTGTACATGTTACTCCATAAACACTCAAAGTACCTGTGTGTAGAGAAACGAGTGAAGGCGAGAATGTATGTGATGAGATCACCACCCTATTTTATATCAATGCAATTTATATTCAAGTTTTTACTTTAAAGTCATTTACTTTGCATTTCTTTACTTTCGAGCAAGTTTATTCTTTATTCATTTATTGTCTCTTTACTTGCTTTATTTACATTTTCTTGCAATTTAAATTCCATTTCACTTTACCTTCAATTTTAATTACTTTGAGTCTTGTTTGTTTTACTTTCTCTTTTTTACCAAAACACTTTATAAAATTTATCAAAGAGTTTATGACATTATTCTTGAAAAACTCAATTAATACCTATTATAGCACATGTTCTAGGATCAATTTGGTTGATCCTGTGAGTAACTGAGAACATTTGTCGTTTTCAGAGGACCAACGGTTGTTTACTATTTTTCAGGGTAAACAAATTGGCACGCCGAGTGGGATAGTGCTATTATAACCAACATTTGGAAGTTTTTGTAGAAGCACGCCTTCAACCTCGAAGATTTTGATGAAGACAACACGGCGCATATTTTTCAGACCTGCAAAAAGTCAAGAGCTCCAACTGATCAAGCTTCAAGCAACCGGCTTTGCTATCAAGCTTCGTATGCATCATCGTTCTTCTTCATGCTTGGATGCTTTTGTTTAGGTATATCAATTTCTTTTTAAATTGATGTACAAGTGTTCACGCATTCAATCATATATTAGCATATTGCATAAAATACTTTGATATATTTTCTTCAAACCGATTAACACTCTTTAAAAAACTATCTGTTTCTGTTTTTAACAGTGTTAACCGGTTAACCATTTGGTTAACCGGTTAACGGGTTCAAATGTTCAATTATCCAGTTAACGTTTATAGGCGTTAACCGGTTAACCATTTGGTTAACCGGTTAACACTGTAATATTTTTTGAAAAATATTTTTCTTTAAATTTCAAATTGCACCTTTTGATTATATCTCTTCATAAATTATTTTGTTTCATAATTTTTCATACCTTTTCAAAAGGGTGTCTTGTATAATATAAAATCTGATATTTTTCAAATTCAAAAACACCTCCTACAATTTTTAGTAAAAATCACTTGAATCAAATTCATCAATTTTCAAATACTTTCATATTTTTCAAAAGTGTTCATAAGATATTCATCTTTCATACTTCATGTTTGAACACTTGTATTGATATTTGAAAAGTGAATTGTGTACATAGGAGAAGATCTTTATTGATACTAAGTCTTTGTATTACTCACTCAAAATTAAAAAAATATAGAAAGGTATTTCTATTTGTGACTTGTGTTCCAAGGATTGTTTGGACATAAGGGTAAGTGTGGCAAGAGGATTGTTCTTGCACACTTGTATGTTAGTTTGTTAGAAAGTAGGCCTCACCATTGAAGGTGTGATAGGTTGTACTTTTTCTAAGAACTAGTGGAAATCTCTTTCAAATTGAAAGGGGACTGGATGTACCTTCGGACTGTGAAGGGAACCAGGATACTCTGTGTCACTTTTACTTTCTGCCTTACTGTTTTCCTTTCATACAAACTTACAAGAAAAATTATATCCATCAAAGAAAAAGAATCGAGAAAAATTATATACACCTAATTCACCCCCCCCCCCTTCTTAGGCGCATTCTGATCCTACAGTTTTGTATCTTCCTTTAAAATAAGCAACTTTTAGAAGTTTTATAACTTCATTTTTTTACACGTTCGCTGGTCATAGTGTTATGCAACCCTTTGTTGCATGCATTTGAGAAGTTGAAAGGTAGCCACTACATACGAATATATACCTAAGAAAATAAATACGAGGAAAATAACATCTAGTCAAGGGAACACAAGTAATCCAAGTCCCCATACGACTGGGTCGAACCCTCAACCAAGCAGTTCGACTGCTCCAAACACCAACATCAATCCGCAGGATATCCCTAGGAGCGATGTGATTCCTCCCCAAAATCTTTCGATAGGGGGTTCAACAATGCCAACCACAACATCATACCCAGTGGCTTCAATGGCGGGAACAGGAGGAATAATATATAGGCCTTATACAAAACCGGTGATGGAATACATCAGACCAAATCCTCAAACTCCACCACCAAATACATCAATGTTTAAGCCTACTCCACCACTAGGTTTTTCACAACCTTTTCCTAGAAACCCAATATATGGCATGCCAACAACGGTGATGCAAAGTTTGTGAAATGCATTTGTCGTCTTTTCAGATAATGTTTTGTCTTCGCCCTTGCAGGAATCAGGATCTGGAGTAAACATGTATCAAAACAGTCAAACCATAGGGTTGGGATATTCTGCCCAAGGTCCTGGATTGACAAGTTAATCTCTAGCATATTTATGGCCACAAATGGATGAAAGCAACATGAAAATGGTGCACACTTTGTCCTAAACTATGGGATAAGTTTTTCAACCTTTGATTTAAAGTACCACTCAAACTAATTAGCAATTAGCATCCCAAATGGAGTGGATAGCAGAATTCATGGGATTTCTTGCCCCTCTTTGACACCCAACTAGCAATACATGAGAGAAAATAATTGGGTCGAATTTAGGGAAAATGTCCAGCAGACGAATCCAAAAAACAAGAGGTAGTCGAACCACCTAGGGTTGAACCTCTTAGAAATCAAATCCCTATTCTTGAAAAAGAACAACCAAGGGTAGTGATGGTAAATAGGAACCAAAATGCAGAGAATGTAGTTCAAAAGGTTCGACATAATAATATGGCAGCGGAGAATAATCTGGCAACCATTGTCGAAAGAATAATGGCTCGAAGTGGAATGAACATGGGCTTCGCTAGGCCAAATTTTAATTCGCCTATAGTGGACTATATACTCTAGTCTGAATTACCTCCTAAGATGAAGGTCCCAAATTTCTCCAAATTCTCAGGGGATACAACTGATTCCACTGTCGAACACATGACACAATATCTGATCGAAGCTGGGGAGATTGCAAATGATGAGAGTCTAAGGATTATATATTTTCCTATCTCTCTCACCAAAAATTCCTTTACATGGTTTACTACATTAACATCTGGTTCAATTTGTAATTGGACACAATTGGAACGTTTATTCCATGAGAAGTTTAACATGGGTCAGACAAAACTTCGTTTGAAAGAGTTGGCTAGTGTTAAACGAACATTTAATGATCCAATAGATGATTATTTGAATAGGTTTCGACTACTCAAAGCTAGATGTTTCACACAAGTTCCTAAGCATGAGCTTGTCGAAATGGCCGCTGGTGGCCTAAATTACTCTATTAGGAAAAAGATGGACATTCAGTACTTGAGAGATATGGCCATATTAGCTGATAGAGTTCGAAAAGTAGGACGTCTGAGAGACGAGAATGATATGGAAAATAAAAACAAGAGAATAGCCTATGTTGGATTTCATGAGGGGGTCAAAGAATTATATGATGAGCCCATAGAGTTCGACCAAAATGAAATAGACCTTGCTGAACTGAAGCAGGGTTCCTCTTATTCCTGTAAATTGTTAGTTCCCTCAAATGTAAAAACCCTGTCGAAACTGAAAAGAATGATAGGTTTCCAAAGAAAATATACAGTTTCGATATCAATAAATGTGACAAAATATTTGATTTGTTAGTTTATGATGGTCAAATATTAGTTCCTCTAGGTGCTAAAAATCACCTTTAGAAAAAAGAAAAAAGAGAGGTTTTTGTAAATACCATAACGTTTTAGGTCATAAAACTTCACAATGTTTTCTTTTCAGGGATTTGGTGCAGAGATATTCAGGAAGGGAGACTCAAATTTGGGGAAAAGGCCAAAAACCAAATGAAGATCAACTCAGATCCTCTCTAAGTTGAAGAAGAAAACTTTTCTAAACCCAATGAGGTCAACATGCTCGAAATGGTTGAAGATTCTGGCAGCAGTGCAGATAGCATCAACACTTATGAAGCTTTGGGTCGAAATGCTATGGGAGGCAAAGTGACTGAAGAATTCATTAATGATGTTGTGTTTTATAATTTCAATGACGAAATTGATGGCTTCCAAGATGGAAAACTTCGTGTACATAGCTACTGAATACTTCTTCAGGACAACACCTGATGTCAAAAGGTTTGGTGTTGGGACGACTGTTAAGTCCCATAAGGAATCTGAAGGGTCGAATCTCCAGATGGTGACTAAGGAAACTGTTGATAGTTTCGTTAGAATGGAAAAGGCTACTGAAGTCTCTAACGTTAAATTCTCTAAGATAGATCTAGAGGATGAGGTCGATGTGAAAATGGTTGAAGTCAAGAATGGATAGGCCATAAATGTTGACGACTCGGTTCATCAAGAGGAATACAACAAAGGGGCATACCCTAAGGAGGAAGAGACCATTGTAGATATCTTACACAAGTATCAAAGAAAGACTCTGATGTGATGATGTGCCCTAGGTGCAGTTCCATATTCGACAAAAAGGTTGCCTACAACCTTCAAGAGGTGAGAGAAGCCAAAGCGAGATATGAGCGAAGTAACGCTCAAAAGCCAAGGGGTTTCGACCCAAGGCGGTTTTCTCAAGGGTAACATGTTATTGCAAAGCCCCAAGTTCCTAGAGCAAGGAAACCTACCTTCAAGCCTAGTGGTGAAGTGCCTAAGGACAAATGGGTTAAACGTGTCGACACCAGTTCCAAAGGAAAATTGAAGTGAACCAAATTAGATGTAGATAGGGGTTCTTTCGATGGACTACACAAAAGAGTATAGGTTATCCAAAAAGGTTGTGTATGTCTCTGAAAACTACAAAGGTAAGAATCTCATGTCATGGTCATAATGGTGAAGGGAGAAGAGATGAAGGAAGGCTCAAAGGTAAGCCTTGATAAAAGACTAAGGTGGATATAGCACCAATGTTCCAGCTAGCAATATTGGAAGCTATGAAGACAAAACAACTGATAAGGTGTCTATGGGGCGAATGATCTTCAAGGATGAAGAGGCTAAAATCAAGTCCGAAGATGAAAATATGACAAATAACTTCGACTCAGACTTAGAAATCCCCCTTGATGATATAGTAAATATGGTCTCAGTCATGTCAAGAGAATACGACAGGAAAACTGAAGTCGGGAACTTGGATGCTAACACTTAGGCAAAAGTGGCAGCGTACAAACCTGTGTGCTACTTTGTGATGAATAATGGCTATGTCGATGAGTAAAACGCTTTATTTGAGCGACCAACTGAATCTACGATGGGGCATTTGAAGCCTCTTTACATCATTGGAAAGATGGAAAATATGGTTGTGAACAAGACATTTGTAGATTGTGGTTCAAATGTTAATTAATGCCACACTTCTTGCTTGCTAAGATCGGTAAGTTCGACACTGATCTAAAGCCCCGCAATATGTTCCTTTCTAATTATGAAGGGAAAATTGGTTCTAGTTTGGGTGTACTACAAGTCGACTTGACTATAGGGACTGTGACTAGGCCTACCTTGTTTATGGTGGTCGAAAGCAAAGCCAACTATAACCTTCTGCTGGGAAGGGAATGGATCCATAGCATTGGAGCAGTGTCTTATTCAATGCACCAAAGGGTAACCATTTGGAAACCTGATGGAATAATGGAGAACATCAAAGGAGACCAATGGTACTTTAAAGTGCTTGTGAATCATGTCGATGAAATTGTGTTCAACAAGAACTTGGAACATATTGCGTCATGCACGCCAATAGAGTTCGATGTTACCCCTGACAATCATGCATTTTCTCATTGTATATGCATCTTGTTGAAGGTTTCAATGGGATAGAGAGGTTGTAGGGGACAAAGGTAATTACCCACCTTATTTTGGGGAGCCAGTTATACACCCCACGGATTGGGGAAGCAAGGACAATAATAATGACTGAACTCGAAGCATTACAAATAATTTCGGCCTTTATGGCTGAAACCAAGTTACAAACGACCTTGGAGGATGTACAAAATCACATGGTTGTCGAAGCCAACACAATTTTTTGAAGGAGGTCCTAGGAAAGACTTCGACCCTGAACCACCTAATGAAGCCCAATTTAAAGAACAAGACCAAATTCTTGATTGCATTTATGACAATGAGCCTTTAGGTTTTGAGAAGGATCCATTGTCAGACAACATCAAGATTCTTGTGCAAGATCCTTTGAAAGAAGTTAACTTAGGAGAGGGTGAGGTTAAAAGGCCTACCTACATCAGTGTCAACCTCGACCCACAACTCAAAGTCGAAATAGTCTAATTACTGAAGGAGTTCAAGGATTGCTTCGCTTGGGACAATGATGAGATTCATGGTATGAAAAAAGAGCTTGTTGAGCATAAGTTGCCAATCAAGCATGGGAAGAAGCATGTCAAGAAAAATCCAAGACGGTTCGCCCCAGCAATCCTCTGGTTACAACTTGGTTAAGTTTAAGTTGGAAAAAAGAAAAGAAAATGGAGAAAGAGTTAGCATGAGCCCCTCCCACATGCATGTAAGTGCGTGGAAGTTATGATTGACCTCCTTTGATGTGTGGTGATGGTTGGCTATTGATTTTATGACTTACTTGCTCACAAAGTTTAATTTTGATTTTTTGAACAATTTTGGAAATATTGAAGAATGATGCATGAAATGACATACTTGCTTGGTTATTTGAGGTAAAAATGAGGTGTATGGGATGTATGTGGCGCATGAGGTGATTTTGTGGATACAAATCTTGGTTTTGTAGCCCTTTGGAATGGGATGAATACTTGAACTGCAAAATAAAAATGTCATTGGCTTAGTTACCATTAAGCTAAAATAATTATCATATTAACGCACATTTTATTTAAAGACAAATCATTATTCACATAACCAAAATCTAATAGATTTATTTAATAATCCAACAGTCTTTCACTTGGCTCATGAAGCGAATTTGATGTTTAAATAGTATACCATAGTTTTTCATCATTTATTGAAAGCATTTATTCATTATCTTTAATGTACTAAAATGATTGGATCCTGATGGTCACAAGTTACTATTCAACTTTGTTCCTTAAATTTATCCCTGATCAATCCAATTCAAATGATCCTAAGGGATACAATAATGTGTCTTTCATGTCTCTTCAAAGACACACTTGTCATTACATATTAACAACATTATACACAACAAAATATGGATAACACAAATAAGCAGAAACATAACCTTAGTTGAATTCACAAGTTCTTCCATCCTTTCTACATGGCCAACAAATATCTAGAGATAAACACTTAGTTAATAAATCCACTATCATTAAAATTATACCATTATAGGATTAATTTGATATTGACCCAACATACCAACAACACAATTGATATATGGTCAGATACATGCTTGGGAACACATCAAGCTCATAAACATTGATGCATATGGAATTTACTCGATTTACCTTTGTTCCTAGTCATGTTTGAGACTACATTTCTCAAAGAGTCCTTCTTTGATATGAAATACTTCTTTATAGTAAACACTATGTTTTTGTTTGAAACCTTTGGTGTCGAGTTTACCTTTATATCTTTCAATATTGCCTTTCAAGTCTCGCTTGGTATTGAAGATCAATTTATTATTAACATATTTGGACCCTTTCAGAAACTCAAATAGATACCTTTCATTATTGTCATCCATCTATTTCAAATATCTAGATACCTTTCAAGTCTTGCTTGGTATTGAACATCACTTTTTCTTTCTTATTAGTGACTTGTACATTGTTAATTGTTCATCAACTATCAGTTCATTTTGTGGATTTTTAATATTATTTTGTTGTCTATGTGTATTGTATAACGATAACACAACTACAAAGACAACAACCTGGGAATACTATTCAGGTGAGTAAGATTCTCCAAGAGTCTTCATGATATCGACTTTACCTGATTTCTCACCATTGAGTTGAACATTTTCAATAAATCGATCAGTACCAAACTCAATTATTCTAGTATTATAATTAGGACAATAACATTTATACCTTTTTTAGGATACCTTAACAAACTCAATTATTCTAGTATTATAATTAGGACATAACATTTATACCTCTTTTAGGATACCCAATGAAAAACCACTATTTTTTTTCTTGCGTTAATCTTCTTTTCATGTGGATTATACACCATTACTTCTATTTGGTATCCCCATACATGAAGATGCCATAAACTAGGTTTCCTTCCCGCCATAATTCATAATTAATCTTAGGAACTTCCCTAATAGGAATTCTATTAAGAAAATACATAATTCTCCTTAATATGTACATTTACAATGATAATGGTAATTACTATAATTTAATATTGACCTAACCACATCCATGGGAGTATGATTCTGCCTTTCAGCCACACCATTTTTTTATTGTGTGCTAAACATAGTATATTGTGCACATATGCCAAAACTTAAAAAAATCACAAATGGACCTAGACTCTGTAATTTCTCATGATATTTTCCTTAATATTCACCCCTTTATCATATCTCACTATCTTTACCTTATATCTAACGACCTTTCTACCTTATCAATAAATATCTTTTGGATATCCACTTATTGAGATTTTTGATTCAATAAATACAAGTATGAATAATGTGAGAAGTTATCATTGAAACTTATAAAATACTTTTCTCTACCCCAAGAAGGGAAATCGAACAAATATAAGTATTTATCAATTTAGGGAGTTCACTTATTCTTGTAGACAAATTCTTAGATATTTGTTTATGTGTTTTCCTTTAATGCAATCCAAACATATATTCCAGCCACCGAAATCCAATTGATTTAATATTTTACATTTCATAAACCTACTACTCTTTATTTAGAAATGTGGCCAAAACTTTGATGCCACAAATAAGTAGAATTATCATTGTGTGTACTTCATTAACTACCAACAACATGTTCAATATTAACATAGATTCTTTAAAATGAATATCAATATTAAAATGATAAAAAAAATCAACTAAATGACCAAAACCATAATAGTACAAATCTTTAAATAAATATATAATATATTACTTCTAATCCTAAAATGAAAGCTCTATTCTTCAAACTTCGCAACCGAAATTTAATTAATATACGAAATTGTGTTCTTCAGACAGGCAAATGTCAAACACAATGTGTGGGGCAATGTATAAGACAAGTTAAATGTGTAATAGACAGAATAAAGGCAAAATAAAAATAACAAATGAATGGTTAACCCAATTTGGTGCAATATAAGTTACGTCTGGTGGGCTTTCAATCCAAGAAAGAAAATCTATTATCAATATTAAAAGTAAAAATAGTCTTAGATCAACAAACCTTGTTCAATGCCTTTCTTCCTAATACTACTAATGAATTCTATTCAGGACTCCATATAGAATGACTCCACTCCCAATAGTCAGAAGGAAAATGGGCTTACATTGAACTCTCCAAGATCAAGGCCACTTTAACAATACTACCCATGAAAATTCATTCAGGCTTCCACGGAATAAGAGACCCCTATCACTTTCACTCAAATAGTTTCCCTATAATTTTGACAATTAACATAATATTACAACAAAAATATAAAGAAAAGATTAAAATAAAAATCACTTAAAGATAATTATTTATCTAAATTTTTGAGTCTTTGGAAAGGAGAGGAACTCCTTATGTAACGACAACCCCATAAGCTCATCCTCCCAAACTAGGATAGGTTGCCTCCAGGTAAAACTCCACACACAAACGCCTCATCAGAAGCACTCATAAAATCCACTGATTTATTTTTCTTCTCCAATATTAGAAATAATCGTTCAAATGAAAACCATATTGGGGTTGATCTAAGTTATAAATGATTCCAAAAATGGTATTTTGACCATCCCTAACCATGTTGACACTAGAAGAGGAAAATCATTATGATTCCAAATCAACAGGAGACCCAAGAAGTGAAACCCTTATCCACAACTAAGATCCCCTTCTAAGGTCTCTTACCCTACCCCTCTCCCTAACAAGGAATCAAACCCATGGGAAACATTCCTCGCAGTACAAACATCTTTCCATAACTAAACTAAATTAAAAAGAATATTTCACCTCCACTTCATAGTGAAATAAGATTTATGAGCCTATGATCCTTGACTCTTAATCTACCCTCCCTTTTGGACTTAAACACATATTCCCACTTACAATACTATATGATATAAAAGATTGATGATTTTCAATTGGATGATTGAGTAAAATTATTAAAGTTAGTGAGTTTTTGGTTTTCGTTTCTTTATTTTTTTAATTTAAAATAAAGCATGAATGTTCAAATTATTTTAGTATTTTTCCTTAACTTTAAAATTCACAAGAAAATCGGTTGGCAAATTCCTTTTTATATGTGGATTTTTAACATTGTGAACAAAAACCAGAAATTCACAAAATTATGGGGACGCTTTATCTATTGAAACCTTTAATTAATATAGAAACTATACATGGGACAAATATTTATAATTAAAAAATGAATTCCAATTAAGGTTTTTAATATCGTAAAAAGAAAAAGAAAAATATATATAATGCACAAATATTAATTTTTTCACAGTTCATTTTTATTCATAGTTTTTCTCTAAAAACAATTTACTTAAGAAGTTGTTGAAACATACATGAGTAGAACACAATTTTTAAAATGTTAGAGAGAGAGAGAGAGGCTTTGCCTTCTCTCTAACCTTTTCATCTCCATTTCTTTTCAACTTATCTACTTTCACTTCTACTGCTTGTTTTATATGGAGTGGACTACTGTAGGGAAAAGAAGGTCTATGAACAACATTTCCTGGGATGTTTTCCCATATGGAGGAGGAGTGAAAAGAAAAGAGAAGGAAGAAAGAAATGTTCAATCGTTCTATGTTTCACATTTTCCGGCAAGGACTAATGCAAAAGACTTGTATGCATTGTTTGGTTGCATTGGACAAGTTTTCGAAGTGGTAATCTAACCAAGGAAAAATGCACAAGGCAAACAGTTCAGTTTTGCGAGATTCTCCGAGGTAGATGATATCAGAAATCTTGGCATTAAGCTTGATAATGTTCTGATTGATGGTCTCAAAATCCACGCGAACATTCCACGTTTTGAAAGAGGCGATGCAAAAGGGGGAAGGAGGAAAACGGAAGTAAATATAATCATCATTTGTAGCGGAATAGAGTAGAAGATAGAGGGATCGGGGTGACTACGAGAGTACGAAATAGCTCTGTTTCGTATGCAGAAATTTTGGAGAGGAAGAAACCTGTTGTGGATTTAAAGCCCGTAACTTATGCTTACAAATTTGAAGACAAATATAGATTCAACAAGGCCTTTGTTGGAAGAACTTTTTTCCAGGTATGGCGCATAACATCCAAAGGAATTTTGAAATGGAAGGCGTGTTTACGATCAAAGTATCGGTGTTGGGAGTCTCATTATGTTGGTTGGAGGACCTAGAGGAAGGCGTTGTGGAGGGGTTGTTGCAGGAAGGCTATATGTGGTGGAAAGATTGATGTTTGAAATTGCGGAAGTGGGAGGCATCAGACATCGATGAAGAAAGAGTAGTTTGGGTAAGAGCTCATGGCATTCCATGTCATTCTTGGAACATCGATTTCATCGAACTCTTGGCAAACTAGATGGGCAAATATGTGTGTTCAAATGATAATATGCAGCAAAAATCAAAAGTCATGGACGTAGCAAGATTTCTTGTAAGTGTGCCTATGGAGGTTGAGGTAAAGGAAAGGATAAAGGTTCTTATTGGTGGAGTAAGCTTCACCATCATCTTGAGAGAAGAAGCATACGGTTCCTTACTATTATCTCAAGATAGACAGAAGGTAAATAGATTGGATGTGTCAAGTTCAGAAGATGAATGGTCCTTCGACGTAAATAATGCAGAAGCTGATGTAGGAAGTGAGGAAGGTGAGCTTAAAGCTACTTCACCGGAGGAGGTCGTAGACACGTCGGAAGGGAGAGACAGGGAAGGCGCAAGTGGGGCTTCGGGATATCTCGAAAAAAACCAACGGAAAAGGGGAAATAATGAAAGGTTATAGTCATGAGTTTTCTAATATCAACACAATAGGCTTTTTAGATGGTGCAGTTCAAAGTTGCAGAAATGAGATTACTTCAAACACGGTAGTACAGGAAACTTTATCGTTGCATTCAATATCTTCAGACCCTATTGAAGTCATAGAGGGTCATTACTCTGTGGATAAAAGAGGGGAGAATTATGGGCAGATAAGGTGAAACAAAGGTGACAAATCTATCAAGGAAAATAAAAATAAACTTTTTTTTAGTAATGTTTATTTGGGGAGCAAGGAAAGGACGATGAATGACACATATGTAAAAGAGGGGGACCACCTAGAAAGCTCAAAAGTCACAAAAAGGAATAAATTAATAAGATTTAACTCTTTGAGTGGACCAACTTTGAATAAAAAGGAAAAGAAAAAAGGGAGCAATAAATATAGTTTAAAAGGAAGCATTTTGAATAAGGGTATTATAGGGAAGGGAGATATCAATAAAATAATGGAAGAGGAATGTAATGTTGTAAAGGAAGGTTCAGTTTTCTACGATAATAATTCCGCGGAATCCGACATTTACCGGAGCAATAGAACACTTTGGGAAAATCAAGATTCAATGGTGGGAAGGAAATTATGGGAGGAAATCTCTAATCTCGGGATAGTAGCAGAGGATTTGAGGAAGGATTATAATAAGAAATTGAATGATATGGAGAAAGTTGATAAGATGAAATTGGTGGGAGGGAAGGAGGATCAAGAGGTTCAAAGATGATTATTGGAACCTTTAATATTCGAGGGGGAGGTAGTTTGATTAAGAGAAAAAGAATTAGTCAAATTATCAAGGATGGCAAAGCGGATATGTTTTTAATTCAGGAAACGAAAATTTCAAACTTATCGGAGGATGTGGTTAGAAGCTTTTGGTCTAAGGAGGATATTGGTTGGTCTTTTCTAACGCTTTCGGTTTATTGGGAGGGCTTGTAATCCTTTGAAGAACGATAGAGTGAAAGTTATTTATAGTTTTAAAGGCAACAAATATCTTGGTGTTAAAGTATGGTGGAAAGGAAGTTTTTACTACATAGTAAATGTTTATTCTCCTTGCGATTTGGAGCTTAAAGGAATTCTTTGGAGTGATCTTCTTGATTTGAAGTCAAGATTTGTAGATGGGGAGTGGTGCATCGGTGGATATTTCAATTCGATCACTACTTTGAGGGAAAGAAAAGAAAAGTGGACAAATAGTCGAAGAGCGGAAATAAACAAAATCATGGATTTCATCGTAGATAGTGAGCTAGTGGATATGCCTTGCAAGGGGAGGAAGTTTTCTTGGTTTAGTGGAGATGGATCCTCCATGAGTCGGATTGATCGATTTTTTTTATCAGAAGGTGTCATCAATAAGTGGGGAGTGGTTGGTCAATTCATTGTAGATAGAGATATTTCCGATCATTTCCCGGTGTGATTAAAGATAGATTCTTTGGATTGGGGTCCCAAACCTTTTAAATTTAACAATGAGTGGTTTAGTAACAAGGATTGTATCTCTTTCATCGAGAATGAGTGGAATAATATGAGAGTAGAAGGAAGAGGCGACTTTGTGTTAAAGGAGAAATTAAGAATACTGAAAGGGAGCCTTAGAAGATGGAGTAGGGAGGTTTTTGGAAAATACGACTTAATGGTGGAAGAGAGTGTGGAAGAAATCAATAGCAGGGACTTGGTGGCCGCCATAAGTATGGGTCCTTTATCGAAGGAAGAGGTTGAGAATCATAAGTTGGCTACAAGTAAGTTTTTGTTGCATCTAAGGATCAAAGAGAACATTCTTATCCAAAAAGATAGAGTAAAGTAGATTAACGATGGTGATAATAATAGTCGTTACTTCCAAAGTATCATGAATGAGTGGAGGAGGCGCAAATATATAGGGTTTTTAAATTCTAGTAGAGGTTTGTAAACTCGGTGGATGAGGTTAAAGAGGAGGTTAGAAACCATTTCGCGGCTAAGTTTGAGGAACGGGATTTGAGTAGAACTATTTTAGAGGGAGGACACTTTAACATTCTTAGTTTAGAATAAGCTTCGTTTATTGAGAGACCTTTCCCGGAGGAAGAAATAAAGAATGCGGTGTGGGATTGTAAGGGGTTGAAAAGTCCGAGACCCGATGGCTTTACTTTTCTTTTCATTAAAAAGTGTTGGAAGTTTATTAAAAGGGACTTTATTCGCTTCTTCAACGAATTTCATGGTGGGGCGGTTGTTTCCAAGGCTATCATCTTTTTTTACGCTTATCCCTAAAAAAGAGAATCCTTTGGATCTTGATGATTATAGGTCTATTTTCCTTGTAGGTTGTTTGTACAAGGCGTTAACGAAACTCTTGGCGGCTAGAATCAAGAATGTTTTGAATTCCATTATTTCTAATTGAGAAAGTGCTTTTGTGCCTAATAGACAACTTTTAGATGGAGTTTTGGTGGCTAATGAATTGGTGGACTATGCTAGTAAGTAAAAGAAGGTGGTCACTCTTTTTAAGGTGGATTTTGAAAAGGCGTATGACAAAGTTAGTTGGAATTTTCTTAGGTTTGTTATGAGAAAGATGGGCTTTGGTGATCGGTGGATGAGGTAGATGGAAGCTTTAACTTTCACTAGCAAGATGTCCATTCTTGTTAATGGTAGTCTGACGAAAGAATTTGTGGTGGAAAAGGGATTGAGACAAGGTGATCCGCTCTCACCTTTTCTCTATGTGATAGTTGCGGATGGATTAACGAGTTTAGTTAGAAACTCCGTCTGAATGGGGGATTTTGTGGAGGTGAACGTTAATTCAAAGTGCTTTGTAGATGTTCTCCAATTTGCGGACGAAACTCTTTTGATAAATGACGGTAGTTGGAGGCATATATGGGCCATTAAATCCATGTTAAGAGGGTTCGAACTTGTGTCGGGTCTTGGCATAAACTTCCACAAAATAAAGTTAATTGGTATCAACACTAAGTCCTCGTTTCTTGAAGCGACGACGTTATTTTTGGCTTGTAGGATGGAGAATAAGGAGTTTCACTTCCTAGGTGTTCCTATAGGTTATAATCCGAGGAGGATAGCTACGCGGATCCCTCTTCTTGTGAAATTGGAGAAGAAACTTAAAAGTTTGCATAGGCGTTTATTGAGTTTTGGAGGAAGATTAAAATTCCTTAAATCGGTTCTTTCTAGCTTGCCCATCTTTTATCTTTCCTTTTATAAGATGTCAGTGAAGATTCGGAGGGAGATAATTAAAATTCAAAGTTCTTTTCTTTGGGGTAGCACAATGGAGAAGAAGAAAAAACATTGGATCAATTGGGATTTTCTTTGCCGGCCTATTGAGAACGGTGGTCTAAACTTGAAAAGGATAGAGGATTTTAATGTTGCCTTACTCCATAAGTGGAGATGGAGAACACTCGGGGGGTCGGAGGAGTTGTGGTATAAAATATTAAGAGTAAGGTACAAAGATATTTGCCAATGTGTAGCGGGAGTGAACATTAATCGCAAAAGATGGAGTTCTTCTTCCTCTTGGTGGACAGATTTAATTTTTATCATTAAACATTACCCAGAGGACATATTCATAGAGAAGTGTAGATTCATTGTGGGAAATGGATTTAACACTCCTTTTTGGAGAGTTAATTGGACGGGAAGCGGTTGTTTGGACAGTTTATTTCCGGAAGCTTATGAGAATTCTCGGTTAAAAGATGTGTCGGTGGCTAGTTTGGGTGGATGGAAGGAAGGGAGATTGTTGTGGGGGGATCTCGGAATCGCTCCAAGTTTTCGACAACAGATAGTTATAGGCGGAAGGGTTACGGGAACAACTTTTTTAACTAATGATTTTTCCAAAGCAGGTACCAGAACAGTGTTGGTGGATATCAACACAAACACTGTTCCGAATTTAGACTCGGGAACTGGAGAACAGCGGTACAATTGGTCGGAACGAATGCTTGGTGATAACAGCAACATTTCGCAATTTGATTCAACTAAGGAAGGCTTAAATTATGAAGCCAGTTCTGTTTTTGAGTTTCCTACGAATGTTGTAGTTGACGTATACGGCTTGGCTATTACTGGTTTAGTTGGGTCGTCCACACTCAGTGATGATACGATCCACACTTTTGCCGGTGACAGGTCGCATGAGGTCTTTCTGCAGAATCCTGAGGTGAATGCAACAAGCACGTATTATGTGCCAAATTTTTTTCTGCAGGAATCTCGATACCGGCTATTGCAACGTATGCTGCAGAATCATTGGAACCGCAGCTGCTTACTTCTTTTAACACAAGGGTGGAGGTAACATGATTAGAGTTAGCTACAATGCTTCAACTTCCTAGTGATGCAGCAGTGGAGTCGAGGAGTATTAGGCATATGCAACAGATCCTGTCAAACTCTAAGCCTATCAATACTGATGGAGACAAGGTGGTTTGGGGGTAGGGGATGTGTTTTCTGTTAGAGTCTTCTATTCTTTGACTAACGAATATCAAGTACCGCACGACCCTATGAATCGAGGTGATAAAGCTTTTACTTTGATATGGAAAGCTTTGGTTCACATGAAAATCAAAGCTTTCGGGTGGAGGAGCTTCTTGAACATATTGCCAACAAGGGATAGGTTATCGCATAGAGGAGTTATTGCTTCAGACGGAGATCTTAAATGCTCCTTGTGCAATTCACATACCGAAAATTTGGAACATACTTTTTTTGAATGCTCGGTATCGAGATTTATTTGGTCGGAGGTGGAAATTTGGTTAGGTTTTTCTTATCATTGCGAAAGGGATACTAAAGGGTCCTTCTTACAATGGTTTGAATTTTGTAAATCGAAGAAGATAAAGGAGGGAAGGGATGGAAGTGCTTGGTTAGCGGCATGTTAGACAATTTGGTCAACTAGAAATTACATAATTTTCAACAAAGCAAAGTGGAATGTTATCGATATGGTTTGGAAGGTGAAATTTTTGGTGTGGAGGTGGGCATTCATAGGGAAAATTCTCCATCCCAATTGCGACTTATACGATTTTGAGAAAGATCATTGGCTTTATTTAACGTAGGTCTCATTTGGTAGATAATTTATTTTTAATCTTCCATAAACTTTTGCTCGTTTCTTTGTAATCCAGTTGAATACTCTTTGTATTCGATTTATGTTAATATCTTGCTTCTAAAATAAATACACGAGTAGAACACATATTTGTGACTCATCAACTAGTTAAATGTAATATAATTGTAATATAGTAATTTATGTCTATAATATCAACTTAAAGAAAAGTTGTAATTAAATTCACGACTATTCATTTTTTATTCATTTTTTTAGGCATTTCACACATTGTAGTATTGTAATACAGTAAGCTAATATATATATATATATATATATATATATATATATATATATATATATATATATATATATATATATATATATATATATATATATATATATGCGGTCCTTTGTGCAAAGAAACCTTCCTACTGTATAGCATTGTTGTTTATAATAAATTTGAACATCTTAACGCAAGTTTACACAAACATCAATTTATATTTGTGAACCCAAATTATATCAGTTATAATATCAACTTATATATTTTCAGAGAGTATTGAGTAAATAAATTGTAATTTACAACTTAAATATCATATTTATAAATTGACAAAAAAAAATCGAAAACATGTTTTAGACTATTGAAAGCTATGCTTGAATATTTCTAAATAATATTAAAATATAATTGGAAAAGAATGTAATTTTGAAGGACATAAAAAATGATAAATTGTATCAAAATTATTAATTTAATTGATATTATTTATAGCAAGTTTTTTTTTTTTTTAATAATAAAAAATACATGTTTCAAACATAACATTTTTTATTATGTATTAAAATTCAAACTGATCATTAACTCGGTTAAGTCACTTCACTGGATTATTTTCAACCACATAATTGTTAATTTAAATTATACAAACAAAAAATAAAAGTATTTAAGAACCATAATTTTTTTTGGTTATTTTTTGTCTCCATACAAAAATCATTTTGACGAATTAAAAATAAATATAAAAAGGACAACCTGTTAGCTTAAGAAATTTATTGGTTCGTTGGCCTAATCGGTAAATCCGTCAAATTACACCTATTTTTATCTATCAAATTACACCTGTTTAAAAACCTCCAATTTCCTTTTCAATCAATTTGATTGGCTAATTCAGTCAAGATTTTAAAACAGGTAAATATTGATATAATTTTTCCACATATAAATATGAAGATAAATAATCATTGTATTGTATTGATCTTATCACCTTATTTTATACCATTTTTACCATGAAGAATACATTGTATTGAAAGAGAGAAAGAAACATGAATATACATATTTTTCATATAGATGATTATATTCATGAACCAATCCACCAAAACATGTTTTTAAGTTTTCATTCATTCTTGTAAATTCAACAACTTTTAGTTGAATAAAAACATTGAAGATACTTAGGTTCTAGATTATCTACAGCGATATGCAAGAATTCACTGTTGTAATTGTTGGTGGTGGTCCTTCTGGCCTTGCAATTTCAGCATTACTAAAACAAAACTCCATTTTGCATGTCATACTTGAAAAAGAAGAGTGCAATGTTTCTCTTTGGAGGAAAAATACTTATGACCGTTTAAACCTCCATTTAGCTAGTGAGTTTTGCTCTTTACCTCTCATGCCACATCCAGACTCTGGACCAACATACCTAACCAAAAACCAATTTCTTCAATACATAGATAAATATGTCGATCATTTTGACATAAAACCTTGTTATTATCGTGTTGTTGAGTCTGCTAAGTACGATGAAATTAGGAACAAATGGATTATTGAAGCAACAAACAACCTAGAAGGTACCTTGGAAGTTTATGGGGCAAAGTTTCTTGTGATTGCCTCAGGCGAAAATAGTGAAGGTTTTATTCCTAATGTTCCTGGATTAGGAGAATTTGAAGGAGAGGTGGTGCACTCCAAGTACTACAAATCTGGTTCAAAATATAAATCAAAAAATGTTTTGGTTGTTGGGTGTGGTAACTCAGGAATGGAGATTGCATATGATCTCAATAACGGGGGTGCTAACACTTCCATTGTCATTCGAAGTCCGGTAAAACAATTTCTTGACATACTTTTAATAATATAACTTAGGTCCAGTAATTGTTTAAGGATAAACATGTGTTGTTATGATATTGATAATTTAATGATTTTTTTTTGCAGCTTCATGTCTTCACTAGAGATATGATTCGTACTGGGATGAATTTGGTGCAATATATTCCTGTTAATATCGTGGATAAAATCATTACAATAAAAGCAAGATTAAAATATGGTGATATGTCCCAATACGGGATTTATCGTCCTAAAGATGGACCTTTATATCTCAAAAACACTACAGGAAAATCTGCAGTTATTGATGTTGGAACCATTGAAAAGATTAAGGAAGGAGCTATAAAGGTTGTTACTTCAGGTATCAAAAAAATTGAGAAGAAGAATGTTATCTTTGAAAACAATGTGCAGAAAGAGTTTGATGTCATAGTTTTTGCTACTGGCTACAAAAGTGTAGTTAATGAATGGCTAAAGGTACTCTTTTTATTCTTTTTCTTTGGAAAGTATTCATTATTTTCTCATACTCCATGTAGTTATAAAATAATTGATTATTTTATATTTAATATTTTAAGGATTACAAATATGCTCTTAATAAGAAAGGGTTCCCTAAAAATCCTTTCCCAAAACATTGGAAGGGAGAACATGGATTGTACTGTGCAGGACTAGCCAAAAAAGGTTTATTTGGAGTAAAAAAGGATGCTGAGGCAATTGCAGACGATATCAACCAAAATATTAAGTTGAAAAATTAATTATTATTATCCATTGAATAAATATTTTATGTCGTTTAATTTCTACATTGGTTAATGAAATCTAGACTGGAAAATAGAATAATGAGTAGTTGTTTTGTGTTGTTATTTTCCAGTTACAATAAGTATTATAACTTATAATGTGTGTTTATATATGTAATGAATATCTACTTATAAGACTATCATGTATCACTTTTTTGAACATGATTTAGCTCATTCAATAACATGTTAAACCAAGTGAAAAAGGAAAGGAAATTCTGTTTTGTGGGAAAGGAAATTCTTATGTATGCGTTATATTTCTTTGATTTTATTTTATAGGCAAAAATCTCAACACACATATTCCTAACGGTCATAGAGGGAAAGGAGAGGGGGGGGGGGGGGGGGGGGGGGTTGGATTTTATTTTTAACTTCAAAATAAAAATCTCATTAGCTTAGTTATATATTAACGCACATTTTATTTAAAGACAAACCATTATTCACATGACCCAAATCTGATAGATTTATTTAATAATCCAACATTCTCCCACTTGGCTCATGAAGCAAATTTGATGTTTAAATATCATACCATAGTTTTTCATCGTTTATTGAAAGCATCAATTCATTATCTTTAATGTACTAAAATGATTGGATCATGATGGTCACAAGTTATTAATCGACTTTGTTCCTTTAATTTATCCATGGTCAATCCAATTCAAATGATCCATTACATATTAACAATAATATACACAACATAATATGGATAACACAACTAAGCTGAAACATAACCTTAGTTGAATTCACAAGTTCGTTCATCCTTTCTACATGGCCAACAAATCTCTAGAGATAAACCTTTAATTAACAAATCCATTATCATTAAAATTGTACCATCATTTAATTAATTTTATATCGACCCAACATACCAACAACAAAATTGATATCTGGTCGGATACATGCTTAAGAGCACATCAAGCTCATAATCATTGATGCATAGGGAACTTACTAGATTTCTCAAAGTGTCCTTCTTTAAAATATCAAGCTCATAACCTTTGTTCACATTAATCTCATAACCTTTGTTCTAAATCATTTTTGGACACATTAAGCTCATAACCTTTGTTCGAAGTCATTTTTGGGCTTACATTTCTCAAAGTGTCCTTCTTTGAAACATGAGAAAAGTTTTCTTTATGGTCAACTCCATGTTTTTGTATGAAACCTTTGGTGTCGAGTTTACCTTTATATCTTTAAATATTTCCTTTCAAGTCTTGCTTGGTATTGAATATCAATTTATTATTAACTCATATTGAACCTTTAATAAACTCAAACAGATACCTTTTATTATTGTCATCCATCTATTTCAAATCTCTAGATACCTTTCAAGTCTCGCTTGGTATTGAACATCACTCTTTCTTTCTTATTAGTAACTTGTACATTGTCAATTGGTTCATCAACTATCAGTTCATCTTGTGGAATTTTAATATTATTTTGTTGTCTATGTGTCTTGTATAACGATAACACAACGACAAAGACAACAACCTGGGAATATTATTTATATGAAGAAGATTCTCCAAGAGTCTTCATGATGTCCACTTTACCAGATTTCTCACTCCCATTTAGCTGAACATTTTCAATAAATTGAGCATTACCAAACTCATTTACTATAGTATTAGAATTAAGACAGTAACATCTATACCTTTTTTAGGATACCCAATGAAAAACCATTATTTGTTCTTGTGTTAAACTTCTTTTCATGTGGATTATACACCATTACTTCTGTTTGGTATCTCCATACATGAAGAGGCCATAAACTAGGTTTCCTTCCCTCCATAATTCATATTGAATCTTAAGATCTTCCCTACTAGGAATTCTATTAAGAAAATACACAATGCTTCTTAATTTGTACATTTACAATGATAATGGTACATTACTATAATTAAATATTGACTTAACCACATCCATGAGAGTATGATTCTTCCTTCCAGCCACACCATTTTTTTGTGGTGTGCTAAACATAATATATTGTCCACATATGCCACAACTTAAAAAAATGGACCTAGACATTGTCATTTCTCATAATATTTTCCTTAATATTCACCACCTTTATCATATCTCACTATCTTTACCTTTATATCTAGCTGCCTTTCTACCTTATCAATAAATATCTTTTGGATATCCACTGATTGAGATTTTTAATTCAATAAATACAAGTAATAGTAATGTGAGAAGTTATCATTGAAACTAATAAATACTTTTCTCAATCCCAAGAAGGGACATCGAAGGGACTACAAATATCAATAGGTATCAATTTAGGGAGTTCACTTATTCTTGTAGACAAATTCTTAGATATTTGTTTGGTGTGTTTTTCTTTGATGCAATCCAAACATATATCCCTTCCATTAAAATCCAATTGATTTAATATTTTACATTTCATTAAACTCACTACTCTTTCTTTAGAAATGTGGCCAAACCTTTGATGTCACAAATAAGTAGAATTATCATTTTGTGTACTTCCTTAACTACCAATAACATGTTCAATATTAAACATAGATTCTTTAAAAGTAATATCAATATTAAAATGATACAAAAAATAAACTAAATTACCAGAATCATAATAGTACAAATCTTTAAATAAAGATAATACCTTGGTTTTAATTGTAAAGTGAAAATTAAATTCTTTAAACTTCGCAACATAAACTAAATTAATATACGAAATTGAGTTCTACAGACAGACAGATGTCAAACACATCGTGTGGGGCAATGTATAGGACAAGTAAATGCGTAACAGACAGGATAAAGGAAAAATAAAAATAACAAATGAATAGTTAACCCAATGTGGTGCAATATAAGTTACGTCTGGGGGGTTTCAATCCAAGAAAGAAAATTTACTCTCAATATTAAAAGTAAAAATAGTCTTAGATGAATAAACCTTGTTGAATGACTCTCTTCTTAATACTACCAATGAATTTCTATTCAGGACTCCATATAGCATGACTCCACTCTCAATAGTCAGAAGGAAAATGGGTTTACACCGAACTCTCACAGATCAAGGCCATTTTCCTAATATTACCCATGAAAAGTCATTTAGGCTTCCCCGGAATAAGAGAGCCCTATCACTTTCACTCAAATAGTTTCCCTATATTTTGACAATTAACATAACATTACAACAAAAACTCAAAGAAAAGATTAAAATATAACATTCTTAAAGAGAATTTTTTTATAAATTTTCGAGTCTTTGGAAAGGAGATGAACTCCTTATATATCTACAAAAGTCCATCTCCAAAAGTCCATAAGAGTATAGGTCATGAATTCGTATGGACTTCTAAAAAAGCACATAAGATTAATATTCAATAATAATGATTTCCAATATTGATTGATCACATTGAATAAATATGAATCTCTTTATTATTGTTTCTATATTTGATTAATATAATATCCTCAAAATACACACATGATCAATCAAATCTTTATTAGAAAGATTGAGATCCTTGATTGATATAAATTAAGCATTTCACATGCAATCTTGCTAAAATAAGTTATTTTCCCAAATCCAAACTCAAGTTATCATACTTATATCTTTGATATAATATAAAAGGAGTTATATCATAAAAGGACAATATATACTTAAATTTATCTTGCTCACCAAGTAACAAACTCAGACAGATGTCTCACATATTGTTGAACATTTAGCCTGACATTGCTCCATGTAACAAAATTTTGAATCTTGAACAAAAATAAATAAAATCCTTACTTGATAGAAATCACAATTCTGAATTCTTAAGTAAAGGATTCAAAATAAATCTCATGCAGAAATTGAATCACACTTTAAATCATCTTTATTAGAGATTTGAGATTTTCTCATTAAGTGCAAATCAAAATCTTGTAATTAAAACATATTTAATTAAATCTCTTTAGGGAACAAATCTTCAATCAATATCTTTTCATATCCAATTTCCGCAAAATCTTGAATAAAATCAATCTAAAACAAATATTTCTTCGAGGCATATTCAAATAAATATTTTCTTCAAAGCAAATTCAATCCAATCAAATGTTCGTCCTTTCTTCAATACAAATCCAATCAAATAAAATCTTCTAATTTGAATAAAATATTTTCCAAATAGATTCAGATTAACAAGATTCTTATGAAATAAATATTTTGCATCTTCCAAAGGAATTAAAATTTAAACAAATATAAAAGTAATTTGAAGATAATAAAAAAACCAATCCACATGCCAAAATGTCACACAACATGTGTTGAACGTATTGCTTGACAAGAAAATAGGAAGATTATCCCTCAGTATGTCTATTCCAACACAACTGCAAATCAGATGCACATTCGTCACATTTTTTACTTGATTGATTTTCACGAAATCAATCCATTTTTATCTTGTCATAAAAATTATAATGGGGATTTAGTGAGAATGTTGTATGCTGGTCTTGATGGTAAATTCAAGGGTTTTGAGTTTAATTTTTGCATGGGTGGAAGGATGTTAACTTTTACTGCCTAAGTTTGGTAAGATATTTTTGGTATTGATCCTGAGGCTGCAAGTATTTTGATGACTGACTCCGACCAAGTTGATAACTATGAATTTCACAAGGAGTTAAATGGTATGATAAAAGAACCGTTCATTGAGGTTGCAGTGAATTGTGATTTGTTTACGTCATCTAATACAACCAGAAAAGTTATGCCTACGAACCGTATCCTTCATTGAATTGTGTCGCACAATTTGCGTCCCAAGAAAGGAGGTTTTTCTCGTATCGATATGGCTGAAGTTCATCTTATATACATACTTTGGAATAAGGTAAAAGTCAACTAGCCACACTATTTTTCTAGTCGTATCTTTGCTCTTAAGGAAAAGAAAGGTGTGGCTCTTGCTTATTGTCGCACCTCGAAAAATACGATCCTAAAATAAACAACAGAGTCGCCACCTAATTCTATTTATTCTACGAGAGAAAAGGGAGATATAGACACAACCTAAATAAAGGATAAGAATGGTCAACGAAACCACTAATCTAAGTTCGCGAGTCAGTTTCGCAAAGGGAAGGTGTTAGGCACCCCTCACGTCCGTTGTACTCAACGGGAACCTCTTAGTCTAGTTTGCGCTTTAAATGTTAACTTGTATTATTGTCTTCTTTTAATGATTAAGGATTGTTTATTAAAGGGAAAAGAAAATTATTATTTATCACGGAGAAAGATTAAGTTTTTTATTATTGTGCTCGCGAAGGATTAAAATCCCCGTTCCTACGTATTCCCTTGTGCAATGGGAAAGTCAGAGCTTCGTAGTTCGTGCGACTACGGTTTGTGTTTTTTTTATTGAACGATTGTTTGAAAATGATTTCTACTGCTAAGCGTTGGCTTATCTGCTCGCGATAGGAGGCTGAAGCGCTAGCTTGTTTGCGAGATAGAAAGATTTCAACAATGTTCATTTTGAGAAAAGATGTTTGATCTTTGTTATGAGTGTTTTAAAACGAGAGGGCGAATGAACCACGTCGCGTGGGGCTAGCCCAGGAGCAGTTGCATTCAAGAACATGCGGAGTGCTAGACTCCGGAGTTCAGTTACTCGCTGATTATGGAAAATAGTTTGTATTGGTTGGTATGTTTTAAATTGTATTTGAAAGAAAGAGACAAGTTGTCATCTTTAAGAGAAGTATCTCACCTATTCCGCCACAAACGTTTGAGAAATGAGAAATCGAAAGAAGCTTTAAACTTGGATATAAGATCGACAAGCAATTCCACATTCTTTCTTTGAGAATAAATAAAATCGGAAGAAGCTATAAACTTGGATATAAGTATCGACAAGCAATGCCACGTTCTTCCTTTGAAAGTAATTGTTTGTAAGATTTTTGTTTGTGGGGATAGGAGGAACAACTTTCCTATGGAGATGAATCATGCCTGATCCTTTAAGATTGTTGAATTATTTTGAATACGAATGATGATTGAACCATCGCGTGGGGCTAGCCCAGTTGCGATCCAATCCAGAACGTGCGGAATGCTAGACTCCGGAGTTCTGTTTTCATAATTTAATTAATAAGATTTGAATATTTTGATATACGAATGGTGATTGAACCATCGCGTGGGGTTAGCCCAGTTGCGGTCCAATCCAGAACGTGCGGAGTGCTAGACTCCGGAATTCTGTTTTCGTAAAATTTAATATTTTTGATATACGAATAATTGTTATACGAATGATGATTGAACCATCGCGTGGGGCTAGCCCAGTTGCGGTCCAATCCAGAACGTGCAGAATGCTAGACTCCGGAGTTCTGTTTTCGTAATTTAATTAATAAGATTTGAATATTTTGATATACGAATGGTGATTGAACCATCGCGTGGGGCTAGCCCAGTTGCGGTCCAATCCAGAACGTGCTGAGTGCTAGACTCCGGAGTTCTGTTTTCGTAATTTAAATGAATTGAATAATTGATTTTTAGACGTTTTAGAATCGATGCGATTAATAACGAAGGATCGAACGAACAATACGCGTGGGGCTAGCCCAGTTGTAGTTCGTTCTAGAACGTGCGGAGTGCTGGACTCCGGGGCTCTATTCCTTGTTAAAATAATTAGTTTAGAAGCTTCATGAATATCGCATTTTTGCAAGAAATTTATGGTCGATGAGGTACAAGTAATTAGACGAACGCAAACGCGACATCAAGACTATAGTGAGGCGTAAATAAGGTAACATCGAATTTTAATGATACCTAATGGAGTAGGTCCGTTGCCTCTTCAACACGCGCAAGAATCGCAAGAACATTTGTCAGAAACATCATATCCATTCAATTAATGCTCTAGCGCTTAATACCGAACTCTACTCCACATCCAACGACCCAACATTCAAACTCAAACAGGAACAAACATCCACAACTAAAATTGAAACCAACATTTATTCTAAAGAAGAAAGTTAATCAAAAATTAGTACTTTAACAACATAATTAATAAAATAATCAACAATTAACAGTTCTAATTAAAATAATAAATATATATATATATATATATATATATATATATATATATATATATATATATATATAACCAAATAAAGTTCTAAATAACAACCAATCTAAATACATATTAATCATAAAGATCATTATTATAAACTAATTATGAAATAGTTAGAAAAAATGTAACAATAATAATTTAACAAAATAAAAGTCCCCCAACAGGAGGTGCAGGTTTGAAACCAGGTGTAATAGAAGAAATCAACAAGGGCTTTACTAGCCCATAGGTTATAAACATGAAAATAAAATAAATAAGAAATGGGGTGTGTCGCCTGAATAATGGTAAGGAACGGATTGACCATGGGCTGAAAACCAACAGCATCAACTTAACCTTAATAAAAAAACTAAATTAATATAATAAAATAAGATAAAGAAAATTAGATAAAACATGTATATATACAAAAAAGAGAGAAGTTAGTAAAAAAAATCAGTTTTTCCAACAATAAAAAGAAACATTACAGAGGAACGAATCCTCCTCTCCATCAACGGCGGCTCCTCCCTGCCAACCTGCGTCGAAACTCCTCCACCTCAAATCTTCCGTAGTAGCACAACAGCAACTAAGCCAATGCCGAGAGCGTGATGAACAGAAGCGGCGCGTTTCTGTGGTTGAGAAAGGGGTTTACGGGCTCATGGTGGTTTCGGTGAGGTTTTCACTGAGTTTCGGTTGGAAATGGCGGTGGTGGCTCGCGAGGTGTTGAGGGCTGAAGGGTGTTCAGATTCGCGGTTTGATGGAGTTTTGGCTTATGGATTTGGAGCGAAAAAGGGGTTGTGAGGTCACTGTGCTGACGATTTTGGTGATGGTGTATGAAGAAGCTCGGTGGTGGTTAGGGTTATGGTTGTTTGCGGATTTGAAGGTTCGAAGTGTGGCTGAGTGTTTATGTGTGGTGGTGGCGATAATTACGGACAGCTGAAACCGAAAGGGGTCAAGGTGAGGGAGAAGGTGGAGGGAAGACCGGCGGTGATTTTGGCGATGGTGAGGGTGGTTCAAGTGGTTTTGGGAGAGGAAGCTTGTTCACAGTTTGTGGTTATTCTTCTGGATTTTTTTGAAACGTTTCTTCTGCTGTTTTTTGGTGGTTTTCGTTGCAGGTGACGATGGTTGTGAAAGTTTTCTGTGTTATTGGATTGTTTGAGTTCTTCTCTCAACAACTCAGTTTTTTCACGATTTTTGGTGGTTTCATGGATGGTCTGAAGGGTCCTTTTGTCAGTGGGATGAAACGGAGTTGTGAAGATGAAGGTTTCGGTTGTTCTGTGATGTTGGTTTCAGCTTCGGTTTTTGGTAGAAAATGGACGGTGGTGTGGAAACGGCGGACGTGTTTGAAGGTGTCAGGTTCGCGACGGTTTGTGTGTTTTTGTTAAGGAATCCGAGCCAAAGTGCAATGGTTTTTTGTGGTATTTTAGTGTTTGGCTCTTCACGATGGTGGTTGGGGTCAGCGGTTTCTGTGTTGTTGAGTGTGGGGGGAAGAGGGGGAAAGGTCTTTCGCGGCGGAGTGTGTCTTTGACGGAGGCAGGGGAGGATTTCTGGGTTTATTTGTTGGTGCCGATGAAATTTTTGGTCTGTTGTTATTATGAAGAAAAAACCGAAGATCCTGATGAGAAGAAGAGGGTTAAGGGTTTTAGTTTTTGAGATCCCATCCGAAAAATGGGGCTGGTCCCCTTTGATATTTCCCAGGAAAGGTTTTTTTTGAGTTATTTTTTCTGGTTGTCTCCTTTTTGCAGGATCTCTGTCTGCGCTCTCTTTTTGGCTTTCGTGTGAGAAGTCCCCTCCCCCTTTTTCAATTGCATTGAATTCCTCTTTTCCACTTTTCTGGGGTAGGCATTGTAAGTGACTATTTTTGTGTTAACCTGATGGAGTGTTGCAAGGTGTGCAGCTGAGATATCACTGCTATGATAGCAGAATTTGGACTAAAGTGATAAAAATTGGTCCAAAGCTTTGGCTTGTATAGAAACAAAGTCACAAGACTAGTTGAGATTGAACTATTAAAGATGATGAAAATAAATAAATAATGATAAAAATATATTAACAAAGAAAAATAACAAAACTAACAAAATTGAAATAATAATCTGAAAATAAAACAACTTAATAAAATATTACTAAATGTCGAATTAAATTAAGCTATAATTAAAAAAAATAAACCTTTAAAACTAAAATAGAAATAAAAGAATAATAATTTTAAAATAAGATTAATTAATTACAATTGTCTAAAAACTAACTAAATAAAATTAAATTAACACTAATGTGAAAACCGAGCTAATTAATTCTAAACAGTTTAAAATGAATACTTAACTTAAAAAAGTATAACAGTTAAACTATAAAATGAGACAACGTTCTACATATTTCTTTTAATTGAAATTAAAATCTACAATAAACGAAAGTACATCGAAACGAAAATAAACGCCTTATTATGAGGAAAAAAAATGGACACACAATGTAAAATGACTGATTAATGATATTGCGATAAAAATGCGCCAAATGAACAAAATTTTTAAAATTTCTGGTCAAAATTTAGTGTATGACAGCTGCCCCTATTTAATCATCCTGAACCTGAATGTACGAGTAACAAAGATTTTTTTGAACATTCAAGGTGGAAGGTGATTAAATATCAGAATACCGGGAATTTTGACCGAAAATGCAGATGAAAATGCTATGATATGCAATGCGAAGATGCAAGACAAAAGCTACAATGCTAATGGGAAAGAAAATTTGACACTACTGGAGATTATACACACATGACTGGAGTACAGACCATACGAGGAAATTATCTTGAGCGAAGCCAGACGACAACTGTCTACAAATCCCAAGATGACTCGAAATCTTTGAACAAAATTCCACTTTGAAGAAATCTACTGTCGAGATTTGAAACCTCAATTGGAAAAACCTTTTGTTGGTGCATCAAAACGAACCGGAAATCTACTGCCGAGATTCTGGAACGAAAACCAATTCTTCTGAAATCTACTGGAGATCTAACTGCCGAGATGACCAGAGAATCTAGAAATGAAATACCTTCTACCAAGGTATACTAAATGAACCAAAAATCTACAGCCGAGATCTGGGAAAGAACAAAATTTGTCGAAATCTGCTGGAAGTCTACTGCCGAGATTACCAGAGAAATCCAAAAATGGAATACCTTCTGCCGAGGTATACAAAATGGAATTCCTACTGCCGAGGATTAACTGAGGATACACCTGTTGCCAAATCTTCTGCCGAGATTTAACTAAGGATGCTATCGTCGAGCTTATAAAAGTAAATACCTTCTGCCGAGGTAGACTGGAAATCTTCTGCCGAGACTTGCCAGAAATAAAAGGAATCACTTGTTGCCAAATCTTCTGCCGAGATTTAACTGAGGATACACCTGTCGTCAAATCTTCTGCCGAGATTTAACTAAGGGTGTCATCGTCTAGCTCATAAAAGTAAATACCTTCTGCCGAGGTAGACTGGAAATCTTCTGCCGAGACTTGCCAGAAACAAAAGGAATCACCTGTTGTTAAATCTTCTGCCGAGATTTAACTAAGGATGCCATTGAATAGAACTCTCACCATACTTCCCTTCTTCTGAAAGAGACAGCCATATGATGGAGAAACAACTTCACGCTCAAACTTCTCAACTTGTCTGGAAGAGATAGCCATTTGACGGAAATTGAAAAAAAAATTCAACAAACTTCTCAACTTGTCTGGAAGAGATAGCCATTTGTTGGAAAAATAAAAAAGATTCATATCAAACTTCTCAACTAGTATGGAAGAGATAGCCATTTGATAGAAAAGTAAAGAGATTCGTATCAAACTTCTCAACTTGTATGGAAGAGATAGCCATTTGATAGAAATTGGAATCACGACAAACTTCCCACCTTGTCTGGATGAGATGCCATTTGCCGAACAAACTTCTCACCTTGTCTGGATGAGATGCCATTTGTTGATAATAAAGAATCACGACAAAATTCCCACCTTGTCTGGATGAGATGCCATTTGCCGAACAAACTTCTCACCTTGTCTGGATGAGATGCCGTTTGTTGAAAATTGTATAAGAGATTCATATCAAACTTCTCCGCCGAACAGGGGAGATGCCATTTGATAGAAAATTGTAAAGAGATTCATATCAAACTTCTCCGCCGAACAGGGGAGATGCCATTTTATAGAACAGAAACCTTGTTGAGGATGAACAAACTGCTCGGAAAGAGAATGCCGTCTGTTGATTTACTGGGAAATCCATGGATAAGAAACAAGCTTCTCAAATAAGGAGACGACCACTTGTTGATTCCGATTAGAAGTTCAAAGACAAAACAAGCTTCTCGAATAAAGAGACTGCCAGTTGTTGTCAGGTGTAAATACTCCAAGAGAATGTTGCAACAACACTGCTGGAGAGCACAAATTTGTCTTCAATGGGGAAACTTCAATTCCTTCTAGGAGACAAAGTACTCAAAGGCGCAAAATGAATTCACTTTCCATATGGAATCATTGGGGATGGATTGACGGCTCAGAAAGAGACTGTCATCTGTTGATTTACCCAAGAGTTCGAAGACAAAACAAGCTTCTCAAATAAAGAGACTGCCACTTGTTGTCAGGCGTAAATACTCCAAGGGAATGTTGTAGTAACACTGCTGGAGAGCAAAATTTGTCTTTAACAGAAGCCTCCAACAAATTCCTTCTGGGAAACTAAGCATCCAGAGGTGCAAAATAAATGCACTCCAATCGGTAGTTCAATCATCAAAAAAAATGCTAACGACCAAAATTCAATCCAGGAACGAACTGGAAAGAAACTGTCAAGCAAGACACTAACCCATGAGGAATGAACTCAACCGGGATTTATCCTATCCAGGTGTGGAAAGGAGAACTAAAGCAAAATCTTCCACGAGGGTAGAATCTCAGTGGGGAAGTAGAAAGAATGTACATTTTCTGCCTAAGGCTGACAACTCTATTTGGAGAGAGACACATCACTTGGGGATAAACACGACCAATGTGAAGGAAGTATGCATTAATGAATGCAACATGAATATGAATATGAATTCAATTATGATGTACATGTATGTATATGCGTTATGTTTATGTTGACAAACAGACACAAGAGATAAACTGGTGACGAAATAAACATCACAACGAACGGATACTCGACCAATCTCGTCAAAGTGGAGACATCACTGGAGATAGGGTAGAGAGGCATCCATGGAATAAAGTCTTATTACAAGGCTCAAATCTCTTCGAGGAGAGAAAGATATTTCAATCGGGAAATAAACCCAGACAAGTCTTCTAACTTCAACATCTTTCAGAAGGAAGCAACCATACAAACTACGTTTGCTTAGGATGAAGTAAAACTTGTACTCCGTCGGGGGGGGGGGAGAAAATCACATTCAGCTGGAGAAGCTTGAATCAAAGCTCAATTGGGGATACTAGACTTAGTATCTTACTGGAAGCACTAAACAATCATCAGAAAGTACCGAGTCATGCCCCTGACATATCAAAGCAACTTGGTGTGAGGACCCCGTTATCTGGAGGTACTTGCAAGGTATATCCCAAGAGCGCCTTGCTTAGGGGAACACGTGGTTATGCGCCCACAAAATGGTTTGTGAGAAGAGATCATCTCAAGAGGATTTTATAGAAGGCTTGGCATTCAAGATGCCCCAGTGTCTTCAAACTCTTGTAGAGATTCGTCGAATCTCGACGTCACTGCCTCAGATTAACTGTGTTTGGCTCAAATGAGTCTTCAATACTTATCCTTTTAGGGATGATAAGAATGTGTAAGCACAAATTGGGAAACGACCTGCCCCTGTCTATCAAGGTCTTCAAGTAATTTGCTCCTGTCTTCAAAGTATTAAAGCAACTTGCCCCTGGCTGGCTAAGTTTTCAAGGAACTTGCCCCTGGCTGGCAAAGTATTAAGGCAACTTGCCCCTGGTTGGCTAAGTTTTCAAGTAACTTGCCCCTGTCTAGCAGAGTCTTCAAGCAAAATGACCCTGTATGGCAAAGTCTTCAAATAACATGGCCCTGTATGGCGAAGTCTTCAAGCAACATGCTTATGGGGATGATCATTTTCTGAAATGACTGTTTAACTACTCATCAGAGTTTCAAATCTCAAGAGATTAAGCTAATCGCTAGTACTCATACATAGGCTTCTATGATATCAAGCAAATGCTAACAAGCAAGAAATGTTAATGTTGAGACCGTTAATGCAACACACATGTTTGTCTCAAAGTTTTTTTGTTTTTGAAAAGATTTTCACAATAGCCTGTTGTCAGACCCTAATTTTTGACCCTAAGATTTTTCGCATCTCATCTACATTTGCATACAAACAAGATCACGCACTGGTTCATTTATCCTTTTCAGGTGCAGGTCTATGCTTTGCAGAGGATCACCTTGTTTAATTTCTATTATTTGTTTATATTTACTAACCTCTAATCAAAATATCAAAAAAAGTATGTTGCAGTTGCTTCTTCTTCTTCTGTGTTGCAGGATTTTCAAAGACATGGCTGTGATTCTCAATTCAAATGCGTTTGTTCAGTCCCAATTCGATTCAGATGGACGTTTGACCTAATCTTGGTCAAACTATCAAAAGATTGTTTCAAATGCAAGTTGTTTGTGCCAGTGGTTCATTATTCAGACAGTGCGTATCCAGAGTTCAAGTTGTGTTGTGTGCGAAGATCATCAGTTTATCAGGCAGTATTTTGTGTGGAGTTTGTTTTGAATCTGCAAGTTTATCAGTTCATCAGTTTATCAGTGGTTCATCTGAGGATTTATTTTCCTCGGTATAAATTCAAGTTATCAGGATAATGTTCAGACAGATTTCAAGTGTTTGTGGCTTGTGCAAGAAAAATCAGGAATTTGTTGTGGGCTTAAACAATCATCGCCTCATATCCATTCATCCGTTCCATCCATTTTAATATCCGTCCTAAACCATTTTTTTTATACCATCTTCCTAATTCACACATTATTTTCATTTTATAATCCATTATCATTTCCACCCAATTATTTTTGATCCGTTTTCCTAATTCATACCGATTATTCACCAAATTTCCAAATCCCCTTCCATTATCTTTTTTTTTTAAATCATTCCATTTTATAACAATTTCCAATTATCATTTTTTAGCCTAAGTACTTTTTTTTTTCCAATATTTAATCACCACAATTAATTTCATTTATTTTTTATTTTTTTTCTAAACCATAAAAAGTATAACAAATTCAACAAATTATGAAGTTCATTTTTATTCTTTTAGCCTACTACTACATAAAAAAATAAATAAAGAGGCCCATTGGCCCAAAACCCCAAATGACATTCCACAAACTTCAAGTTACAGCCTTCAAGCTGTATCACCCAGCACGTACGCATCCAAGCCGTTTCCGTACACAAACAACAGCTTTGCCCAGCTCAAAACACACCAAGCCACATGCCCAATCCGTACGCAAATTCCCCCTCACCTCACTTTTCCTCACGCACAAGCTAATTCCTCAAATTTCAAGCCAGCCTCACCAATTATGCCGCAAGGCTTCACCTCATATTCCCCCCCCCCCCACGTGACAAGCCTTTTGCCCACAGCCTTCACGCCCAACAATTGAAATAAGCCGCGGTAATCACAGCTTCACAACAGCTTCCCGTACGCGTGACAAGCCTTACGTAGGCCCAGCCTTCGCCCAAGCCGAAGCTTCCCAATTTGACTTCTTCACTCCAGCCGCACAACAACACAGCAAGCTCAAGCTTCTCTCGCCGTAAACACTTGCCTCAGCGCACAGTAACAACACGCCGCAGCCAGGCCCAACAATAATACTCAGCTTCACGAAAGCAACCCGCAATAAAACACTAGCTACACGCTTCAGCTCAATACAACACGGATCCAGCACCTGAAAGAGAAAAATCAAAACGCAAATGAAAGGAATGAAACGCAAGAATTTAGCAAGTGAACACGGTTATGCCATGACACTCCAAACGCATCGCAAATGAACGCAAAATGGCAGAGCAAAATCAGTTCAAATCTCACCCTTCTTCTCTATAAAAACAACACACTTCTCACTCATTTTTCAAGCTTTGAGAGCCATACCCTTCCTCTGCCAAAATAAAAAATCAAAAGCTTCGATTCATAGTTCACCTTCAAATTTTCCAATCCTTCATCATCACCATTTCCGTTCAATGAATCTTCACTCATTCCACCTTTAATTCAATTTTCAATTCAATTAAACCACAAGTCTTCAACAACTACACGGATTCGATTGAGAAAGAGAGCAAAGAGAGAAGAGAAACGGAAAGAAGAAGAGGAGTGTGTTCGGTGTTGTTGATGAGAGGCTTGTTCGGTTGATTGAGAAAGAATGTTGATGTTGGATTAATTTCAAAGTTTGAGAAGAAAGAGAGGTATAATGGCAATGTTGTTGTTGTTTTAGTTCGAAAAGGGTTAGCCGCGGTTGTGAGGAAGAAGGAGAGGAGGCTTCTGCGTTTTTTTGATTATTTCTTGATTTATGTTTTTTTTATTTTAATAAAAGAAGAAAGAACTTAGGTTTGGTTTGGGCCTTTGAGCCAAATTCTCTACTTCCTCACCACCACCCGCCTGCGCACACATCCCCCTCCTTTTCCACTAATTTCTTTCTTTTCTTATCCTTTCTTTATTTTACTTTTTTTAATGGAGTTTTGTCATTTTATTTTTTGATTAAAGAGTTTTTATAGAAAATTTTAGAAAAGTCCATTTTAGAAGAAATTAGAAAAATATTTAGAAACTTTTTTTTTAGAAAAAACAATTTTGATGAAAAGATTTTTAGAAAAGGATTAAAAAATATTGCTATTTCTTTTTTATGGATTCTATTATTAGATCCATTTCTTATTCATCTTTTTCTTTTTTGGTCGATGACAATCTTCTGATTCGGGATTGTTGATTTCCGATTAAGTTTAATCTTCATTATTTCAAATCTATGGATGAATGATCATTTGGATCATTCTCCATACTTTGAGATCGTGATAGGTTGCTTTCCGAGAAATTCAACGATAATCTCGATTAAGATTAGACCGTTCTCTTTCTTTTAGTGTGGCATGTTTTCGGAGAACGATCCATAATATCGTTTCTCTAACATGTATTAACACGAACATTTTCCACTTTAATTAGTGGTGGCCGGCCTCATTTGTAGGGTAATTACTCCGTAAATTACTCGGCGATTGCTTAACATAGACCTAAAGTTGTCCCGATTCGGAATGCGATCCACTTGGATCCGGTTGCCTCGATTTTATTTTTCTTTTCGTGGTTGTGCTTGATTAAGTTCATCATACCACTTTATATTGTATATATTATAATAATGTGAATATACTAACATTTAATTTTAATCTCTCGCACCTTATCCTCTTTTATTTTAATCTCTTGTTCCTTACCTCTCTTATTATGCTTTTATATTCATTCATCATATTGCTTATTGTATATATTATTGTTGCTTGTTATTTTTCATTTGTCCATTCGGACACCAAAATACTAATAAAGGATTAAACATCTAAAAAATGGGTGACTATTATTGCGGACTATGGTTACTATCCCTTGCTTCGGAGATTCGGACTTAGATTCTAGGATCATCCCTTTGCTCATTTGTTATGGATTGAAGACTTTGGCTCCGGTTGAGTTACTTGTTTATGAAGATGGAAATCCAATTGTTTCAAAGAGTTGCTTGCCATTTGGTTTGATCATTTCTTCCCTTAGCTTTTATTTTCAAGTTTAGGATAGTCCCTTCATCTCTTCCCATCTTCTTCAATTTTCAAATCTCCTCCTTATTTTAAAAACTTTCTTTGTTTTTCTAACTTCAAACATTTTTCTCAATCAAACCTTGACTTAGGTCATTGCTTTTACCTTTTCATTTCATTTCCTTAAATAAATGCTAAACCACATAAGCATATCGAAACTTTCTTTCTCAAAAACTTTAAAACATTCACAACTCATTCAATTGCTTTTTGTGCCCTCGTGCACGTTTCTTCTTAACTTTTTATGTTTAGATATGATTCATCCTTTCTAGCGAAATTATTCGCTAAAGGATGACGACTTATCTTTACATTTTAAAATCAATTCAACTCATTTGCCTTTTCACAATTTGTACCACGAACTACGGGGTTTTGATCTCGCATTGCACTCTGTGGGTACGTAGGCATGAGACATTCGTCTCTTCAAACACCAAAATCTTAAAAAACATTCTTCTTCTCATCTCTTCAATCTTTTTTCAAGCAAACCATTTCAAACCAAAAATGCAGTAAACATTTCAAAGGGTTCCCGTGGAGTACCACGGACAAGTCGGGTGCTTAAAACCTTCCTGATTTGTAACCAATCCCCGTACCCATTCTCTGTTTGATTCTTTGAGCTTTTTAGCTTTTGAGATTCGTTAAGGTTTTGTTCGTTCATTTTCCTTTTTTCTTTTGGAAATAAATAAAAGCGCGGTGGCGACTCTATGTATATCGAGTGAAGTTAATCAATAGCTTACACTCATGATTTTACCGCTACAGAAAAGTGGCGACTCTGCTGGGGAGTCAATCTCTAAGTGGATTCGGCCTACTTTGATTTGTTTACTGCTTTAGTTTGATTTGCTTGTTACTTGCTTGTTCTGTTTTAGTGATCCTCTGTGAGATATATTCTAACCCGGATCTGAGTGACACCTATGATAGGACGGCGATATTCGAAGCGATATGCGATGGAGTAGTCCAAAGCAATATCAATTTGATAATCTCCACTCGGTTAGGCTCTCTTGGACTATCAATGTCATGACGAGTAATCATACGTGGCATTATTTTCCGACCTTGAGCTGATCATACTGAGGACCGTAGAACCCTTAACCAATCTAAGCCAATTTAGGAACGTAGTGCGGAAACTATCTGAGTGTAAACTTAAGGTGGTTGTCACGCGATACTACACTCGGACGAGGTCTATTTTAAGAATGTTATCGGTTGGGGATTAATCCAACGTACCGATGATATTCTAAAGATGGCTGTTAACTCCGGGAACCTCTGTTAGCACCCTTTTGGTTTTTTGCAGGTACAATGAAGACAAACCTTAGTACATGCCTGTTTGGGTTGGTGTTCTGTTACCATGACCCCATGCTCGTGATTCTAACCTTTGAACCTGTGTGATTTGCGTGATCTTGTTTGTGTTTGTTGCATCTACATATTCATCATGATCATCGTCACGACCATTTTTCAAGGAAGACAATTCCGATTATTGCAAATGTTTGAAAAAAGTAAATACTCTTTTTGTCAAGATTTTTCATGATTGTATTCTCGATGTTGACCATGTGTGCAATAATAGAGTTGTTTTTCTGAAAATGGAAGTGAACATTGCATATCATTGCATCCTCGCATATTTTTGCATTCATCCGAGTTGTGTGGGAACTCATCCCGGTTGTTTCTTTCCCCAGTTGTCTGTTGATCCGTCAAGCTGACTCCTCACCACAGATACGGTACTAGAGC
Source organism: Lathyrus aphaca (assembly GCA_963966055.1). Classification (NCBI taxonomy): domain Eukaryota; kingdom Viridiplantae; phylum Streptophyta; class Magnoliopsida; order Fabales; family Fabaceae; genus Lathyrus; species Lathyrus aphaca. The sequence continues at coordinate 536,997,709 of OZ014524.1, forward strand.
TGCTAACAGATTGAGAGCTATCAGATTGAGAATGGAAAGTCAAGCCCAACACAACAAGAAGGTTAGGGAAGACCTTGATGAGTTGAAAAGCGTTGTGAGTCAGATCATGGAGATGCTACAGGCTTTGATCATTAGGGAAACTCAACCTCAGAGGATTGTCATGCCTCAAGTCAATGTTTTTGCTGGTGAAGCAAGTGTTGTTGGAATAACTCGTCGCAGACAACAACACCATGAACAATCATACCCTAGTGCAGTTGCTTCGATAATCAATGGTCCATCTATTCAAAGGAATTTTGGCCAGAACCAGAATCGTAATGTCAGGAGCAGGCCAAACTTTGATCCTATTCCGATGTCTTACACTGAATTGTATCCTTACTTGGTCCAGAATGGTTGGATTGCTACTAGGCCTACGCCTCCTGTTCGAAATCCTCTCCCGGTTGGTTTTAGAGCAGATCTTCGCTGTGAGTTTCATCAAGGTGGAACTGGTCATGACTTAGAACACTGTTTTGCATTGAAGGCTAAAGTAAAAGAGCTTGTCAGAAATGGGACGATCACTTTTGAGGATACAAATCCTAATGTTGTCAACAATCCTTTTCCGAATCATGGGAAGTGAATCTTCTAGAGGACTTCGATTGTCAAATTTTCTTCAAGGCCAGAATATCAGACGGGACAGCTCATCCTTGTTGTTGATGGATCATTAGGCCATTGTTTCTTTATGTTTGCAATTTTCTTCAATCATATCAAGTTGTTTGCTTTAAGCTTGTGTGTACTTTCATGTTGATTTTAATGAAATGAGCATTGCTTTGTTTTGATTCAATTTCATTTGCTATTTGCATCTTTATGCTTTCCATTTTAAATTCATTTATCTTTTCTCAAAAGTTTTACAATGATTGGGGGAGGATGATGAAAACGAGATACCCATAATTGTTGTTGGTGCTTTCAATTGAGACTTGGTTGATGATATACAGGCATTGTTTCAAATCCTAAACACTGGAGAAATAAGGAAGTTAATCCTTTGTCAACCCCTTTTGAGCCTTGAAGTTGGAGGTTCTTTCTATTCGAAAAAACCCTCAATTTTGACCCGGGGATGGTTAGTTCTCAATTAATTCGAATGTGCATTCAAGTACAAGAGAATCATTCAAGACACCTTTCAATAAAGGTTGCAATCTCAAGTTTTCCTTCACACACATCAAGAAGTGTTGAAGATGTTTCTCAGTTCAAAAGCCAATGATGGTTTATCGTAATCATTAAGCCATGCAGTCATTATCTTTCGAAAAAATGATATAAAAATTTTTTACTAAAAAAAATCAAAGCCCGCTAAGTCAAAACCTATGAAGGAGACTTAGGCAAAAAAACTGGGGCATCCCGCTGGCTGTAAGATCAAATGACGCAGTTCAGGCAAAAGTTAGGGATAATAAAAAGAAATACTTGTCAAGGGGTCATCAAATTCCTCAGCAAAATAAGATGAGTTGACCAAGGTCCTCACTGGAAATAACAAAAGGAAGATGTGACTGCTATCTCAAAATCCTTTGGCTTATGAACCATCTTCATCTGTGCAATCCCAAATGCTTGGAACTTGAATGCATAGGCTGAATTAATTGAATGTAGGACTGGAGTTCATCACGAAGTTGGGTTGGGTACAAATAAACTTTGAGCCTATATCCTTTGTTTCATAAACCGTGAACCAGGCCACATTACAACCTTCAAAAGTCCTAATTGAATCCAGGTTTCTTTTGAAAAGCATACTACAACAAGGTTGCGTAAACTGACTCCCAAGTTCTTTACCAATCATTTGTTTTTTTGCTGTTGCTTTATCTTTAATTGTTGTCTCAACCGCCGTGTTGTAACAAGTTTTCATTTGCTTTACATTAATAAATTTCATTCAAAAATGATTCTTTATTTCAAACTTTGCATTGAACTTTGCATTAAAATTACCAGGTTTGTACAAACATTTTTATTTGCAAATAAACTTTCCTCATCAAGGAATTTTCAAACAGTTGAGAAACTTGGTCGGTGATCCTATCAAGGGCAAGTTCTTCTCAGTTCCTATGGTTCAAGATGATGTTGCTCAGTGCAAGTTATTCTCAGATTTGGTTAGTCAGAAGATTCTCTGCAAGATGTATACTGGATTTCTTTTCTCAACATTTTCTCAAGGGCTGAAGCTATGATCAGTTTATTCTCTCATCATTCATTTCAGGAATTGAATCCATGATCAGTTTATTTCTTCTCAACAGTTATCTCAAAGACGTGATTATTTTCTCAACAGTCATTTCAAGAACTGGAGCCATGAACAGTTTATCTTCTCAGCAGTTATTTCAAAGATTTGATTATTTTCTCCAGCAGTAATCATGAACTGAATCCATTATCAGTTTACTTTCGTCAGTTATTGAACTTGGGGCAATTTTTCTTCAAAGAATCCCCAAGCAGCTTTGCATGACTTCTCTCAAAAGATTTTCAACTTGGAACAGTTTACTGGTGTGACAGAGATTTGTGCAGCAGTAGCATTTCTAATTTCCGAGCAGAATGGCAATGATATCTGTGTTGAGGAATCAGTCTTTCATCTTTCCACTCCTCTAAGAGTCTAAACTGGTTGTCATCGTTTTTCTCATATTATGTCCTTGGGTGTGTTATTCCCCATTTTCGAAAAGTTTGCATATTTGAGTGTGTTATGCCTCATTATGCGTTTTCTTGGGTGTGTTATTCCCCAGTCTTGTTTACCTTTGCATATTTGAGTGTTTTAACCCTCATTATGCGTATCCTTGGGTGGTTTAGTCCCCATCTTCGTAAATGTCTGCATACTGAGTGTTTTAGTCCTCATATGCATCTCTCAAAGTCTTGTTGTTGTCAACTTCCTACTTTTTGTTCAAGGTATAATTTACTTGGCATTTGTCTGTCTCTCCAAAAATTTTTTTTCACCTACTTGTTGTGTCTTCTCAAATATTACACCCTTTTATCCGATTGCCATTCTCGGATGTCTATAGTGAAGTCATCATTGATTTGATGTACTGTCCCGGACCTCTTTTCCATCTCATTCAGTTCTTTTCCTGAATGTTGTGATTCACATTTTTATCTGATTGCCATTCTCAGATGTTGTGATCACTTCCTATCCGATTGCTATTCCCGGATGTCCATAGTGAAGTCATTAGTGATTTGATGTACTGTCCCGGACTTTTTTCCATCTCATTCAGTTCTTTTCCTGAATGTTGTGATTCACATTTTTATCTGATTGCCATTCTCAGATGTTGTGATCACTTCCTATCCGATTGCTATTCCCGGATGTCCATAGTGAAGTCATCATTGATTTGATGTACTGTCCCGGACTTTTTTCCATCTCATTCAGTTCATTTCCTGAATGTTGTGATTCACATTTTTATCTGATTGCCATTCTCAGATGTTGTGATCACTTCCTATCCGATTTCTATTCTCGGATTTTCATGTTGGAATCATCACTGAGTTGATGTGTTTTCCTGAATTTTCCCATTTCATTCAGTTCTGTTCCTGAATGTTGTGATGCATTTCATCTGATTGCCATTCTCAGATGTTGTGATCACTTGCCTTCCGATTGCCATTCTCGGATTTTCATGTTGGAATTATCATTGAGTTGATCTGTTTTCCGAAATTCTCCCATTTCATTCAGTGATGTTCCTGAATGTTGAAATTCACAGTTTATCTGATTACCATTCTCAGATGTTGTGGTTACCTTTTATCCGATGCCATTCTCGGATATTTCTATTAAAGTCAGTTATGTCATTCTTGGATGCTTCTGGTGTACTGTTTCGGGACTTTTCTCACTTCATCCAGTGCCATTCCTGGATGTTGTGGTGTTTTCTGTCCAATTGTCATTCTTGAACATTTCCACCTCGGCTGAGCCATGTGTTGGTCTCTAGCATGTTGTTTTTCCCGTCGGAGTTTTATGCTCCTTATCCCCAGCGTTTATTTTATTTCATGTGTCGTCTTATCCCTCGCGGACTTCTCTGCATTTCATTTGGTTCCGGATACATTTCATATCATCTCATAAATCTTCTCATAACATTTCATATGCTGTCACATATTTTCTATACATTTCATATTTTCCTCATAACATTTCATGTGTCTTCATATATTTTCATATGCTTTCATAAATAGTTTCATATCATCTCCATATCATTTTCATATTGTTCATTTCATTTCATTCCAGTTTTTGGCATCTTAGGATCAAAAATTGGGTTTTTTGATATTTAAGTATCTTCCATCTTGTCGAAACGAAGATTTTAATCTTCATTATCTCTGGATTGAAGAAACTTAAATAGGGGCATCTGTCAGACCCTAATTTTTGACCCTAAGATTTTTCGCATCTCATCTACATTTGCATACAAACAAGATCACGCACTGGTTCGTTTATCCTTTTCAGGTGCAGGTCTATGCTTTGTAGAGGATCACCTTGTTTAATTTCTATTATTTGTTTATATTTACTAACCTCTAATCAAAATATCAAAAAAAGTATGTTGCAGTTGCTTCTTCTTCTTCTGTGTTGCAGGATTTTCAAAGACATGGCTGTGATTCTCAATTCAAATGCGTTTGTTCAGTCCCAATTCGATTCAGATGGACGTTTTACCTAATCTTGGTCAAACTATCAAAAGATTGTTTCAAATGCAAGTTGTTTGTGCCAGTGGTTCATTATTCAGACAGTGCGTATCCAGAGTTCAAGTTGTGTTGTGTGCGAAGATCATCAGTTTATCAGGCAGTATTTTGTGTGGAGTTTGTTTTGAATCTGCAAGTTTATCAATTCATCAGTTTATTAGTGGTTCATCTGAGGATTTATTTTCCTCGGTATAAATTCAAGTTATCAGGATAATGTTTAGACAGATTTCAAGTGTTTGTGGCTTGTGCAAGAAAAATCAGGAATTTGTTGTGGGCTTAAAAAATCATCACCTCATATCCATTCATCCGTTCCATCCATTTTAATATCCGTCCTAAACCATTTTTTTTATACCATCTTCCTAATTCACACATTATTTTCATTTTTTAATCCATTATCATTCCCACCCAATTATTTTTGATCCGTTTTCCTAATTCATACCGATTATTCACCAAATTTCCAAATCCCCTTCCATTATCTTTTTTTTTTAAATCATTCCATTTTATAACAATTTCCAGTTATCATTTTTTAGCCTAAGTACTTTTTTTTTCCAATTTCTAATCACCACAATTAATTTCATTTATTTTTTATTTTTTTTCTAAACCATAAAAAGTATAACAAATTCAACAAATTATGAAGTTCATTTTTATTCTTTTAGCCTACTACTACATAAAAAAATAAATAAAGAGGCCCATTGGCCCAAAACCCCAAATGACATTCCACAAACTTCAAGTTACAGCCTTCAAGCTGTATCACCCAGCACGTACGCATCCAAGGCGTTTCCGTACACAAACAACAGCTTTGCCCAGCTCAAAACACACCAAGCCACATGCCCAATCCGTACGCAAATTCCCCCTCACCTCACTTTTCCTCACGCACAAGCTAATTCCTCAAATTTCAAGCCAGCCTCACCAATTATGCCGCAAGGCTTCACCTCATATTCCCCCCCCCCCCCACGTGACAAGCCTTTTGCCCACAGCCTTCACGCCCAACAATTGAAATAAGCCGCGGTAATCACAGCTTCACAACAGCTTCCCGTACGCGTGACAAGCCTTACGTAGGCCCAGCCTTCGCCCAAGCCGAAGCTTCCCAATTTGACTTCTTCACTCCAGCCGCACAACAACACAGCAAGCTCAAGCTTCTCTCGCCGTAAACACTTGCCTCAGCGCACAGTAACAACACGCCGCAGCCAGGCCCAACAATAATACTCAGCTTCACGAAAGCAACCCGCAATAAAACACTAGCTACACGCTTCAGCTCAATACAACACGGATCCAGCACCTGAAAGAGAAAAATCAAAACGCAAATGAAAGGAATGAAACGCAAGAATTTAGCAAGTGAACACGCTTATGCCATGACACTCCAAACGCATCGCAAATGAACGCAAAACGGCAGAGCAAAATCAGTTCAAATCTCACCCTTCTTCTCTATAAAAACAACACATTTCTCACTCATTTTTCAAGCTTTGAGACCCATACCCTTCCTCTGCCAAAATAAAAAATCAAAAGCTTCGATTCATAGTTCACCTTCAAATTTTCCAATCCTTCATCATCACCATTTCCGTTCAATGAATCTTCACTCATTCCACCTTTAATTCAATTTTCAATTCAATTAAACCACAAGTCTTCAACAACTACACGGATTCGATTGAGAAAGAGAGCAAAGAGAGAAGAGAAACGGAAAGAAGAAGAGGAGTGTGTTCGGTGTTGTTGATGAGAGGCTTGTTCGGTTGATTGAGAAAGAGTGTTGATGTTGGATTAATTTCAAAGTTTGAGAAGAAAGAGAGGTATAATGGCAATGTTGTTGTTGTTTTAGTTCGAAAAGGGTTAGCCGCGGTTGTGAGGAAGAATGAGAGGAGGCTTCTGCGTTTTTTTGATTATTTCTTGATTTATGTTTTTTTTATTTTAATAAAAGAAGAAAGAACTTAGGTTTGGTTTGGGCCTTTGAGCCAAATTCTCTACTTCCTCACCACCACCCGCCTGCGCACACATCCCCCTCCTTTTCCACTAATTTCTTTCTTTTCTTATCCTTTCTTTATTTTACTTTTTTTAATGGAGTTTTGTCATTTTATTTTTTGATTAAAGAGTTTTTATAGAAAATTTTAGAAAAGTCCATTTTAGAAGAAATTAGAAAAATATTTAGAAACTTTTTTTTTAGAAAAAACAATTTTGATGAAAAGATTTTTAGAAAAGGATTAAAAAATATTGCTATTTCTTTTTTATGGATTCTATTATTAGATCCATTTCTTATTCATCTTTTTCTTTTTTGGTCGATGACAATCTTCTGATTCGGGATTGTTGATTTCCGATTAAGTTTAATCTTCATTATTTCAAATCTATGGATGAATGATCATTTGGATCATTCTCCATACTTTGAGATCGTGATAGGCTGCTTTCCGAGAAATTCAACGATAATCTCGATTAAGATTAGACCGTTCTCTTTCTTTTAGTGTGGCATGTTTTCGGAGAACGATCCATAATATCGTTTCTCTAACATGTATTAACACGAACATTTTCCACTTTAATTAGTGGTGGCCGGCCTCATTTGTAGGGTAATTACTCCGTAAATTACTCGGCGATTGCTTAACATAGACCTAAAGTTGTCCCGATTCGGAATGCGATCCACTTGGATCCGGTTGCCTCGATTTTATTTTTCTTTTCGTGGTTGTGCTTGATTAAGTTCATCATACCACTTTATATTGTATATATTATAATAATGTGAATATACTAACATTTAATTTTAATCTCTCGCACCTTATCCTCTTTTATTTTAATCTCTTGTTCCTTACCTCTCTTATTATGTTTTTATATTCATTCATCATATTGCTTATTGTATATATTATTGTTGCTTGTTATTTTTCATTTGTCCATTCGGACACCAAAATACTAATAAAGGATTAAACATCTAAAAAATGGGTGACTATTATTGCGGACTATGGTTACTATCCCTTGCTTCGGAGATTCGGACTTAGATTCTAGGATCATCCCTTTGCTCATTTATTATGGATTGAAGACTTTGGCTCCGGTTGATTTACTTGTTTATGAAGATGGAAATCCAATTGTTTCAAAGAGTTGCTTGCCATTTGGTTTGACCATTTCTTCCCTTAGCTTTTATTTTCAAGTTTTAGGATAGTCCCTTCATCTCTTCCCATCTTCTTCAATTTTCAAATCTCCTCCTTATTTTCAAAACTTTCTTTGTTTTTCTAACTTCAAACATTTTTCTCAATCAAACCTTGACTTAGGTCATTGCTTTTACCTTTTCATTTCATTTCCTTAAATAAATGCTAAACCACATAAGCATATCGAAACTTTCTTTCTCAAAAACTTTAAAACATTCACAACTCATTCAATTGATTTTTGTGCCCTCGTGCACGTTTCTTCTTAACTTTTTATGTTTAGATATGATTCATCCTTTCTAGCGGAATTATTCGCTAAAGGATGACGACTTATCTTTACATTTTAAAATCAATTCAACTCATTTGCCTTTTCACAATTTGTACCACGAACTACGGGGTTTTGATCTCGCATTGCACTTTGTGGGTACGTAGGCATGAGACATTCGTCTCTTCAAACACCAAAATCTTAAAAAACATTCTTCTTCTCATCTCTTCAATCTTTTTTCAAGCAAACCATTTCAAACCAAAAATGCAGTAAACATTTCAAAGGGTTCCCGTGGAGTACCACGAACAAGTCGGGTGCTTAAAACCTTCCTGATTTGTAACCAATCCCCGTACCCATTCTCTGTTTGATTCTTTGAGCTTTTTAGCTTTTGAGATTCGTTAAGGTTTTGTTCGTTCATTTTCCTTTTTCCTTTTGGAAATAAATAAAAGCGCGGTGGCGACTCTGTGTATATCGAGTGAAGTTAATCAATAGCTTACACTCATGATTTTACCGCTACACCTGTGACCGAATCACTCGCTAGGAGGTGATATTCATTTTTTTTATAAAGCCAACACAAATTTTTGAGCCAAGCTCATGGGAGTCGGGAAACACTTTCTCATCGAGTGTGCTTTTGAAATAAACCCTACTTCAATTAGGACTTTTGAGGGTTGTAATGGGGTTTGGTTCACGGTTTTAGAAACAAAGGATAAAGGCTCAAAGTTTATTTGGTGCCCACCCACTCTCTGTGATGTTCTCCAGTCCTAGGTTCAGCTAAATTGACACATACATTTGTCTTGATAGCGTAGAGATGATGCTCCAAGGTCCGCTTGAAATGACAGTCATCTTATTTATTCTTCGTGGATATTGGTGACCCTTTGATTTTGGTATGGCGGTCACTAAATCGTAAGCTTTTAGGTTGAGGATTGAAAGGCCTCTTCTAACTCGAATTTCTCTTTGGTCCCTGATTTTTGCCTAAGTCTCCTTTTGGGTGCTTGACTTAGCGGGATTTTATCTTCTCTTTTTTTTTTTTTTAAATCATTGGAAGGCTGAAAGTTGTGACTGTCAAGTCATTGATTATAGTGGATTCCCTGATGGGATGTTTCATCTTATGATTTGATTGTGTAACCAGATTAACTGAACACTACCCTGCCCCAGGTTAAGCGTAAGGGTTTTGAAATATCTGAAAGAAACTCCTACTTCTAGGCTCGAAATGGTTGACTAGGGATTAACTCCTTATTTCTCCAGTGTTTGGGAATTTGAAACAATGCCTATACATCGTCAGTAGGGTTCTAATCAAAAGCAATCAACTAGAGAATTTGTGTTTTAATTTCGTCATCCTCCCTCTAATTCTCTGCCTAGGCAAGAGATGGGATAATATTGGCATTATAAAGTTGAAAAAGCATTATGAGTGAATACGATTGGATTACTTCAAGACAAACATATTCATTGCATTAATCATTCAAAACAAATAAGTTCTTACATGCCAAAACAAATGCATTAACAAAACATAGCAAAATACATATGAAAAGCAGTAAACGAGCTAAACATCTGAGAGGATAGCTCCAAAGCATCGAAACGATTGCGTGCATTCAGGAACTTGTCCTATGCTCCAGCAACAGATTGATTTGGAAAGGACTTTCTTGAGTTTTCTATCAGCACAAAGGCACTCCGTCCACAAATGGGATTCCTCCATTGAAGGTCAACACCCCGTAGTCGATCATCTCTTGAACCTTTTCCTGGAAGACTTTGCACTCTTCAATTGGATGCCCCGGTACTCCACCATGAAATTCACAACTGGTAGTTGGATTGAACCAATGAGGGTGAGACTTCATGGCTCTAGTCTTCATGGGTGCCATCACTGAATTCCTGGCGAAACAAGTCCACAGTTGACCGTAAGTCATTGGGATTGGATTAAACTGAGGAGTCTCTCTTACTGGGCTGCCCTGAGATCTTCGATGATTCTGGCGCTGATTCTGATGTTGGCCATAAGGCACTGGAGCTTTCAAGATTTTAGGAGAATCCCTAATTGCATTAACTTCAAAATTTCCTTCCTCTTGTGAATAACAGGAAGACTCCTCTTCAACAATTTGGAAATATGACCCCTCTTGGATTCTTCCACATTTGAATGCGTTTTCAATGTTTACTCCAACTTCCACAATTTTGGAGAACTCTAATGGCACAACGCCTATCATTCTGATATAATAAGAGTCTGACAATGTTTTTAGAAACATTTTGGCAAGTTCTTTCTCTAAGAGTGGTGGATGAACTTGGGCTGCCAATTCTTTCCATCTTTGTGCATACTCCCTAAAAGATTCATCGTCTCTCTGACTCATTCCTATCAACTGGTCACCGTCTGGAGCCATGTCCAAATTGTAGTCATATTGCTTCACAAAAGCGCCGGCTAAGTCTTCCCAAGTCTGTATATGGTTTCTCTCTAGCTTCGTATACCACATCAAAGATGCCCCATATAGACTTTCTTGAAAGTAATGAATCATCAGCTTATCGTTATCGGCATGAGCTGTCATTTTTCGACAAAACATCGTCAAATGATATCTTGGACAACTTACACCCTTGTATATTTCAAAAGTAGGAATTTTGAAATCTGGGGGAATAATCACGCACGGGACCAGACACAAGTTATGAGCTTTTAAACCAAATGCGTTGAGTTCTTTCACCATCTTCAGTTATTCCTCGAGATCACGAACTCCTTCCTCAATTTTCACCACCTTAGGATTATTCACCTTTGTCACATGATGGACGTTCTGAGATTGGGGAACATCCACTTGTTGAGCATCTTTGTCAGGAGGAAAATCGTACATCGGGTTGGTCATTACAGTAAAGCCTGACATGGAATCAGCATTCTCTGCCATATCTGTTGTTCTTCAGTGACTACTTCAGGCTTGAAGGAGACGTCTAAAAGTCAACAAACTAACGGAGAAGGACAAATGAGTGAGATTTTTGTTTGATGGGAGGATGATATGCGATGCAAATGCAAATGATATGCGAATGAATGCAAATCTCAGAATGCTCAAAATCACAAACATAAACAGCTCCAGAATTGGATATAAAGGCAAGGTGTTGGATCCAAGTAACTCGGAATCTCTTAACTGGTAAGCCTTAAGAGGAGAGTTCTAAATTCTTTTACCCATAAAGCCCACTCACAGGGTAGCTTCTATGGTGATGGTATAAGGATACTCAAGGTCACGAACGTTTATCGTACTAACGCCCCGTCGCAGGCTAGCTGCATTGTGACGATAATGACGATAAGGTCTACCCTGAGTGGAGTTCTCATGCTAGGCGTGCAAGGAGCGATTCCTTGGAGCCTAACATTGCGCAACTACCAAAATTGAAACAGGTTCTAGGGGGTCCCAGAATCACAGCCCTTTCGTGAATCAGGTCACGCGACAGGCTAGCTGCGTTGTGACAAGATCTACGAAAAGTCTAACTATCTGGGGGAGCTTTCATGCTAGGCATGCAAGGAGAGAGTCCTTGGAGACTAACACTAATAACATCCAATTCTAACTTAGGTGTTCCCTCTTCTTTTTCAAAACTCAAGTACAAATTCATACCTGTAACATCCCGAGATCCAACAGGTAGATATAATGGGCAAATAATAAAGAAGGGAGCGATAGATATAAAATCAACAGTAAATAAAGAAGACAATCAAACAAGTCATCAAACAAACGCAAAATATCCTAAGCTAGGCTCGACTCTCTTATGCATAAAGCAGGAGTCCCCAGCAGAGTCGCCAGCTGTCGCACCTCGAAAAATACGATCCTAAAATAAACAACAGAGTCGCCACCTAATTCTATTTATTCTATGAGAGAAACGGGAGATATAGACACAACCTAAATAAAGGATAAGAATGGTCAACGAAACCACTAATCTAAGTTCGGGAGTCAGTTACGCAAAGGGAAGGTGTTAGGCACCCCTCACGTCCGTTGTACTCAACGGGAACCTCTTAGTCTAGTTTGCGCTTTAAATGTTAACTTGTATTATTGTCTTCTTTTAATGATTAAAGATTGTTTATTAAAGGGAAAAGAAAATTATTATTTATCACGGAGAAAGATTAAGTTTTTTATTATTGTGCTCGCGAAGGATTAAAATCCCCGTGCCTACGTATTCCCTTGTGCAATGGGAAAGTCAGAGCTTCGTAGTTCGTGCGACTACAGTTTGTGTTTTTTATTGAACGATTGTTTGAAAATGATTTCTACTGCTAAGCGTTGGCTTATCTGCTCGCGATAGGAGGCTGAAGCGCTAGCTTGTTTGCGAGATAGAAAGATTTAAACAATGTTAGTTTTGAGAAAAGATGTTTGATCTTTGTTAAGAGTGTTTTAAAACGAGAGGGCGAATGAACCACGTCGCGTGGGGCTAGCCCAGGAGCGGTTGCATTCAAGAACGTGCGGAGTGCTAGACTCCGGAGTTCAGTTACTCGCTGATTATGGAAAATAGTTTGTATTGGTTGGTAAGTTTTAAATTGTATTTGAAAGAAAGAGACAAGTCGTCATCTTTAAGAGAAGTATCTCACCTATTCCGCCACAAACGTTTGAGAAATGAGAAATCGAAAGAAGCTTTAAACTTGGATATAAGATCGACAAGCAATGCCACATTCTTTCTTTGAGAATAAATAAAATCGGAAGAAGCTATAAACTTGGATATAAGTATCGACAAGCAATGCCACGTTCTTCCTTTGAAAGTAATTGTTTGTAAGATTTTTGTTTGTGGGGATAGGAGGAACAATTTTCCTATGGAGATGAATCATGCCTGAGCCTTTAAGATTGTTGAATTATTTTGAATACGAATGATGATTGAACCATCGCGTGGGGTTAGCCCAGTTGCGGTCCAATCCAGAACGTGCGGAATGCTAGACTCCGGAGTTCTGTTTTCGTAATTTAATTAATAAGATTTAAATATTTTGATATACGAATGGTGATTGAACCATCGCGTGGGGTTATCCCAGTTGCGGTCCAATCCAGAACGTGCGGAGTGCTAGACTCCGAAATTCTGTTTTTGTAAGATTTAATATTTTTGATATACGAATAATTGTTATACGAATGATGATTGAACCATCGCGTGGGGCTAGCCCAGTTGCGGTCCAATCCAGAACGTGCGGAATGCTAGACTCCGGAGTTCTGCTTTCGTAATTTAATTAATAAGATTTGAATATTTTGATATACGAATGGTGATTGAACCATCGCGTGGGGCTAGCCCAGTTGCGGTCCAATCCAGAACGTGCGGAGTGCTAGACTCCAGAATTCTGTTTTCGTAATTTAAATGAATTGAATAATTGATTTTTAGACGTTTTAGAATCGATGCGATTAATAACGAAGGATCGAACGAACAATACGCGTGGGGCTAGCCCAGTTGTAGTTCGTTCTAGAACGTGCGGAGTGCTGGACTCCGGGGCTCTATTCCTTGTTAAAATAATTAGTTTGGAAGCTTGATGAATATCGCATTTTTGCAAGAGATCTATGATCGGTGAGGTACAACTAATTAGACGAACGTAAACGCGACATCAAGACTATAGTGAGGCGTAAATAAGGTAACATCGAATTTTAATGATACCTAACGGAGTAGGTCCGTTGCCTCTTCAACACGCGCAAGAATCGCAAGAACATTTGCCAGAAACATCATATCCATTCAATTAATGCTCTAGCGCTTAATACCGAACTCTACTCCACATCCAACGAGCCAACATTCAAACTCAAACAGGAACAAACATCCACAACTAAAATTGAAACCAACATTTATTCTAAAGAAGAAAGTTAATCAAAAATTAGTACTTTAACAACATAATTAATAAAATAATCAACAATTAACAGTTCTAATTAAAATAATAAAATATATATATATATATATATATATATATATATATATATATATATATATATATATATATATATATATATATAAAACCAAATAAAGTTCTAAATAACAACCAATCTAAATACATATTAATCATAAAGATCATTATTATAAACTAATTATGAAATAGTGAGAAAAAAAGTAACAATAATAATTTAACAAAATAAAAGTCCCCCAACAGGAGGTGCAGGTTTGAAACCAGGTGTAATAGAAGAAATCAGCAAGGGCTTTACTAGCCCATAGGTTATAAACATGAAAATAAAATAAATAAGAAATGGGGTGTGTCGCCTGAATAATGGTAAGGAACGGATTGACCATGGGCTGAAAACCAACAGCATCAACTTAACCTTAATAAAAAAACTAAATTAATATAATAAAATAAGATAAAGAAAATTAGATAAAACATGTATATATACAAAAAAGAGAGAAGTTAGTAAAAAAAATCAGTTTTTCCAACAATAAAAAGAAACATTACAGAGGAACGAATCCTCCTCTCCATCAATGGCGGCTCCTCCCTGCCAACCTGCGTCGAAACTCCTCCACCTCAAAACTTCCGTAGTAGCACAACAGCAACTAAGCCAATGCCGAGAGCGTGATGAACAGAAGCGACGCGTTTCTGTGGTTGAGAAAGGGGTTTACGGGCTCATGGTGGTTTCGGTGAGGTTTTCACTGAGTTTCGGTTGGAAATGGCGGTGGTGGCTCGCGAGGTGTTGAGGGCTGAAGGGTGTTCAGATTCGCGGTTTGATGGAGTTTTGGCTTATGGATTTGGAGCGGAAAAGGGGTTGTGAGGTCACTGTGCTGACGATTTTGGTGATGGTGTATGAAGAAGCTCGGTGGTGGTTAGGGTTATGGTTGTTTGCGGATTTGAAGGTTCGAAGTGTGGCTGAGTGTTTATGTGTGGTGGTGGCGATAATTACGGACAGCTGAAACCGAAAGGGGTCAAGGTGAGGGAGAAGGTGGAGGTAAGACCGGCGGTGATTTTGGCGATGGTGAGGGTGGTTCAAGTGGTTTTGGGAGAGGAAGCTGGTTCACAGTTTGTGGTTATGTTTCTGGATTTTTTTGAAACGTTTCTTCTGCTGTTTTTTGGTGGTTTTCGTTGCAGGTGACGATGGTTGTGAATGTTTTCTGTGTTATTGGATTGTTTGAGTTCTTCTCTCAACAACTCAGTTTTTTCACGATTTTTGGTGGTTTCATGGATGGTCTGAAGGGTCCTTTTGTCAGTGGGATGAAACGGAGTCGTGAAGATGAAGGTTTCGGTTGTTCTGTGATGTTGGTTTCAGCTTCGGTTTTTTGTAGAAAATGGACAGTGGTGTGGAAACGGCGGACGTGTTTGAAGGTGTCAGGTTCGCGACGGTTTGTGTGTTTTTGTTAAGGAATCCGAGCCAAAGTGCAATGGTTTTTTGTGGTATTTTAGTGTTTGGCTCTTCACGATGGTGGTTGGGGTCAGCGGTTTCTGTGTTGTTGAGTGTGGGGGGGAAGAGGGGGAAAGGTCTTTCGCGGCGGAGTGTGTCTTTGACGGAGGCAGGGGAGGATTTCTGGGTTTATTTGTTGGTGCCGATGAAATTTTTGGTCTGTTGTTATTATGAAGAAAAAACCGAAGATCCTGATGAGAAGAAGAGGGTTAAGGGTTTTAGTTTTTGAGATCCCATCCAAAAAATGGGGCTGGTCCCCTTTGATATTTCCCAGGAAAGGTTTTTTTTGAGTTATTTTTTCTGGTTGTCTCCTTTTTGCAGGATCTCTGTCTGCGCTCTCTTTTTGGCTTTCGTGTGAGAAGTCCCCTCCCCCTTTTTCAATTGCATTGAATTCCTCTTTTCCACTTTTCTGGGGTAGGCATTGTAAGTGACTATTTTTGTGTTAACCTGATGGAGTGTTGCAAGGTGTGCAGCTGAGATATCACTGCTATGATAGCAGAATTTGGACTAAAGTGATAAAAATTGGTCCAAAGCTTTGGCTTGTATAGAAACAAAGTCACAAGACTAGTTGAGATTGAACTATTAAAGATGATGAAAATAAATAAATAATGATAAAAATATATTAACAAAGAAAAATAACAAAACTAACAAAATTGAAATAATAATCTGAAAATAAAACAACTTAATAAAATATTACTAAAAGTCGAATTAAATTAAGCTATAATTAAAAAAAATAAACCTTTAAAACTAAAATAGAAATAAAAGAATAATAATTTTAAAATAAGATTAATTAATTACAATTGTCTAAAAACTAACTAAATAAAATTAAATTAACACTAATGTGAAAACCGAGCTAATTAATTCTAAACAGTTTAAAATGAATACTTAACTTAAAAAAGTATAACAGTTAAACTATAAAATGAGACAACGTTCTACATATTTCTTTTAATTGAAATTAAAATCTACAATAAACGAAAGTACATCGAAACGAAAATAAACGCCTTATTATGAGGGAAAAAAATGGACACACAATGTAAAATGACTGATTAATGATATTGCGATAAAAATGCGCCAAATGAACAAAATTTTTAAAATTTCTGGTCAAAATTTAGTGTATGACACTTATCCTTCCATTATTCAAGCAATTATCAACAGGGCACAAATAGTCATTGAAGGTATACCGTTTGTTTCCATTTCTGAAAATAATTGGTTCCAACAAAAGACACTTAATTTGATGGGTCATCTGTGGGACCCTAAAGAAAAGCATTATAAATTCGTAGTTAGAGATGGTTATGGAAATGACAATGAGGATGATGCTGAAGCTGAATATGACGAGGATCAAAATATTAGGGAAATGAACACTGATGAAGCTAATGTTGATAACGAGGATTGGTATCGTGCTCCATCTAATGACTCTGAACTTTATGAAAACCAAGGCTGGGGTAAATGGCAACATACATGATGGACTAACACGGCAACTTCGTTTTCTCCTCCATCTCCACCACCTCCTCCTCCACAAGACAACACTTCAAGTATTATGAATCTGCTTCAAAATATGCAACTTCAACAACAAAGCTACTACAACACTCAAACCGAGCGGTACAATGAGTTGGAAAGGAGGTTAAATGAGCAAGATAAGGCTTTTATTGCATATGTCTCGATTCAAGATACCCGGTACACCGAGTTGCAAGCCCACTTGCAAACTCATGATACTACTTTTAAGACCTTTTGCTCTACCTCCTTGGCTCGGATTAATGAAGTCCATGGCTCTAATGTTGCGCTTGTAAATTCATTTAACACTCTTAATAGAAATTTCATTCACTACACTGGAGGTGATAAGGATGATCATCAGCCGACCGTTTATCATCGTCGTTTTCCACCGCTTCGGAGTCGGGGTCCGAGGCAATGAGAGCATAATTGTATCTCATATCATCTTCATTAACATTTTGCTTAATCATTAATATGTTTGTATGTTGGATTTCATCTTATTTTATTATGTTATGGATAATGTGTTTTTTTTAATTTCATTATCTTGTCTTGGTTATCTATTTTTTTCTCTCCATTCATCTTGTATTGTATGTCTGTGGATGTTTGGCTATTATTGCAATTGTGTTTCTCATCATATTATTATTGCTATTTTGTATATTGGTTAATATTCTCTCTTTTTTATTTTGTCAAAGGGGGAGATTATTGATGCTAAGAATATAAGTTGCTTCGTAAGCTATGGTTGGCGGCACATATTCAAGGGGAGTGTGTTTTGTTTCTAAGATGTTCACTACATTTCAACAAGTTTTTGCCATCATCAAAAAGGGGGAGTTTGTGAAATATGGCATGTGTTTTGAAAAATGTCAAAAACTTAGTATGATTGAAATGTTGTAGGGAACACAAGGAAGAAGGGATGATCTCATGAAGAAAAACCAGATTAAAGAAAATTTGACTGCATGAGCTGACTCATGCTCTTCGATAGGTCGACTCATTTTGTACATTTGATTTGAGTCAACTCATTTCTTGCAATAGGCCGACTCAGTTGAAGTGATTTTCCTCCAGAACTTTCGGGGTCCCAACAGGCTGACTGAGCAAGGATTTTAGATCGACTCACAGGGATTGTACAGGTCGACACACTCCTTTGGGAGGTCGACGCATTAGTGTTGCCTGCTATTTTTTTCACATACCTTTAATTTATGTTTTCTATTTTTGTCTAACCAATATAAATAGCTGTTTTATATTTTTGAGAGGACAACAAGAAAAGTGAAATAGATACACAACTCTCTCTTCATCTTCATCTTTTTTGCATCAATCAACAATAACACACAATAATCTTTGTTTATCAAGGTTCAAATTAAGGTGAAAACGTCCAATCGTGAGATCGAGATTTAAGCTTGGGTAAAGAAGGTGTGAGTTTTTCTTGAAAAAACCGTGAAGGTTTTCTCCTCTAAGATCGTAGAAGATTTGGGGGTTTTGTACGCAATTATCGTTCGTAGATTCAGCCGAGTGAGGGAGTTTGAAGATCAAGTGGATCGTTCATTCATATCACATTAACCGGGGGATTACGAATATAGTTCTGGGTTCACAAGCGTTGAAGAAACTCATCCATGCTCAAAGTTTGGAGGATTGTATATTCTTGCAAGAAGGGAGAAATTAATCGGAGGCTTTATCGACGCGCGTGAAGGACTTGGTTCATCTCGAATCAAGGGGCAAGAAGAGTCTTTGCAACAATCGCAATTCAGATTGGTTTGTTGTTCCAATTTTCTTCTTGTATAAACAATTGCAATATTAATGATATATCTCAATTCAATTGAGAATTGGGGGCATAGTATTTCTAGCGAGGACGGTGAAGGAACTGCCTAAACAAATCTCGCGTGTTCTTTACTTGCTTCATTCTAAAACTTTATGTATTACTTGAATTTGTGTGGTTTGAAAATTCTGTTTTGGGTTAGTATGTGTACACCAACTATTTGATAAATTGTTGCTATTAATTTTTTACAGCAACCTTGTAAAAATTCTACACTACTTTAACATAAAAATAACACTGTGTGGGTGCACACCAAGTGTTTGAGAAAAAGTCAAAACACACAAATTCATATTCTTTGTGCTTAATTCCTTTTTATAATTCATTGTTGAGAGTGGGTTATCAAGTGTGTTGAATTTAAGTGGCTTATTTGCACTGTATTAATTCCTCTTATCATCTTTTACTTCCCATTTGGTTTCTAAGCATATCCGATCACCAATGACTTTACTTTGTTTTTAGACGTGTTTTCCGGAGAAATTCTGCAAAATACTTTTCAATTAATTTTTGAAAAGTTAAAATTTATAAAGGGATCTATTCAACCCCTCCCCCCTTCTAGATCCACGCCATCGTCTAATAATATGGAGGTTTAAAGCATCTGCAAGCTACTTGCATATGTTCTTTCAAATACTAAAAAAATGTTTATTTCATAGGTGCGGTGGACTTTGATGAGCGGCTGATTTTGGTGGGGCGGACTTTGGGGGATGGCGGACATTAGTGGGGCGGACTTTGATGGGAGGCAGTCCCACAATCTCAACCCAACCCGCTATTTTTTGGCGGATGCGCGGACCGGTCCGGTGGGCCACGACCCATTTTGCCACCCCTAATATTTACTAACATTCATTAATCGACGGTTATTTAGGAGTGAGAGGATCGACACGTACACCAATATATTGTAAGGTATTTGAATTGTAAGCTAAGATACTTTTAATTCATGTTATAGGAGTGTGGTTTAATATTTTATTGTAAACTGCGATACTTTTAAACCGAGTATATTTTTAATGTTAGATACATTTAGAGCTTAAGAGACAATTCAGTCAACTTGCAAAATCATGTATGTTCATGCAGAAAATGGCATCTCGAAGCCTAGCCATGTGTTCATGCTGTTGCTTTCATGAAGAGCAAAAACTACAAGTGTGAATAGTACATTTCTTACATTTACAAAAAGTTCATCTGTCACACAATCTACAACCATGTAATTTATCTTATAAATGAATCTAATCTATATGCAGCAAGATCAATACAGTAAGTAAAACCAACCTGCAGAAACACAAATGATAAATATTAATACTAAATAGAGTATGTAAGTATAAGATCGAAAAGAAGACAAAGGCGGAGAGAAAGTTACCTCAATAATTCGAATTTGCATCATTATTCCAATGTCAAAAAGAAGAATGACATAAGAGAGCAGACTCAGAAACACCTCCATGATTGAGGAAAATTTTACTCAAGTAAAATACTTGAGTAATGATGGTCTCATAGGAAGGATCTCAACTTCTCGAATGTGAGAAATTTTTGGCCATTCTTGACCATATGGTTTTGCATAAATTTTCTCCAATGGTATGCAGTTATACATGCAAAGTTTCTGCAATGATACAAGGTTACACATTGCTTCAGGTAGTGATGTCAAAAAATTGCAATTGTGGATCTCAATAGTCAAGAGCGACGAGAGAGTCCGTATCCAGTCCGGTAACCTTTTGCCACAAAATCCATTTATAACTAGCTTTTGAAGTGAGTGGTGTGGCTGCAGAGCTTCTAAAATCATCTCATCTTCCAACCGTAACTCGGGCCTTTTGGACATTGGAATGAGATAATCATCGTACGTCCACCGTAATTCCAATTGATGAAGGTGTTGCTTCTCAATAAGTACTTTTGTATATTCAATCTCTGCAGCATTATGTCGAAGTGAATCCAACCCTTTGATTTCTAATCTCCCTCTAAGGTTGTTTAGGTCGCGCAGCTCGTTAACACGTGTATTTCGTTTGCCACATACAAAAAGTGTAAGCGTTTGAAGATTTGTCAACTGTCCTAACCCTTGTGGCATACATGTCAATCTCTCACAACCATTCAACTCAAGATGCCTGAGACTTTTATTGAGATTTTCTGGTAATATTTCGAGCTTAGAACATTCAGAAAGATTTAGAGTTTGCAAGTTCTGAAGGCTAGTAATGCTCGGCGGAAGATCTTTAAGTACAATATTCTGTGATAGATCAATATATCTTAAATGCTTCATCTCTTCAATACTATCTGGGATTGCAACAATATGCAATCCACAAAGCGTCAACACGCGTAAGTACTTTAGGCCTGAAAAGGAAAGAACATATGACTGATTCAAATGATTGCTTGCATTCATTTGTTGATGTAAAAGAAATGTCCTTAACTTGTAGGAAGATGGTGATTGTGGTCCAAACTGTAACACAGTATGAGATGACAGATAACGTGTTCTGTTTCCGATGTTTGGCTTTTCTTTTTCAACCACGGCATATTCATTCCCGGCTATTAGTTGTGCTAGATCATGCATAAGGTCATGCATTTTACAAGTACTTACACCGCCATAATCGTCCATAGTGACATCTTGAAAGAAGGACATTGAGAGCAAACTCATGAAGTACTCATGACCAACATCTTCTGCACATCTAAGATCATTTGAGTGTTGAATGAACCCCTCAGCTATCCATAACTGAATGAGTGTTTTTCTGTCAAACACGAAACCTTTTGGAAACAATGAACAATTAGCAAAGCATTTTTTCAGAAATGAGGGAAGATGATCATAACTCAGTTTAAGGATTGAAAATATTTTGTCGTTGTGTTGTTCTATCTTCGAAAACTCAACATCCTTGAAATATAGCCAATCAGTCCTTCCCAAATTTCGAGAAAACAAAATGCTTCCAATAGTCCTTATAGCAAGAGGAATGCCAGCACATTTTTTAACAATGTCCCTTCCTATGGCTAACAATTCCAAATCATTTTGTTCTTTTAACTCGCCAAAAGCCACTCGAGAGAATAACTCTTGTGATTTTTGTGAATCCAAACCTTCTAAGAAAAAAGGTGGATGTGTGCCTGCTATTTTTGCCACAGTCTGACTACGCGTTGTAACAATTATCATGCTTCCGTTTCCGCCTTCCACGAACAAGCTCTTCAACTTAAGCCAAATTTCACGATCCTCGTTCCAAATGTCATCTAACACAGCAAAAACTTTTTCCCTCGAATTTTGTCTCTAAGTTGCTGTTGCACTTGCTCCATCAGATTAATCTTTTCATCCCCAATGATCTCTTGAGCTATTTTCTTGATATCAAATTCATCAGAAACATACACCCACATTTTCATCTCAAAATGCTTTTGAACATCGTTATCATTGTAGACCAGTTGAGCAAGTGCGGTCTTACCTAACCCTCCAATCCCGACTATGGGAATTACAGAAACATTATCTGTAGCATTGATATCGAGTAGATATCGCTTAATACATTTCTTTTCATCGTCTCTTCCAATAACTTCATTTTTACTCACAAAAGAGTAAGTTTGTCTCTGTTCTCTATATACATTTGGATTCTCCATAGGGCGGTCAGTTAGTTGCAGTGCATGCTTATTCTTAGCAATGTCATCTAGTCTCTTCTGGATCGCTTTCATTCGATGGCCCAATTTATGACTAAAAGCAATATTGTTTGATTTTGAGAAGAAAAACAAAACCTGTTTTACTTTTTTGTTTCTGGCCATCACTTTTCCTTTCAAATCTTCAATGGAAAAATCATCTAGTAAATCATCTGCATCATAAAGTACATCTTTTAGCTCCTCCAACCAATTACTAACTTGATGATTATTGGCCTTGGTCTCTGCATCGAGGAGCACGGATTTTATCATAGATACTGTGTTCTTCATTTTTTCGATATCCTCTTTGAGGTTCCAAATGATTCCAAGCTCTTTGTAAACCGAAGATCCCAACTTTTCCAGGACAGTAACAGCAAGGGCTTCCATCCTTTGAAAAATTGAGTTTAATACAAACATGAGTAAAACTATCAATGAATAAAGAGATGTTACATCATATGTGAAAAATGGATGACTCAAAGTTTGTGTTTTGAAACCTATTCACTAAATTCAAAATGTAAAATGTTGAATCTCCATGATTCTAAATGAGTTAATGTTAAACATGTGCATAAAGAGAGCAAGAGTAGTACTTTTTAGCAGATTAAGAATAATTAATCAAGCAACTGAAGTTAGAATTGCATAAAGAAAAAATCTGATGGCAGTATATATGTTGGAAATGAACAAACAAAATTATGGAGATAGCAAATTTACAGATATTAATGTTTTCATCACAAAACTTTTTAGCAGATTATATAAAAAATAATTAACAACAAAACCTAGTAGTTCATCAAATATCACTCTCTATCCTACTACACAGCCGCGACAAAACAGTATCGGCATGTGCCGATTCCGATTCTGATACCATTATTATCATTTATTTTATGTTAAAGAACAAATTGGTGTTAATTCACACCATGATAACCGCATTCAGTGTCGTGACACCTGTACCAACCTAAATCTCGAAAGCCTTTACGCGACGTGACTGATTTTTAAAACCCTAGGGATCGATATCATATACTTTAAAACCACACAACCTAAAACCACAACTTGAGTCTAAAATAGATTTTTTATAAGGAAATTTATCGTTCTAACTAATAGCATGTTTATATTGGCTTTTGAAAGGACTAAAAGCAATTCAAAAAGCATTTTTAGAAGTGTAGAATTGATTCTGAACTGATATAAATGTGTTTGGTTATTCTAAAGTAAATTTAATTCTACTTTCAAAATTGATTTTAGTTGAAGCTATAATTTATAGTTTTTGAATTTAAACGTGAATTTTAGATTAAAATTTAGTCTACAACTCACTTCTAAGTAAATATAGCCAAACATAAATCAATCAATTATATTAAAATCAATTCTACTAAACTCAATTTTGTCAAAATCAATTATACTGAACCCCTATACAAGCACACACTAACTAATGTATTGAAACCTAAATCAACATACATTATTTAACTCACTATCAAATAAAATCAATTATTTCAAAATTAATTTTTATCATAGCAGAACAAAACATGCACTAAATATAAGAGAATAAAGAAAATTATTTATCATAATTAATCTAAAAAGAGAATTGAATAAAGAAAATTACCTGGTTTTGGAAAGAGAATGAAGAATTATATTGTAGAAGTGAATGAAAACTTGAGTAGCGTGAGCAGAGAGATAAAGTGTAGTCAACTTCGATCAAAAATGGGAAAATATAGCGAAAGAAGGGAGAAATTTCCACAACTAAGTAACACGTTATCTTAATGACTTCTATAGAACTTTTCAAATAAGTATGCACCTAATTACCATGCTGAATTTCATAAATGAAAGTCAAAAGAGGAAGATTATTTAGAAGTCAAAAAAATAAAAATGCATAAAGTAAAGTAAAATAGCTAAGAAAATGTAAAATAAAATGAAGTATCTATTTTTTTTTTAATAAATGACATGCTCAGCATCTTCACTATAGTATTAGATCATTTGTTTCTTAAGACTGAAGACACCATACCTGAACTGCTAATAACCAAATTTATGTAGAACTAGTAGTAGGAAATCCTAGTATAATGTGTCAAAGGCTTTTCTGATGTCAATTTTGAAAAATCAAATTTATGTAGAACATTCGTTTTGTTCTTGCCTTATTCTGTTATATTATTTGTGTACAGATTATTATTGTTGTGGACCATTTATTTTTGTTGTTATTGTTCTTTGCCCCACGTATTGATATTGAATTTTGTTGTAATTCACAACAAGAATTTGTACTCCGATTAATATATTTCTCGCTTATTAAAAAAAACACCATACTATTCATAATCTTACAAGAATTTGTTTTATCATTTATGTTAAGTCTTATGTTTTCAATTTTATTCTAACATATATTGTTGATGTTATTAAAAAGAAAATTATTTCATAATTGAATGTCAATCATATGACACTACAGATAAAAATAAACATTAAATAAAACCAAAGTTCAATTTGTCAACCAAAAACTCAATAAAAAATCTCTCCTCACTAAGCTACTATAACAATCAATGACCTATTCATAAACATGCACTTCTCACATATTTGTGTTAATGAGTAAGACAAGATTTAAATGTCAAATACTTTCTAACTATCATTAATTTTGAATGTAACATCTTTTATTGGTTTGTTCATCAACATTCTTAACTTTTGTCTTCAACAAATGTGGTTTCAGCTTGTTTACATCTGATTGTTGAACTGGTTTCAGAAAAAACCCTTCAGCTCCTTCTTCTAAACATCTGATTCAATCAAAAGAGAAAAGAAAATTAGGACATGTCGAAATTTCGAATTTGAAAAAATTCTAAGTTTTTTTCATGTGGACTCTATTTATCTTACCTGTTGATTCTTGATGGAACATTCTCTGATGACATAATCACAACTGGTATGTCTTTAAGAGAATTAGATTCCTGCAAATCATTATATACTTTTATGAATTTTCTAGCATCAAACAAGAGAATATACAAGCAATTTTATGTAAAGAGTTCTATCAACAAATTTTATGTGGTTCATCAGGGTAGACGATCCAACTCACATAACGTTTATAGAGATATTTAAAGATTTACTGCGAAAATTAAATTAACTAATTGTAATCAATTTGAAATTTGTTTCGTTAAATTATATATTTTACAAAAATATCCGGATTAAAATGTCATAATTAAGATTTAATTTCGATTCGATGCAATATTGAAGATCGGGAGGGAACCACAATTTAAAATCGTCATAAATTATTTTTATTATATAAAAATTGTTTGAAAATTTGAAAATATATGACATTTAATTCTGAAATAAAATCCCACCATTTCAAATTCTATTATGCATTCAAAATTTGAAAATTTGAAAACATTAATTGAATTTTTTTTTTATCACCACCGATTTAATTACCTTGATTTTTCTCAGCAGATCATAACCTGTCATTCCTGGCATACAGTAATCAGTTATAATCAGATTCACTTCCACAACCTGCAAAAATAATTAACATCATAATCATTGAAAATTTATTCATTAAAAATGATTAAACCATATGTATATATTATAATTAATCTAATCTTTTAGCAACGGAATTATACCTGATCTGCTTCCGTAGCAATAGATGAAACATTTTCATTCCTCACCCCATCTTCAACCAAACCAAGAAACTTCAAAGCCTTTCTACCAGAATCAACCACAGTAACTGTAATTACAAAAAAAATATAAAAAAAATCAAATTTAGATATCAAAATTAATAATTAAAAAAACATGTTTTATACCGCAATATCAAATTCATCAACACGCGACAATGTTCCAACCAAACTATAACAGTTTGGAACATATGTCACAAACATCAGACACTGCGGTTCCAAACATATACTAAAAAAAATGTTTATATTAAAGATAAAATCATATTTGAAATCGCACCGTCAAATCCATCAAATGTGACGTATGTTCCAACCAAACTATAACAGCACGAACATAACCCTATATTAATGATAAATATAGGTTTGAAACCGCAATATCAGATTTATCAACACGCGGCATTGTTTTCAATTATAATAATATTTTGAAACATTTATCGCGAGCATCTGAGACTGCGGTTCCAAAGAGATACTAATATGTAAAAAGTTACCATGAAATGAAGAGGTTTTGAGGAGTCTTTCAATCAACATTCTATCAATAACACTATCATCAACAGCCAAAACATGGAACTGTGCCATAATTTGAACAGTGTAATTTGAAAAGAATAAAGTTAAGAATGTTTTTGAAGAAATAAAGGAAGAGAAAATATACTAGAAGGGTGTGTTTGTGTGATGATGAAAAAGATGTGAATGAGGATGTCAGATTTAAAAAGGGTGGACATCATATTCGAGGAGATACAAAATCCTGTTAGGAAATCTGACAGTTTGGAAAGAAAGATCCTGACAGATTTTATTGCAGAATCTGACAGATTTTCTTTGTTGATTTTTGAATTGAAATACAAGCAAACATGGTCCTTTTATTCTACCAAACTTTTATTTTAATCCTCACATGTTATATTATTACTATTATTATTTTACTTTTTTTATGAATTTAATTGATATTAACAAAAATATTTTATACTATCAATTAATAGTAATAGTAAACTTTTATTAATATTCCACTTGTATTTTAACAATGTTCTAAAAGTAAACAAAAACACTTTGGTATTTTTGAATTTAACTAAAGTAATGTTACGATTCATTAAACTTAATACACATAATAATAATTTTTTTTTACCGTTTATATTATTAATACTTAACTAATAATTTTTTCGAACAAACAAAGAGATTCTGTCATTGAAATTAATTCATTTAATACTCAAGAAGAGACTTTCGTTCATAAAATATCAAATTATTAATTTGATGTTTTATGAACAAGATCTCTTCAAATTTATCTTCATCTTCGAAATTCTCTTACGATTAAGAAACTTTCAAAACAATTCAAGTTGACACTTTTTCTTTTTATTTCTTGAAGCAATTTGAGACCTTTACTTGGGGTGTGCTATATACTATTCACTTCACACACCAATATCTTGTTTTGAGTGTGTGGTCTCAATTACATTTCATCCACGTGCATGACCTGTTTACCAATATGACCTACCTAATGATACAAATCATTTTTATCAGTATGTCCATAAATAGAAACATTGCCGACTTGAAATTCTACAACACTTTATGATATCACTCATCTAAAGGTGTCCTTGCCCTTATGCCTCTTATGCATATGAGGAATGATTTATTAACTTTTTTTACACTTGTTCATTTCTATAGAAACTATAAATGGCTTGTGAAATGGTGAGGATTCCAATTTTTTTTTAAGTTCAAATTGATCTCTTACATTATTAAATAGGTATATAGTGATATTTTCCATAAATTAAAGTTAAACGATGTTAAATTTGCTTATGTGTAATCTAAGTTGGAGGACTAGTTTACTAAGTCAATTGAGATGGATGTTGAATTGTCATCTTTAATATATGTGTCATTTCTTTTTAATATATAACAATGACAATGACAATGTGACAATTACAATTTACATCCAACTAAACCATATTTGACATATTTAATTAAAATTAAAATAATATTAAAATAATTAAAAATATTTCTCCTTAATACCAAACAAATTCAATAAAAATATCAACAATTGATATTTTAACCCCCAAGGGTTGGCCTAGTGGTGGAGGATTGAGTCTTAAGAGTTTGCTCCTCTCGATGTCCCAGGTTCGAATTCTACTAAGTGCAATTAATCCTTGTGTGAGTCAGTCCATACGGAGCTTTGCTCTGGCTTTAAACGGGACCCCCACTAGTGGACGGTGGGATTGGTCCTCTTGGATTAGTCGTCGAAAGGTGATACCAAGTTTTCAAAAAAAAAAATAATAATTAAAAACATAAAAATAACACAATTTTATTTATTTTTAATTACTGAACACGGTATTATTCATCACTATAAACATCAAGAACACGGTACCCAGAAACATCATCAACATGAAATTATCATCGCCACAAAAGATTAAAGCTTGCTTGATTTGAGTTTATGTTCCTCTTTCTATTTTTCTTGAATTTGGGTTTATGTTCCTCTTTCTATTTCTTTTGAATCTGGGTTTATGTTCCTCTTTTGGGATTAGGGTTTATGAATATGAGTTTCTATTTCTTTTGAAATCGAAGGAGGCGACAACTATTTGGAGCTTCTTACGAGCAATGCATTGAATAACTTGACAAGTACTATGGTGTAGAGCTTCTCGTTGATAATCCTAAAGTGACCGCCAGATAACCTTGCTCGCATCTTTTTGAGAAAGCTCGAAGATACATTGACTTTGTACGCTTAGTAGTAGAAGGTGATGTAATCTTTTGTTCCTTATTAGTTGGTGATTTCTGGATCTTGTTTGATGCGTGTCGTTTTTGTTGTGTCTTTTTCTCTATCAAGGAACCACATACATAAATGGAACCCAAACCCATAGGGGCACACCGACAACTCCAAAATTTTCATAAAATAGTGCCATGCATGCCATTACTTTGATCTTATCCTCTAAACCACCAACATCGTCTAAGTTATTTTAAAACTACCGCTTGCTAAATCATACTTAACCCACAAATCACCTTCTTTGACCTAACCAAATAAAGAAACAAATGTGAAGAAGAAGAAAAATAGTTTAGTTTGAGTAAAAAAACGGTGGTGGTTGGAGTCTTCCATGGTGTATTTTATGGCGGAAGACGGTGAATAAGTCATGTGAAGAAGAAAAAAAGTTTAGTTTGAGTAAAAAACAATTATGTCTTGTTTTTGTTTTGTGACATTTCAATTTTTTTTAAATGTTTGGTTTTGTGTGTTGAGATGTAACTAGATAATACTATATTATAGGAAAAGAGAAAATATGGTCATTATTTTCAGAAAAATAAAGAAGCTTACTCATCATGCCACATAATCAAACATTTCATTACACCTAAGCCAAAACTTAACATGTCAGCAGGGTTTTAATGAAAAATTATAGTTTTTAACCGAATAGACAAACGTGGTACTTTTTAATAACGTAAGGGACCAACTTGAAACTTTTAAAAGAAAGATGACTAAATTGGATTCTGTGATATAGTTATGGGACCAAAAAGGGTATTAAGCCAAACTTGAAATATCTTGAGAAATGGTGAGGTTTCTAGTTTTTTTTTTAAATGAGATGAATCTATAAGATTAAAATTTCAATATTTAATATTATAAATAATATATTTTATGGTAAAATTTTTACCTTACCTAGTAAATAATTGAGATATAAATTTTGGGTGCGTAAAAAAATAACAATATATTATCTTCGTTCTTAGGCACAATCGAAAGTTAAAATAATTAAGGAACATATTTTGAATCCCAACAATTATGTTTACTTTGAAAAATTGGTAAACAATCTCTAATCTTTAAAAATTGTCAACTTGACAGGATCAATCAGTGAACCCTAGGACATGTGTTATTGTTAAATTATTTTTGAAAATTGATGAACACTTCAATAATGTCCATAATTTGAGAATATTGTTGAAAGGTTTAAAAATAAACATATAATGTAAAGGAATTGCAATAAATAACTTCAAAGTAAATTGCAATAAAAAGGTAATTGTAAAATAACTTTGATTGAAATAAAAATGGTGATTCACACATACATTCTCAATAATCTCGTTTCTCAAACACATTTAGATACTTAGAGTAATTTGTGAGTATTTGTACAATGATTGAACACACGGAAATCTACATCCTAAGACTCATATATATACTAAGTCAAAAATAACCACTATCAACGGTTTTTTCTTCGTAAATTGACACAATTCGCTTGCATGCTTCCTAATTTACCACAACTTTGCATGCGTTCTTTCAAAGAAATGAATAAGGACAAAAGACAGTTATTCATACTTATTCAAACCTCAAAAAAAAAATCGTCGAACATAACCTCAATATTGCCTCTGTCGTAATCACAACATAAACTCAGAAATGATTCTAAGTCAAAAACTAGCATTTCCATCTCATATTGAAGGACTTCTTCGACTACGACCTCATAAATATCTCATGTCGAAGTCACAACATTTCTTTAAAATATTTTTGTTCAATCCAACCTTGGTGTCAAAATTCCGACTTACAAATTATCCCCAAAAAATGTCATTTTCGACCCAATGAAGAAAAAGACATTTTTTGAAAACCTCTTTCGACGCCCTAAACCTCTCATCTACTATGAAGTCATGATCATCATGAAAAATTTTACGAAACGTCTTCCCAAAACCACGTGAGAATATTCAAAGCAACCATCACACCCCTAATTCCTAAGAGATCGTGGGCTAGCTCAACTACCATCGTCTCATCGCTCATTCTCCGACAAGCATGTGTCTCACTATATTTTCAACCATCAATTCTTGAAGCAAATCATTCCCACTTCACTTGCTTATAAATAATGAACGTCAATTATTTTAAAACTTTTTCCAACTCTGAAGACTTCTTAAGAACAATTTCTCCTCTCATTCTTCATCTTTCACCATACAAAACCCAGTTTCTTCAATCTAAATTCAACAATGCTGTCGTCCACAAATATGGTAAAGATTCAACAAAGACAGCCAAGGAATCCAAGAAAACATTTGGTCTTGCTCCAGTTCACAAAATTTTAGGTCCAACTGTCGTGGAGAACCAATTGTACATACCTGGACCTCCACTTTTAGGTGGCGTGGGTGATAAAAGCAAAAGCAAGGTTACAATAAAATTCATAAAGATTAACATTGATGGCTCAACAACTCCTGCAGGCTCAGGAGTTCCTAAAACTATTCTGATTTCCATTTTTTCAAACGGCTGTGCAAGGGCAGAGGCTATCTCAGAATCAATTTTGTAAACTGATAATTCGGCTAACTCAAATATCTTAAGGAGTAACATTAGGACGTGGGAAAAATTGGATTCAAATATTGGAGGAAAATTATGGAAGGATATATCCAAGTTGGGTATATTGGATGTCGATTTGAAAACAGATTATATCAGAATTATCGAGGAGATGGAGATAAAGGATAGAGAAAAGAAGTTGGGGGAGAAGGCAAATTTAATTGTGTGGAAATGATTTTAGGATATTTGAATATAAGAAGGGGAGGTATTTTAGTCAAGAGAAAGAGAATCGGTCAAATTATAAGAGGAGGCAATGCATATCTATTTTGTATTCAAGAGTCGAAGTTTACTGTGGTGGATGACAAATTGGCTTGTAGTTTATGGCCAAATGAGGATATTGGGTGGACTTTGTCTAGCTCTATGGGGGCTTCCAGTGGGATCACTATTCTTTGGAAGATAAGTAGTATAGAGATTGAATGTAGCTTTAGAGGAGACGGTTATCTGGGCATTAAAGCTAGATGGAAGGGTCATTCGTATTATATTGTTAGTGTCTATTCTCCTTGCGACTTGAGTTCTAAAAGGTTGTTATGGAAGATTTTATTGGACTCCAAATCTTACTTTACGAACGGAGATTGGTGTATCGGCGGAGACTTTAATGTTATCACTAATTCTAGTGAAAGAAAGGGTAGAAATGCGAGTTGTCGCAATTTGGAAATGAAGGTTTTCTCGGACTTCATTTCGGATAGCAAGTTGATCGATGTTCCGTGCAAAGGCAAAAGATTCTCTTGGTTTAGAAGTGATGCCTCATCCATGAGTAGATTTGACCGTTTCTTAGTTTCAAAAGGTATTTTCGCTCCCAGGGTTTTCATCCTAGTACAAACACGAAAGTGGCGCAGAAAAGGTAGAGTCGTCAGCCAAACATTTTTATCCCGAATGAATGGGAAAGGTAATGTTGCACAAACCTAAGAGAGAAGGAAAAGACAGGGCCTTGCGAACCAAATATCTGGGTTCGGAAGTCGGTTACGACCTGGGAAGGTATTAGCACCCCAGATCGTTCGCCGTACCCGACGAGATCCACGCTTGTTTGTCTGTTTCAAAGGGTGAGAAATAAGATGCTGCTGAACAAAGAATTGCTAACTGGAACTGGAATGAGAAAGGGAATTGGAGAAGAAAATAGAAAGAAAGAGGGAAATGTAGGGAAAATAAAGAATGTGCTCGAACGGGCCATACCCTGCTGCCTACGTACCTCATCGGGAAAATGAGGATCAAAGTCAACGTAGTTCTCCTAACCAGGCGGGACTTTGTTTGTGTTTTTTTATCGCTGGAACTGTTTATGTTTATGCTCATGTGTTGCAGGCTCGTCTGGTACGAGTGTGTTTACCGTCTTGCAAATGAGACAAGTCGTCACAAGTTTGTGTTTAGAGTGAGTGAGATGAGAAGAGAATTCCCGCGGGAAAGTCTCTTATTGTTTGTTGTTTGTTTTTTAAGAGTTTTTTTTATGAATTGGGCACAAGGAAGTGAATTCAGACTCTTTTCCATGGAATGTGTACTTGCTACTACATTCCAAGATGGAATAGTAGAACAATCACACCAAGTAAGGAGAATTTATCCAAGACTTGTTTCCAAGGATTAGGGTCTAAGTTCACTAGCTTGTTGAACTTATTACATGTTTTTGTAGCTTTTTGAAGAAATGTTTTTTATGCTTTCTTTGTGAAGATAGTCTCATGATTAGACTTGTACATCATGCTAGACAAGCCCATACTATTCCAAGATGGAATGAATATGAGTGCCCCATGGAATAAGGCTATACACAAGAGACTATTTCAATCCTTTATTAAGTGTTTTTGGATTTTTGTTCGAAGATGAGAGAAGAAGACTCAAATGGAGAAAGGACAATACTAAGGGGGACTAAGACACAACCCTAGGTCATCCTTTAAAATAGTGGTCCTAATGGTGAGTGAGGCTTTTTCTAATCCTAAAGAGCAAAAGGAAAATAAAGAAGAAAAATGACACAACTTACTTCCTAAGGAAGATAAGTTGGTCCTAGCCAAAGGAGAAATCCTACCAATCATAAATAAAATGTGAATTAAATGCATAAACAAAATGCATAAAAAATAAAAGGATAAGGTGTAAGAAAACATATTTTTCTCTCCCTACAAAAACAAAGATTAATGTTGCATTTTATTAAAAATAATAAAGCAAACTCACACCAATTAAATCCTAATAACTCTAGGACTCAATCTAAACTCTATCTTAATTCTAAAAGAACTAAAAAAAATGCTAAAACAAAAAAAAAATCAACACCTACTACAACCCCTAATACACAAACAACTATGAAAACACAAGGCAAAGCACAAGGAACTTTTTACAGCCAGCATACAGCATTCAAAAATAGGTGTAAAAGACCACAAACAACATGAACATCATAACCTGCAACATACATTTTACAGCTCCTATATGCAAAGACAGTTGTAAAATGTAAAATGCAAATTTGATTATTTATCATTTCTTATGCACAAACTCAACATGAAATGGTCAATTATCATG
This sequence comes from Lathyrus aphaca, assembly GCA_963966055.1. NCBI lineage: Eukaryota > Viridiplantae > Streptophyta > Magnoliopsida > Fabales > Fabaceae > Lathyrus > Lathyrus aphaca. Next base: position 537,031,216 of record OZ014524.1, read on the forward strand.
AATATGCAAATATGAATATAGATCAAGCACATAATTAAATGTCAGGATTATTTTTTAGGGATTATGCAAGAATGCACCACATGGTTTATTATGCAACAAGTATGCAAAATATGGCACATGAACATGAACATGAACATGAACATGCATCAACATGGATCAACAAGCATGACATGTATCTTGATGCAAAAAAAATCAGAATCGGATTAATGCAAATTATGAGAAAGCAAACATGTAATGAAATGCTACAATATGCACATACGTATTCATGCGAAAAGTAACATCCAACATGCAACATACATGCAATGTAATACGCATGAGTTAACGAAACATGCAAGAGATGCAAAAACAGAATGCAAAATGATTATTTACATGCTAAATGATATATTGATCATGACAACAATTAAACACTAAACACTTTATGCATAAATAACAAATAAATGCACAATATGCAAAATGAACGGAAACGTGTCGAAACAACTCGAAACGATGGAATCAACCACTGAAACTAACCTAAAAAATTCCCTAAAATCAATACCTAAACATACATGGAAGTTAAAGGTACAAGGAAGCAAGAACAAACAAGCAAATAAGCTGAAAATGCAAATTCTTACAGCGTTAACCGGTTAACCAATCCGTTAACCGGTTTACGGACCTAAAATTGCAGCATTTTGGCAAAAAACGCATGTGTTAACCGGTTAACACTGAACAAAAAATGAAAATTTGTTTGGAAATAAGTGCTTTTGGCCACAATCCTACTTCTAAACATACCTAACACACACATGAACATGTTAGCATGAATTTCTACTCAATTATGGCTTATTAACACATGCTAGAACCTATGACAAGCTATAACCTAGCTTCTAATCCATTAAAATCCATAAATCACAAGCAAATTGTAACGAAAACATAATCAACCACAAGTAATACGAAAAGCGCTTAAAGAATGCCGAAATGGTGAGATGAAGAGAATAACTTAAAGCAAGCATGGTTTTAGATCACCAACCTACGAAGCAGAGAAATGCTTCGGTAGATGTTGCAAGAATTGGAGCTTGGTTGAAGAGAAATCCGAAGAATCCGCGAGTACGCAAAATAAATGCGTTCTTGATGCTTGAGACTTCTTGCACTTCCGATAAGTCGAAATCTCACCAAAAACTAGTAGCTTCTTCTTCTACAATGTCCAAATCAAGGGAGGTTGAAGGTTAAGCTTTAAGATCTTCAAGTTTCAATGTGAAACTTGAAGAACTTCTTTGAAAAAAGCTTTGGTGAAAAGGGAAATGAAGGAAAAGTGAGAGAGAAAAGTGATTCTAGAAGTGATAATTGTGAAATTATGAGAGAGTGAAAAATCGAGAACCTTTTGCATTGAAGTGATTAATGATTATATAGAGGCTAGGCTTAGAGCTAGGTTTAAGAATATAGTTAGGTTTAGGAATGAAGTTAGGTTTGTAGTTAGTTAGGGTTAGGGTTAGAGAGGGAATATTCCTTGGAATACTCTAGAAGGTGGTAGAACATGGTAGAAGCATCTAAGGGAAATGGAGTGGAATTGAAGTGGAAAAATAAGAGGGGAATGAATGAAAGGAAATGTGGAAGGAAAGTGGAGGGAAATGTGAAATCAACCACTTTTCAAATGATTTTTTCCCAAAAATGGTGAGTTTTGTTTTTCTTGGTTTTTCATGATTCTTCCATCATTTATTGATCAAATTTAAACCATAGGATCCTTGTAACCCTAATTTTCATGATTTTGATCTCAAAAAGTTAGGAGTTGACTTTTCCCCAATTCCTTAATTTTTCAATCCATTGACCAATTGAAGCTCTTCCAAAATGATTCCATGGATGAAATTTCAACCCTAGATACTTGTCATCATGTAGAAAACAATGAAATCAAGCTTGGATCAAAATCTCACTGAGAAGCCCAGTTAATTAGAAACCCTAATTTGGCCTTTTTCATTAGGATAGTTGCATTGCTTGCATCCTTTGATCAATTAAACTCTTTCTAGGACTTGTGGCCTCAAATGAAGACTTGTGGGATGTTGTTACCCCTTTGCACAATGTTGAGGAGCTTTGTAACCCTTTGGTTGCTTTGTATGGCCTTCAATTGCTTCAATCACTAATCATAAACCTATACCTCAACTATGATGAATATGATGCAATGTTTTTTGTTATGACATGAACTTGAGTATGAAAAATGCTATGCTAGATGTTATGAAAAATGAGAGGGAAAATTTTAGGGTATTACAGGTATCATTGACAGGTGGGGGTGGTCGGCCGATTTATAGGCATGAGAGATTTATCGGATTATTGTCCGATGTGGTTGATGGTGGATTCTTCAAATTGGGGGCCCAAACCTTTTAAAGTCAATAATGAGTGGTTTGGTAACAAGAATTTTATTCCTTTTGTTGAGAAGGAATGGAAAAACATTCATATGGATGGTAGAAGTGATTTCATGATTAAGGAAAAGTTGAGAATCCTTAAAGGTAGTCTTAGAAAGTGGAATTCAGAGGTTTTTGGTAGATTTGACTTAGAGATTGAGAATAGTGTGCAAGAGATGAATGATGGGGATGAGAGGCGGAATTAGCGGATGGTATTATCTTGGATGATATTTTAATCAATCGGAAGTTGGTGTCGAGCCAATTTTGATTAAACCTTAGGATTAAAGAAAATATGCTCATTCAAAAGGCTAGGGTGAAATGGCTCAATGATGGGGATAATAATAGTCGTTATTTCCATAGCATTATGAAAGGGAGAAGGAGGAGGAATCACATAGGTTCAATCAACATGAATAAATGGGTCATTGAAACGGTGGAAGAGGTCAAGAAAGAACTTAGACATCATTTTGTTAATAAATTATTGGAATCTAATTCTTATAGGCCGACTTTGGATGGGGTGGATTTTGACGTTATTAGTTTAGAGGAAAGAGCCTAAATTGAGAGGCTGTTTTCGGAGGAAGAGATCAAGGATTTGGTATGGGGTTGCGATGGTTCAAAGAGTCTGGGTCCATATGGGTATTCCTTCTTGTTCATAAAAAGGTGTTGGTATTTTCTTAAAGATGGCTTAATTCGTTTTCTTAATTCCTTTCGTGAAGGGGCTATTTTGTCAAGGGCAATAGTTTCTTCTTTTATAACATTGATCCCGAAGCAGGATAATCCTATTAGGCTCGATGATTATAATCCCATTTCTCTTGTGGGGTGACTTTACAAGGCTCTTTCTAAACTTTTGGCGGAAGGGTTGAAGTTGGTTTTGCATTCTATCATATTTATAGTCAAAGCGCTTTTGTCCCGGGTAGACAAATGCTCGATGGGGTCATGGTTGCAAATGAAGTGGTGGATTTTGTGAATAAGGAGAAGACGGAGATTACTCTTTTCAAAGTTGACTTTGAGAAAGCCTACGATAATGTTAGTTGGAACTTTCTTAGGTATATGTTGAAAAGGATGGGGTTTGGAGAGAGATGGATGAATTGGATGGATGCCACAATCTTCTCTAGTAAGATATATGTGTTGGTTAACGTTAGCCCTACCAAGGAATTTGTGGTAGAAAAAGGTTTGTGACAAGGAAATCCTCTCTCTCCTTTTCTCTTTGTCATGGTAGCGGAAGGTTTATCGCAGTTAGTCAAAGCTTCGGTGTTGTCTATTGATTTCTCGGGTTTCAATGTTAATGGAGGATGTTTCATAGTTATCCTCCAATTCGTGGACAATACTTTTTTGGTGGGTGATTGTAGTTGGAATCACTTTTGGGCTATTAAATCGATTCTTATAGGCTTCGAGTTAGTCTCCGGCCTTGGCATCAACTTCCACAAGAGCAAACTAATTGAGATTAACGTTCCCTCTAATTATCTTGAGATCGCCTCTTTGTTTATTTCTTGTAGGACGGAGTGAAAAGAACTCACTTTTCTTGGCATACCTATTGGTTCAAATCCTAGAAGAATCTCTACTTGGTCTCCTTTGGTTGTTAAAATGGAGAAGATATTATCTAGCTGACATGGTAGATTATTGAGCATCGAAGGGAGAATCATGTTTATTAAGTCGGTCCTTAGTAGCCTTTCCATTTTCCAATTATCATTCTCTTTAGCTTCAGTAAAAGTCTAGAAGGAGCTTGCCAAGATCCAAACTTCCTTTCTTTGGGGTAGCACGAAAGATAAGAGGAAAACTCATTGGGCTAGATGGGACGATCTTTTCTTACCGGTGGAGAACGGAAGGTTAAATATGAGAAGAATATATGATTTCAATTTATCTTTACTTAACAAGTGGAAATGGAATATTTTTAAAGGGTCGGGCGGATTGTGTTTTAAGGTGTTGAACGCTCGATACGGTGACTTGTGTCTTTGTGTGTCGAGTTGTGCTACTAGAGGACCTACTTCTTTTTCTTCCACGATTTGGTGGAAGGATTTGGTTTATTTATCTAACAAACTTCTAGAGGATCACTTCTGGGATAATTGTTGCTTTAATGTGGGAAATGGTTTCTCCAATTCGTTTTGGCATGTGAATTGGATTGGCGCCGATTGTCTCAAATCTACTTTTCCGAAGTGTTTTGAGTTGTCTTGTTTGAAGGATGTATCGGTGACGGGGATGGGAGGTTAGCGTGGCGATGTGTGGGAATAGGGTGATCTTGGAGTGACTATTAATGGGAGGGGTTTTAACTTACTAACCCATTATTTTCTGCAGGTTTCTCAAATCCAGAAGCATCAGTTATACATCAGACAATTTCTTCATCTCTATTTACATCTCACTCTTCGGCAGTTTAGTCAGCTCAAGATGCTACTCCTTTTTCGGTTACTGAAACATCAGTTCCCCATCAAGCGGTTCCTTCTTCTCTGTTTGCAGCATCCTTTTCGGAAATTAATTCATCTCAAGTTGCAGCTCCCTTCTCAGACAATCTTTTTTCAGAAGGGTTTCACAATAGCATGCTTTCTTTTCGTGCAAACAGGATGGGGCAGATTGTGCAGCAGTTATCACAAGATGGGAGTAGTGTTCCGCAGTCTTCGGTGGAGTCAAGCGAGCAGGTTATCGGGTCTCAATCTGCTTCGTCGCAGCAGTCAGTTTTGGAGCATCAGCTTGGAGGTTTGGCATATTTTTCCCGTCGAACCATATTATCTTGGGGGAGGAGATTATCGGGTTGGTTGAATTGATTCAAGCAGCGACTCTCGATTTTGCAGTGGAGGACAATATTTTTTGGCTATTGGGAGGAGATGGCAGCTTTTTAGTCAGATCTTGTTACAAGCTTTTAAGTAAAATCGCATTCCGTTTGGTCCTTCGAATAAGTTCGTCTCAACAGTTGGATTGATTTGGAAAACTATTGTTCCTACCAAAATCAAAGTGTTTGGATGGAGGTGTTTATTAAACATACCTTTGAAGGATATTTTGATATCTAGAGGGATTATTCCGATTGATAGTGATTCCAAGTGTGTTTTTTGTAACAATCATTCAGAATCTTTATCTCACTCCTTTTCCTCTTGTTCGGTGGTCTCTTTGATGTGAAAAGAAGTGGCAGATTGGATCGGTTTTGATGGAATCAGTGGTATCTCTTTGGCGGTTTCCTTTTCCTCTTATCGTTTTTGTAAATTTAAGTCTCTTAAATCGGGTAGAAAGGGTTGTATCTGGTTGGCAGTTTCTTTGAATTTATGGAAGTTTAGGAACAATATTATTTTTAGTAGCATTGGTTGGAACGTCATCGATTTAGTGTGGTCGATTAAATACACGGTTTGGAGATGGTTATTCATTGGCGATATTAGTCATCCCATTTGTAACCTTTACGAAATCGACAAAAACCCGTTGTTTTATTTGTCTTAGGTGTTAATGGGTGGATAATTTCCCTCTTCTTTTGTCGAGCTTTGTCTCGATCTGTTTTGTATCAAACTTGAATATCCTTAGTGCTATTTTTAATATATCCCTTGCTTTTAAAAAAAATTAGAGAAACCATTTTTTCAAAAAAATATTTTGAGCAACTATAAACAAAAATTTTGAGATATTTTAGAAGACCGTAAATTTTGAGATATTTAAGAACTAAATTTATGTCTTTGTAATTTTTAGAATATTTAATAAACCTAGAAAAAATAATTATTTGATTAAATTTATAGTAAAAACCAGAGAAAGTATAAGAAAAAATTTGAAAGGATATTCATGATTTAATGAATGACGTGGAGATTTTTTTCTTGTCAATATTTATAGATTATTAAAAAAAGTTATTTGCATCAATTATTTTTATTAATATAATTTTAATATAGTACATTTTCTTGAGCATATGCTATTATTATAATTAAAATGCAAAATAAATTTGTAAATAACAACAAAATAACAAATTTAATATTATTACGTTTCGTACAATTATCATGATTTATGCAATGGATAATATGATTAGAAGTACAAATCATTTAGTACAAAATTTGATTTTCTTACATGTTAATGTAATGTTTGTCTTTTGTCTAGTTTTAAGAGCCAATGTTGACCTAAACCACAAATATAAAATTATAAAGGTCACATGCCAATTTTGTTACTTTTTGTTATACTTGAAGTGGAAGCATATTTTTTTTATTCAATGTCTCGATTTGAGTTGTTTCTCATTTTATTTATTTATTTATTTGATTGTTAGCATAATTGTTTAATAATTCTTTAATGTTATCGTAGCATGAAATCAAACGTTATCTTCTTTGCCTCAAATTATGCATATTTTGTCATCATTCATAGTTAGCATATAATTGAATTTACATTTCTATGACACTATTCGGTAAAAATAGTTCTTGCCTCTTATCTTATAGTTGTTAATATATAGTTAATAATTAATTATTAATAATTTATAATTGATTTGATAAATGTAAAATTATATAAAAAAGATAAGCTATGATAAAATGTATATTTAAGGTATTTTAAATTGTAAATAACAAAAGTAAATTTTAGTAAGAAAAATAAAATAAAAGTTTTAAAGAAAAATGATAAGTTATGATGTAAACTAAAATACTATTTAAAATATTAGTGCGTGAGATACGTTTGGTGAGGAGAGAAAGAAAGAGAATAAGAAAATAAGGAGTATTATTGAATTGAATAATAAAACTCAATTACAAAGTATCTATTTATTTACACTTAAGTGACTAGACTATTAAGCAACAAATATTACAAAGAGTGATGGAAATTTGGTCAGGGAGCATACAAACCTGCTGGCAATTATGCATGATTTTTGCCCTCAGAGAGAAGTCGTGGACATGATTGTTTGATATATTGGTCCATGCAGTTTATTTTCCATTAAATCGTGTTATGAAGGTATCATGTGCAGTTCGAGTAATCAAGACTTCAATGATATATTTAGAAATGTGTTGGATTTTCTTTAGGGTTCTCCTCTCTCGTTGAAGGTAACGATATTCGGGTTGCGTTTGTTGTTGGACGGTCTTCCGACGCGTTTCAATTTGAGTTGTAGAGGGATTATTTCTGTTAATTCTATGATTTTATAATTGGCATTATGTTTGGTAAAATTAATATGGCTGGAACATGTTGAATAAGAAGTTCCATATGTTAAATTAACATGGTCTAGATTCTGAAAAAAACATGTCAAACAAGATGTCATGACATGGTGGCACAGACAGATGGGGTTATAATAACTGACAGATACTAAAGAAGATGTTGAAACATCTGCAACTGTCATGACAATATTATTGTCATGTGTTACCGACAGATGTCATGATGATTGGTCTGTGGAGCTAGAGTGTTGTGTTTATGATTTGAATTATGCAGAATATTCTCTAGAATATTATGCTATCACAGGTAGAGTTGTTGGAGTTGTTTTAAAGGACTAGGAGATTCAAGTTGGAGTTGTTTTTCAAGGTATTTATAAGGAGAATCCTTAGGTTATAATTGTGAAGATATTCTGGAGCTAATGATGAAGTCATAACCTTGAGGAGAATATCTTGGAAGTTTCTTTTACTGTTATGGAACATGTCGAAGAAGATGTACTATGACATTACATTCGACATCGCGCCTATGATGAACTAGAGTGATTGGTTCTGCTATATTTTAAACAGATGCAAAATATTATGGAGATATTATGTAATCATATGTGGCGCTGATTTACAGGGGTGCTGATTTAAAGATCCGGAAGATTTAATAAAAATTCACAAAAGCATATATATGTGTGTGTGTATATATATATATATATATATATATATATATATATATATATATATATATATACTTTCCAAATAAGGAGATTTTGGAAGATTTGATTGAAGACTTAATTTGTAGCAGGATCTTCTACAGATTTGTTATAGCAAAATTGTTGTGTTTAGAAAGCCCACATTCAGTTGGGAAATAGGTTATAAATAGAAGCATTGTAACCTAGTTTTAAAAACAAGCCGTGAATAAAAAAATGAAAACAATAAGGCTTTGTTTGTGAACCATTCTCTAGGAGAGTTTGTGCGTCTAATCCACTCGGGTTGTGAGTTGGATTGTTGTTCCTTGAGTTGTAAGGTTGTGTTCTCACTTAGAAGCCCGTAGGTAATGAGTTTTGAGGGTAGTTCTTGGATGAAGCTTTGAAGAAAATATAAGTTTTATTCTTGGTCAAGAATATTGGCTATGTATATTCATGGAAGTATGCCTTTTGGTTTGATATGTACAAGGAACTTTTACTCATTCTAACCAGGAATGTTCCAATTTCTTAAATACCTTTCGTGCAATAGGCCGTTATCACTGATCCTCTCGAGTTCCCGCTAACACTTGATAAAATGTTGGGGAAGACGTTAGTATTCAAGGTTAGGTGGAATCTTCGATGGAAGAGTTGCTATGTGATCAACTACATTAACGATGACCAGCTGATCAAGCAACTTGAAGGACCGCTTGCAATCAACCAGGTTATTATCCTTTAACTTATGGTTGTTAGTCTTTGCCAATATATTGTTACACATGAGCTTGACGGTAATATAAACAATCCTATTACAGGCTGAGGCCAAAGACTAGGTCATTCATGGTGATTCCAATTCAATGTAGGTCATCGTTTTCTCCTTAACCACTCTTCTTATACAATTCATCTCATTTATATGTTTTAGTCTCTACTTTGAATCTAACAACTTCCATCATTAATGTTGTTTTGCAACAGATAGTCGAGAGTGTTGGTGAGGATGTCCCTATTGAAAAATTTACTCTTGTTACGGTATGGTTTTAATATCTTTGGGTTCTTGAATTTAATTTGACTATTTTTACTTTTAATACAGTTTTGACTCATTACACTCTTATGCTGAATTCAGGACGGAGAGATTACATCTTGCCATGTCCCATACCCTTCAACACCTACTGGTAATGCAAAGAGAACGTCTCTGGATGGTGGTGATGAAATTTCTATCAAGTGTGAGACCGACAAGGATCTTTCGTCAACAAAACCAAGGAAATATGCAAAGCGGGGTAAAAAACAATCAGCCTAAAGCTCAACCAATGTAAAACATGGAATACAATGTTGTATTGTACCTTTAATGTCCAAAGTAATCAATATTTTCCCATATATACCAAAATACCTATCTTTCATAAAAAAAAAATCATTTGTAAGGGGCTCCAATGGTGTTGGAGCCTCCCTTAAAATTAACGTGGGGGCGCCAATTGGGATGGAGCCTCCCATAAATCTTAGGAGGTCCCTTTCACGATTTTTTAAAAAATAAATTATATTATATAATAATAAAAAACCTTAATTAATATCATATATTAATAATTATGTTATATTGTGTAACACCCTTCTAACCCAACAAGAATTTCACATGACATATGGAAATTAAATCAAATAAAATCACCACTCAAGGGTGTCACATCTTCATAAAAACATCATAATTATTTTCCTGCTCCGTAAGATAAGTTATAACATATAGAAATAACAACTTATTTTGGATCAACACCTCTTTAAAAACAAAAACGTTGCAGCGGAATTATCGTCATAAAAATCTCCTTAAAAAAATAACTCATAATAATTTAATCTCATCCTGGAATTTAAAAATAATTCAACATCTTACAAATCCTCATGAAACATATTAATCAAAGAAACACAATATTTAAAACAAAAGTGTTCCCATCTCGATGTTACATTTCAGAGCAAAACACTTATATTATTAACGGAAATAGAGTAAAATAACTCCAAAGCTAAATCTTCATGCGTCTACGACTAATCTTGATCACCTGCATGTTACCCACGTGGAGGTAATATTCGAACAGATAGAGTGAGTAATCATAATTCATTACAAAAGATATAGTAGCCACAATAATAGTTACCAATAATTTATATATTCGTCACATATCACCCATATACACACATTGTGACTTCAATTAATAAGTCATTCACAATATCGTTATCTCATCGATCAATCATCATCACCAAAATAACACTTAAGTCACAACATCGACAAATATCATTTAACTCGCAAATTATGCAATGTGACTTAGTATGAAATGCAACGTCATAAAATCATGCATTTGGTACCGAATATCATGGATGGACACTGGGCCATCACCCTCCAAAATGGAGCACAACATAACTACCTCAACCCACACAATGGGATTGAAGCCAACAATGGGCCGAAGTCCCAACATCATCACTGGACCGAAGTCCCAACATCATCACTAAACCGAAGTCCTAAAATCATCACTAAACTAAAGTTCTAACATCATCACTGGACCGAAGTCCTAAAAATACTATGAATGCATGATGCAATACGTTGTAATAATCACCGTCACGGCTCGTCAAAGTCGCATCATCATTCATAAAAATTAATCATAAGACTTCACATAACATGTAGATCATCAATATATCATATCATCAATTTAATTCATCATAATATCATAGTGTAGCATCATCAATAACATCACAGTAACATCGTAGTAACAACACGCAAGTTTCGTCATTTATAGCAAAACATCATTAGTTCCACATACAACTACACACCTCCCAAATATCAATGTATATCATTTAAATTATTTCCAGCAACATGAAACTATTTTTAAATGAAAGTACGTTATCTTAGCTTCATGCAGGATCAAACGGCATACAAATCGGACTACCAGAACTAAAGTTATGAATTTCCAAAGTTTTTTGTCAAACACTGACACTGACATCTTACACTAACACCATAAAGCCTAATGACATACTATTTAACTTTAATTCCAGGACTTGAAATCATTTTTGAAAGAAAGTACATTCTACTAGCTTTCCATAGGTTCGAACGGTGGTCAAAACGGACTTACGAATCAAAAGTTATTAATTTTTAAATTTTTCCAAAAATTGTATGTTGTGTTTTCGGATTTTTCACTAAAACTACTCAAATTCCCATAGTGTTCATCATTAAACAAACCAAAACACACATAGATTACCCATATTATCATAGTATATCATCAACACATCAAATTAGTCAACATATACATCATTCTACATCAAAAACACATCTTAATTTCATCACTTTCTACTTATTTCATCAAGAACTCATCATAAAACCCAAAACTCCATAAACCACAAACTTATATGTATTCAGAACCCTATATCAACCATAATGAAAGTTGTACTCCCCCTAACTTAGTCATAGAAATCTTGATTCTTCTCTTTGAGTTCTTCAATAATTCTCTGAGCTATAGCTTCTCCTTCTTCTTCCTCAAAGAACCCTTCTCCAAAATTCGATCGATAAAAGTGATTCTCCCCAAACTCCAATTTTTATGTTTTGTCACTCTTTCCCCTTGGACCTCATTATATTATTCCATCTTTTACCTCACTTACTCCACCCAAAAATACCACTTACTCTCAAATCTCTAATTTTATTATTTATCAAATTATTTAGATTAATTCTCAATAATTCTTGTTAAATTTAAAATAATTTTAATTAAATAATAACTTAGAACTTATCCTCGTAATTCTCCTTCTTTTTCTCTCTCACTTGACTCACTATTATAATTTTTAAAATAATAATAATAATAATAATAATACCTAGTCTTCCTTATTTTCCTCTATTCCACCCAATTATTAATTATTAATAATAATAATAATAATAATAATAATAACTTTCTATAGTTATTATAATTTCTTTATTAATTCTATTAGACTCAATTCTAGCTCCACCATTACTACTTCTATACACCAACAAGTCCATTTATCCAAATTAGCATAATTCTACAAATTAAATTCAAAATTCATCAACTCACTAACAAAAACACAGCTTAATCAACTTAATCGACTTAACTCACTTAATTAATTCGTCTAATCCACAATACGACTTAATTTAACTCAACTTACTTTAATTCAACAAAAATTAACTTTGCAACTTATCACAACCAACTTCGAAAATTCAACATAAATCCACATCAATAATGCGAATATAATTAATTAAATAATTAATTAATAAACAGGGCGTTACAACTCTCCCTCACTTAGGATATTTTCGTCCTCGAAAATTTACTCGATGCACCACACTCCAGATATGTTATCTCATCTAACAACTCAACTTTCCTGCCACAAAAGGAAAACTTGCAACTAAACCAAACAACAATATATTACATCAATAACAACGACAATATAAAACAATGCTCATGCAATGCACTCAACGACCAACTTACGACACAAAGATTAACCAACTAAGAACACACAAGTTCATTATGAACCAAAACCCAACACAATGTTACCATTGTCATAACCAACACTCCCTGAATTTCCATCATAGGACTTAGCTACTCACACTCGAACCATCATCATAGAAAACGAGGCAACAACAAAAATAGGGACACAAGATCCCATAACACAACATCAACGTAACCAACTACCAATATCGTTGTTACACACGTAAGAACAACCGCTCTGCAATACGCTTTCGTTGCGCACTCTGCTTACTAACAACTATTAAATCTACTAAGTTCAATCCAACTTTCGACCATCACAACAAACATCATTAGAAGATTTTCGACTTAACTCTTCGAAAATTCCAACCCAACAGTATTCTACACTTGTGATTACGGAATACTTCATCACAAATCCATAACAACAATGACTCTGAATATACAACACAACTACAACTGCAACAAATTCCACATCTTGAATAGGACAAATACTTCCATGAATCCCCAATCATCATAAAACATAAACTACAACTTTACCATTTGTATTAACACATTCTCTCAACTCATCTTAAACACATAACAACTTTGCAGCAGCATAAGGGTACGGTGTCCAATTAATCTCAACAAAAAATCATCTTTCTCACACCCGTCATCTGCATCAATATTCTATACTTAACACGACGCATTAACCAAACAAATGCAAATAACTACTTCATCAATCCTACTCATACTAGCACAATTCTCCAAGATTCTTCATCTGAAGTAACACAACCAAGTAAACTCATCTTTACAAATCAAAATCACACTTGGATAACTCAACATATAATTTCACTTCTTTCGACACTTGTAATTCAACTCTCGATTACTCATCCTGAATTATAAAACATCAGAAAATCCACAACGAACAACGGATCCAACTTAGCCAACAAATATGGAAAATTACAATCCATATTCCTTACATATACTTTAAGGCATACCGGCCACTACTATTCTCAACCATATATTCCTTGGTTACATCACGGTCTTACATTTTCATTTATTTCCTCCTTGATTCACATTTATAATGCTTCAAGTTTTCATATCAATCAGATTCTCGATCCCTCACGAGATAAAACTCAAATAATCTAGAACACAACTGTGAGTTTTTATACTACTCACCGATCAGATCACAACCTCATACTAACATCCTCAAGTTAACCTCATCTTTTTATAAAGGAACCACATCGACTAATCAAAAAAATTCTTAAGCACTTGGCTCAACTCCAACAATCCAATGTGTATAAGCACGCCTTCAACCTCGAAGATTTTGATGAAGACAACACGACTCTCATGCGCATAATATTTGCAAAAAGTCAAGAGCTCTCAACATGATCTAGCAACAAGCATCGGCATTGTGATCAAGCTTCATTCGCACATTCGGTTTATTTCAAGCTTGGACGCATACGTTGAGGTACATCAAAACCCTTTTTCAAATTGATGTACAAGTGTTCAATTAATCATTTCACATGTTATCATATTGCATATAATGTTTGGAATATTTTTTAAAATGGTTTAACACTTTTAAAATTAAGAATTTTTCTGTTTTTAACAGTGTTAACCGGTTAACCATTTGGTTAACTAGTTAACGGTTTCAAATTTTAAAAAGTCAGTATTAACGTTTATATGCGTTAACCGGTTAACCATTTGGTTAACCGGTTAACACTGAAAGTTTTTGAAAAATTCATTTCTTTGAAATTCAAATTATACCTTTTGATTATACCTCTTCAATTAAATTATGTTTCATAATTTTTCATACCTTTTTGAAAGGGTGTTTTAAAAATTATATATTTTGAATTTTTTCAAATTCAAAAACAGCTCCTAGAATTTTTTATAAAAATCACTCAATCAAATTCACTCTTTTACACATATTTTCAAACCTTAAAAAGTGTTCATATTGTGATCCATAACATTTTCATATTCATCATTGAACACTTGTATTGAAATTTAAAAAGTGAATTTTGATCAAAGGAGAAGATCAATTTATATTGATATCAAACATTGTACTATTCTAAAAAATTACAAAGAATTAAAATAGATTTTCTATTGTGACTTGTGATCCAAGATTGTTGAACTCAAGGGATAGTGATTGCAAGAGGATTGTTCTTGCACACTAGGTTATTTAGTTGTATAGAAAGTAGGCCTCACCAATTGAAGGTGCGTTAGGTTGTACATTCTAAAGACTAGTGGAAAATCTGTTTCGTGTTGGAAAGGGGACTAGATGTACCTTCGGATTGTAAAGGGAACCAGGATAATTTGCCGTGTCTCTTTTACTTTCTCGCTTTATCGCTTTCATACCATAAACAAGTAAAAGAGAAATCCATCCATCAAAGAAAATAATCAAAAAATTTATAACACCTAATTCACCCCTCTTAGGCGTACTTTGAAACTACAATTGGCATCAGAGCAGGTTTAGGTAACTTGATCCTACAAGATCCTGTATGGCTTCCGCAAACTCGAATCCTGTTTTCAAAGATGGTGGAAGTAGAAATAAGCCTCCACTCTTCTCCGGCGAATACTTTGATTTTTGGAAAATCAGAATGAAAGCACATCTTGAAGCCCAAGGAGAAGGCATATGGGAAGGGATCGAAGAAGGTCCACATAATCCTGTAAACGTGATCAATGACGTTGGAACCGCAAAGCTAAAAAATACTTATGATGAAGATGATAAGAAGAAGATCCTGAATGAGAAGAAGGCAATCAACATACTCCAAAGCGCTCTCAGTATGGACGGGTTCTTCCGCGTATCACAATGTAAATCGACAAAGGAGATTTGGGATACCTTGGTAGAAACGCATGAAGGAACAACATAAGTAAAAAGATCAAGGCTTAATACTTTGAGTCAAGAATATGAGATGTTCCGTATGCAGCCTGGGGAATCTATTGTTGCCTTACAAAAAAGATCCGTTCATATAACAAATCACTTGATTGCTCTCGGGAAGACCATCACCAACGACGATCTCAACTTGAAAGTCCTAAGATCCTTGACAAGGGAATGGTAACCGAAAGTGACCACTGTTTCAGAAAAGAACAGTCTCTCAACAATGACATCCACATCCCTATTTGGCAAACTTCAAGAGCACGAATTGGAACTTGGAAGGCTCGAGAAGCACAAAAGTCAAGAGAAAAAGTCCAAGGGAACTTCTTTGAAGATTGACACGAAGGATGACAAAGATGACGAGACTTCCGAAGATGAGAACTTCATGCTTCTTGTTAAGAAGCTTGGTAAGTTTTTTAACAAAAATAAAAATTCCTCTTTTCCTAAAAAGAATAAACATTTCAGGAAAAAGGATGCATCCACATCGATTCAAGAAGTCACATGTTCTGAATGTGGGAAGCAAGGTCACATAAAGCCGGAGTGTCCAAGACTTGCAAAGAAAGGAGGATTCAAAGGCAAGAAGGATTTCAAGAATAAAAAGGCTTATGTTGCTTGGGACGATAATGAAGTTAGTTCCTCATCGGAATCGGAAAGCGATGAATGTGCAAATATGGCTCTAATGGCTTCACATCACTCCAATGAAGAAAATGACGAGGTTAGTAGCAAATTTTCAATTTATGAAAATGATGCACAAGAAGTCATAGATGAACTTCTAAAAGAATGCAAGACTTTGTATAAAAACATTTCATCACAAAAGAAACGAATTCTATCTTTAGAAGAACAAAATACCTCTTTTGGAAAATACATTGAAAATGAAAAACAAAAATTGATGGATGAAAAACAAAGCCTTGTATGCAAAAATTGTGAGTCATTATCTTTTCAAATTGTTCAACTTAAAATAGTCTTAGAAAGATATGAAAAAGGTCAAATTGGCTTGGAGGAAATTCTTAGGCACCAAAGATATCCTAATGACAAAAGTGGTTTAGGATATTCTAAGTTTTCCAAACCAAGCACAAATGAAACCGTTTTCGTAAAAGCTAGTGAACAAATTGTTAAAGAAAAGACAAACAATTCTAAAACTATGCATCAAAGTCATAAAAAGAAAAGAATCATTAAGAAACAAAAGTATGTTCCTAGATACAAAAGTCAATTTCAACCTACTTATTTTTATTGTGGAATCAAAGGCCATACACCTAATGCTTGCTATGTGCACAACATTGGTGTTGCTAAAGGGCAGTACATGTGGATTGAAAAGGGTACTAACTACCAAGGACCCAAAGCAATTTGGGTACCTAACAATACTTGAATTTGTTTTGTAGGTATGCTTAAAGACAACTTCTACTCAATGGTATCTTGATAGCGGTTGTTCAAAGCATATGACGGGCGATATCAATAAATTTTCAAGTCTATCACTTAAGGCCAAAGGATACGTTACTTACGATTATGATAATAAAGGAAAGATTCTTGGAGTTGGAACTGTTGGTGCATCTCCTCATACAATCATCGAAGACGTCCTTTATGTGGAAGGCCTTAAACACAACCTTCTTAGCATAAGTCAATTGTGTGACAAAGGGTTCCAAATCAACTTCACAAAGGAGGAATGCTTGATAGAACATGAAGTCACCCATGACCTCTTGCTAAAAGGTAAAAGATTTAATAACATTTTCATGATTTCTTTTGATGACTCTTCCTTGAAGTTAAAGTGCTTAATGTCAAACAACAACGAGGCATGGCTTTGGCATAAGAGGTTTGCTCACATTCACATGGAGCATCTAAACAAATTAATAAAGCATGACCTAGTTGTGGGTCTTCCAAAGATAAAGTTCATCAAGGACAAGTTATGTGATGCTTGCCAAAAAGGAAAGCAAACCAAAACATCCTTCAAGTCCAAGAAAGTGATATCTACTTCAAGACCACTACAATTGTGACATATGGATCTTTTCGGTCCATCAAGAACAAAAAGCTTCGGAGGTAACATTTATGCTTTAGTTATTGTTGATGATTTCTCTCGATACACATGAACATTGTTTTTAGTGCAGAAAAGTGATGCTTTAAAAGCATTCAAGAAATATGCAAAGCAAATTCAAAACGAGAAGTCACGCACAATAGTCTCCATTAGAAGCGACCATGGGGGAGAATTCCAAAACTCATCCTTTAAAGATTTTTGCGAAGAGCATGGAATCTCTCACAACTTTTCTGCACCAAGGACTCCTCAACAAAACGGTGTCGTAGAAAGGAAGAATAGGGCATTAGTGGAACTTGCAAGAACAAAGCATATAGATATCCGACATCACTTCCTTCGAGATCATGTTCTAAACGGATATGTAGATGTTACGTTTGTGGATACACACAATCAACTCGCCGATATATTCACTAAACCATTGGCTAAGGAGTAATTTTTCAAGATTCAACGAGAACTTGGTATTCTCAATGAAGGTGACATCTAACCCTATCTTTAAAATTGCTTGTTGTATGTCTTTGTTGCATAATATGTGTTTTTTTGTTCACTTTGTGTTACAAAAGGCTAGTACTCACTTTTCTTCGTTTTTGATCTTTCACTCTTTCGGTTATCCGAAAAACATTGTTTTTAAGTCTCGTTTATGTTTTGTTGTTTCAAACATAAGTCCTAAGTTTATTAGGCAATTTTGGTTTCCATGTATTAAGCTTTCCGCATTATGCTAGTACTCTTGTTGGCTATGTTAAATTCTTCTTATGCTTCTATGTGTGTTTGCTTGCATATCTTACTTGATGCATATTTCTATTCAATGCGTGTATGGTATTTTTCTTTTCATATCAATGCTTGTTGGTCTCTTCCTTTTTGCTAATGCCAAAGGGGGAGAAGACTTTGTTTCTCTAATGCCTCTCGCTGCAGAATTTATTTTGCTAATGCCGCTATTATTTAGGGGGAGTTGATATCCTTAGGGGGAGGATCGTCTTAGAGAAACGTCGATCAAGCTCTCGCACCATTTTTGGTTGTCATCATCAAAAAGGGGGAGAATGTAGAAGCACACCTTCAACCTCGAAGATTTTGATGAAGACAACACGACTCTCATGTGATTAATATTTGCAAAAAGTCAAGAGCTCTCAACATGATCTAGCAACAAGCATCGACATTGTGATCAAGCTTCATTCGCACATTCAGTTTATTTCAAGCTTGGACGCATACGTTGAGGTACATCAAAACCCATTTTCAAATTGATGTACAAGTGTTCGATTAATCATTTCACATGTTATCATATTGCATATAATGTTTGGAATATTTTTTAAAATGGTTTAACACTTTTAAAATTAAGAATTTTTCTGTTTTTAACAGTGTTAACCGGTTAACCATTTGGTTAACCGGTTAACGGCTTCAAATTTTAAAAAGTCAGTGTTAACGTTTATATGCGTTAACCGATTAACCATTTGGTTAACCGGTTAACACTGAAAGTTTTTGAAAAATTCATTTCTTTGAAATTCAAATTATACCTTTTGATTATACCTCTTCAATTAAATTATGTTTCATATTTTTTCATACCTTTTTGAAAGGGTGTTTTAAAAATTATATATTCTGAATTTTTTCAAATTCAAAAACACCTCCTAGAATTTTTTATAAAATTCACTCAATCAAATTCACTCTTTTACACATATTTTCAAACCTTAAAAAGTGTTCATATTGTGATCCATAACATTTTCATATTCATCATTGAACACTTGTATTGAAATTTAAAAAGTGGATTTTGATCAAAGGAGAAGATCAATTTATATTGATATCTAACATTGTAATATTCTAAAAAATTACAAAGAATTAAAATAGATTTTCTATTGTGACTTGTGATCCAAGATTGTTGGACTCAAGGGATAGTGATTGCAAGAGGATTTTTCTTGCACACTAGGTTGTTTAGTTGTTTAGAAAGTAGGCTTCACCAATTGAAGGTGCGTTAGGTTGTACATTCTAAAGACTAGTGGAAAATCTCTTTCGTGTTGGAAAGGGGACTGGATGTACCTTCGGATTGTGAAGGGAACAAGGATAATTTGTCGTGTCTCTTTTACTTTCTCGCTTTATCGCTTTCATACCATAAACAAGTAAAAGAGAAATCCATCCATCAAAGAAAATAATCAAAACAATTTATAACACCTAATTCACCCCCCTCTTAGGCGTACTTTGAAACTACACAATGTACATACCATCCTAGTTGGTAAGACACATATATTCCATCCAACATGATTTCGTCTATTATTAACAAGAGATTAAGGGTGATCAGTTCCTCAATTTGTCAATAGACAGTCGGCAACCATAACGGTGGCATAAATCATCATTACTCAACTATAGTATCGTCTTTTCCTTGTATCCAAGTCCCCTGAGCATACTTCTCCACCACAACTCTATGGCATACAACTTTTCTTAATTTACTTATTTTCAAATTTATCAATGATACTAGAACACCTAAAACCCAACACACATTCTCCTATACACACTTGTCGCACATCATATGTATTGAATATCCTTCTAATACTAGAATCACTACTACATTGAGTACAATCCAAATCAATTTGCTATATCTACAACCTTTATTCAAGTTAATAACCTTAACAACATTAATCAATCCTTCGTCCTTCATTTAATCTTATAACCTCTATAATTCATTTAGTTTCGAATTTGGTTCTCATTCTAATCGCAACCTCAACAATACCATCTCAACATCTAATTGGTGATAGAAATTCCAAACTTTTCCCGACATATATCGACACCATCTCCTCAATAACACACCATCCACTTTACTATTTAACATTTCCCAACGATATCCATAATCTAATCATTCTCGTTCAACATAAGTTGCATCTCTATGAATTTATCCGACACTGACACATTCTCTTTAATACCAACATTTTCCTTTCCACGTTCAGCAAGAATTGCTCAACTTCAAATACAATTATCTCATTCAACACAGACCTCTTAAACACAAAATTATATACCAAAATGAATAAATTTTGTGTAGATTCCAGAAATTCAAGAATCGTTTAAATCTGAATTACGAGTAAAATGGTATCCTTGCAATGGGACTGGTCAAGAAATCCCGTATACAAAATTCTGCAAAAGTTAACACCAAACCCAAACATTCAAACACGTTTTTCTCCCTCTTCAAAAACTTGCTGAAAGAAAAATATATATGCAAATTGTAGGTAATTTCATAAAATTTGAGAAAAGTCCATAATCACTCTCATATGATTAACGAGTAAAACGTTATGCCCACTATACTGAAGGTTGTTGCTTAACTACTGTCGCACCTCGAAAAATACGATCCTAAAATAAACAACAGAGTCGCCACCTAATTCTATTTATTCTACGAGAGAAAAGGAAGATATAGACACAACCTAAATAAAGGATAAGAATGGTCAACGAAACCACTAATCTAAGTTCGGGAGTCAGTTACGCAAGGGGAGTCAGTTACGAAAGAAGCTTTAAACTTGGATATAAGATCGACAAGCAATGCCACATTCTTTCTTTGAGAATAAAATCGGAAGAAGCTTTAAACTTGGATATAAGTATCGACAAGCAATGCCACGTTCTTCCTTTTGAAAGTAAATGTTCGTAAGATTTTTGTTTGTGTTTGTGGGGATAGGAGGAACAACTTTCCTATGGAGATGAATCATGCCTGATCCTTTAAGATTGTTGAATTGTTTTGAATACGAATGGTGATTGAACCATCGCGTGGGGCTAGCCCATGTTGCGGTTCAATCCAGAACGTGCGGAATGCTAGACTCCGGAGTTCCTTTTTTCGTAAATTAATTAAGATGGATCGAATTATTTTTATACGAATGGTGATTGAACCAACGCGTGGGGCTAGCCCATTTGCGGTTCAATCCAGAACGTGCGGAATGCTGGACTCCGGAATTCCTTTTTTTCATAAATTAACTTATTAAAGGATTTGAATATTTTTTATACGTATTCTTTAAGTTTATTTATTTAAATAACAAAGGAATGAGCGAACATTACGCGTGGGGCTAGCCCATTTGTAGTTCGTTCTAGAAGGTGCGGAATGCTAGACTCCGGAGTTCTATTCCTTGTTAAGTTCATTAGTTTGAAAGTTTTCAGGTGTTTTATGGATTAGACACGATGGTGATGTACAGATAATCAAATGAACGCGAATGTAGTCAAGATTAAGACGAGGCACAAAAGAGATAAAATCGAGTTCTTAGTTGTACCTAACGGAGGAGGTCCGTTGCCTCTTCAATGTACGCAAACATTAACATAATTGACCATAAAGTTCCTCGCGTCAAACTTAAAACTCCGGGCGTGTCAAAACACCAAAACTAAGTAATCCTTAAGTGAGGGTCAACAAGGTTATATACATAAAAGTTTTTATATTAAAGTCTAAATAAAAGGAACTAGAATTTTAACAATTAATTTAAACTCGAACAAATATTCACTAGTTCTAAATTAAAAAAACAATTAAAATTTTAACAAGTAATTCAATAAATAATAAAATAAAATAAAAACAAGAAACAAATAATTCCCTACAAAAAGAAATAGCAAGAACTTGTGAGATCAAACCCGGTGGGCTTAGCCCAACTGCAAAATTAAAGAAAAGTTAAATGATAAGAATTATAAAACAAACAATAAAGATAAATGATAATAAAAATAAATAAAAGAGAAACATGTTTAATATTATAAAAAAAAATGACGTATGAATAAAAGGGATACAACGCGTTTCATCTTCCGAAACTGTTTCAAACTTTCCTTACCCACGAAGCGCTCTCACAACGACGATAGCTTCAGTCGAAACGTCCCCAACAATCCTCACGGCACGGGCTTGCGTTTTCGATCTTCTCTCCCACGCTCGAATCTCTTGCCTTCGAACAACAGCTCCGCGGATTCACGGCGGAAATCCCTAGCCGTTGCGGTTTTTCAACCTCTCACTGTTTTGTAACGGCGATGGTCCTCTGCGATCGAAGGTGATGGTGGCCGGCGGAGATTAAAGGGTTTCAAGCGAAGATGGTCTTGAGGCTTTGTTGCTGCTGTCTCTTTTGTGGTTGTGTCTGGTTTGTGAAAAAGGGTTGTGGTGACGGGTCTGAAGGCGTTTCCCGGTTCTGGTTTGTTACAGGATTGAGCGGTGTTTGTGAGCGAAATGAGTTCTCCAAGTTTCTTCTGTGAGTTTTCGTTTTTCAGGTCCGTTTGGTTTGTTTTTTAAAGTGAGAATGAAGAAATGGTAATGAATTTTTTCTTTTGCAGGGATTGAGGTACGAGATTTTAAGGAGAGGGTTCTGGTTTTCTGTTGATGCGAAGGGATGAGGGAAGTCTTGCGGTGGCTTGAGGATGATTAATAGAGGTGTCGATTGAAGGTGTATTTGTGGTGTTTTACGGTCCAATCTCCTCACCCTGTTTTCTTTGTGTCCTGGTTTTTTATGAAGTTCTGGTTTGTAGAAGGATAGTGAAGGAATCAGGTTTGATGATTGTTCTGAAAAGGTCGAATAGATTCCTCCCTCCTGGTCCGGTTTCAGTGTTGGTTATGAAGAGGATTTTTTGCTGCGTTTGGCTCAAGGAAAGAAAAGTTGGGAAAAGTCGTTCCCCCCTCTTTTTGGATGCCCCCCCCCCACGAATTTTGGGGTTGTGGTCTGTGTCCTATTTGTGTTGTCTTTTAGCAGGATCTGTTCAAGTTCTTTTGTCTGTCCCTTTTGAAATGTCTTGATGTGGTGTCTTTTCACAACTTTCTTTTGACTTGTCCCTTCAACTTTTTCTTGGATGCAGGTTTTTGATGTCCATTTGGTGTATGGATACAGGCTGGCCAGTAGCTAGTATAGGTAGAGCAGGCTGGGAGTTGTTGTTTGACTTAGGACCAAAAAAAGAAGTACACTCTAAAACTAACTAGAACAATTCTAACTCAACCAAATAAAACCAAATTGATTAAAAATAATAATAATGATAAATAGATAAAAAACTGTTATAATTAGTTAAATGAGGAAAACAATTAATCCAAATATAAACTAAATAATAAATGAATAAATAATAATAAAAATAATTAAAGTAAATTAAAACTAAATTTAAGTAAAATTAAAAAACTAATTCTAAATAGTCTAAATTAAAATGATAAGTAAAAACTAGTAAGATTATTAAACTAATTAAAACCTAAACCAACTCAAATTGATCCTCCTTTTTTTTATAAAAATAATAATTAAATCTAAAAATTTAAATTAAAAGGATAAACTTAAATTATAGCAAAAAAATAAAAGAAATGATTTAAAATGGAACAAGCAAAAAATCTAACTAATTTTTAAAATTAATTTAAACGTCCGAAATCAAATATAAAATAAAATGATACTAAATAAAATCGAACAAAAAGACAATAATCAATGATTGATGATATGTTTTAACTTAAAAAATGCAAAATGATCAATTTTCGATAAATCGACGGAAACACGTCAAAAATGAACAAAAATTGAAAATTTCTGGTCAAAATTTAGGGTATGACAGCTGCCCCTATTTAATCATCCTGAACCTGAATGTACGAGCAATAGAGATTTTTTTTTGAAAATTCAAGGTGGAAGGTGATTAAATATCAGAATACCGGGAATTTTGACCGAAAATACAGATGAAAATGTCATGATATGCAATGCGATGCAAGAATGCAAGACAAGGGTTATAACGCCGCCGGGAAGAAAAGATTGACACAACTGGGGATTAGACGCACATGACTGGAGTACAATCCACATGAGAAATCTTTCTTGAGCGAAACCAGACGACAACTGTCTACGAATCCCAAGATGACCCGAAATCTTTGAACAAACATTCTACTTTGAGGAAATCTACTGCCGAGATTTGAAACCTCATTTGGAAAAACCTTCTGTTGGTGTATCGAAACGAAACAGAAATCTACTGCCGAGATTCTGAAACGAAAACCAATTCTTCTGAAGTCTACTGGAGATCTAACTGCCGAGATGACCAGAGATCTAAAAATGGAATACCTTCTGCCGAGGTATTCTAAAATGAACAAAAAATCTACTGCCGAGATCTTGGAATGAAAACAAATTTGTTGAAGTCTGCTGGAGATCTACTGCCGAGATTACCAGAGAATCTAAAAGTGGAATACCTACTGCCGAGGTATACTAAATGAAATTCCTACTGCCGAGGATTAACTGAGAATACACCTGTCGCCAAATCTTCTGTCGAGATTTAACTAAGGATTGTCATTGTCGAGATCATGAAAAGTAAATACCTTCTGCCGAGGTATCAAAATGAAATTCCTACTGCCGAGGATTAACTGAGAATACACCTGTCGCCAAATCTTCTGTCGAGATTTAACTGTGGATTGTCATTGTTGAGATCATGAAAAGTAAATACCTTCTGCCGAGGTAGACTGGAAATCTTCTACCGAGACTTGCCAGAAATAAAAGGAATCACCTGTTGTCGAATCTTCTGTCGAGATTCAACTAAGGATGCCATTGAACAGAACTCTCACCATACTTCCCTTCTTCTGAAAGAGACAGCCATATGATGGAGAAAACAAAACTTCGCGCTCAAACTTCTCAACTTGTATGGGAGAGATAGCCATTTGACGGAAATTGGAGAAATTCTCAACAAACTTCTCAACTTGTCTGGAAGAGATAGCCATTTGTTGGAAAAAGTAAAGGAGATTCATATCAAACTTCTCAACTTGTATGGAAGAGATAGCCATTTTATAGAACATTCATCATACTTCCCTTCTTCTGAAAGAGACAGCCATATGATGAAAAACAACTTCACGCTCAAACTTCTCGACTTGTATGGAAGAGATAGCCATTTGACGGAAATTGAAAAATTCTCAACAAACTTCTCAACTTGTCTGGAAGAGATAGCCATTTGTTGGAAAATTGAAGGAGATTCATATCAAACTTCTCAACTTGTATGGAAGAGATAGCCATTTGACAGAATTTGGAAAGAATCACGACAAACTTCTCACCTTGTCTGGATGAGATGCCATTTGCCGAATAAACTTCTCACCTTGTCTGGATGAGATGCCATTTGTTGAAAATTGGAATCACGACAAACTTCCCACCGTGTCTAGATGAGATGCCATTTGCCGAACAAACTTCTCACCATGTCTGGATGAGATGCCATTTGTTGAAAATTGGAATCACGACAAACTTCCCACCGTGTCTAGATGAGATGCCATTTGCCGAACAAACTTCTCACCTTGTCTGGATGAGATGCCATTTGTTGAAAATTGGAATCACGACAAACTTCCCACCGTGTCTAGATGAGATGCCATTTGCCAAACAAACTTCTCACTGTGTCTGGATGAGATGCCATTTGTTGAAAATTGGAATCACGACAAACTTCCCACCGTGTCTAGATGAGATGCCATTTGCCAAACAAACTTCTCATCGTGTCTGGATGAGATGCCATTTGTTGATTCCACTTAGAAGTTCAAAGACAAAACAAGCTTCTCGAATAAAGAGACTGCCACTTGTTGTCAGGTATAAGTAATCCAAAGGAATGTTGTAGTAACACTGCTGGAGAGCAAAATTCGTCTTCAAAGGAAGCCTCCAACAAATTCCTTCTGGGAAACTAAGCATCCAAAAGGTGCAAAATAAATGCACTTTCCAATTGGCAGTTCAATCATCAAAATTTCCAAAGACCAAAATTCAATCCAGGAACAAGCTGGAAAGAAACTGTCAAGCAAAACACTAACCCATGAGGAATAAACTCAATTGGGGATTAATCCTATCCAAGTGTGGAAAGGGGAACTAAAACAAAAAATCTTCCACGAGGGTAAGAACTCAGTGGGGAATTAGAAAGAATGTACATTTTCTGCCTAAGGCTGACAACTCTATTTTGAGAGAGACACATCACTTGGGGATAAACACGACCAAGGTAAAGGAGGTATGCATCAATGAGTGCGACATGAATATGCATATGAATCAATTATGATGTACATGTATGTATATGCGTTATGTTTATGCTGACAGACAGACAAAACAGACACAAGAGGTGAAATTGGTGATGAACTAAACATCGCAACAAACGAATACTCGACCAATCTTGTCAAAGTGTATGTAATCACTGAAGATAGGGTAAAGAACCATCCATGGAATAAAGTCCTGCTACAAGGCTCAAATCTCTTCGAGGAGAGGAAGACACTTCATTCGGGAAATAAACCCAGACAAGTCTTCTAACTTCAACATTTGTCAGAAGGAAACAATCATACAAACTACGTTTGCTTAGGATGAAGTAAATTTGTACTCCGTTGGGGAGAGAAAATGACATTCAGCTGGAGAAGCTAGAATCAAGGCTCAATTGGGGGTACTAGACTTAGTATCTCACTGGAAACACTAAGTAGTAAAAGAAATCCACCAGAAAATAATGAGTCATGCCCCTGACACATCATAGCAACTTGGCGTAAAGACCCCGTCATCTGGAGATACTTGCAAGGTATATCCCAAGAGCGTCTTGCTTTGGGGAACACGTGATCATGCGCCCACAAAATGGTTTGTGAGAAGAGATCATCTCAAGAGGATTTTATAGAAGACTTGACATTCAAAATGCCTTAGTGTCTTCAAACTCTTGTAGAGATTCGTCGAATCTCGACGTCACTACCTCAGATTAACTGTACTTGGCACAAATGAGTCTTCAATACTTATCCTTTTAAGGATGATAAGGATGTGTAAGCACAAATTGGGAAACGACCTGCCCCTGGTTGGCTAGGTTTCCAAGTAATCTGCTCCTGTCTGGCAAAGTATTCCAACAATGTGCCCCTGTCTAGCAGAGTCTTCAGGCAAAATGCCCCTGGCTGGCAAAGTCTTCAAGTAACTTGCCCCTGACTAGAAAAGTATTCAACGCAAACTGCTCCTGGCTGGCTAAGTTTTCAAGTAACTTTCCCCTGACTGGCAAAGTATTCAAGCAACATGCCCCTGTCTGGCAGAGTCTTCAAACAACATGCCCCTGGGGGTGATCATTCTCTGAAATGGTTGTTCAACTACTCAACAGAGTTTCAAATCTCAAGAGATTAAGCTCATCACTAGTGCTCATACATAGGCTTCTATGATATCAAGCAAATGCTTACCAAGCAAAAATTATTGATGTTGAGACTGTTAATGCAACACACATGTTTGTCTCGAAGTTTTGTTTTGTTTTTTTTTTAAAAGATTTTCACAATAGCCTGTGACCGAATCACTAGCTAGGAGGTGATATTCATTTTTTTTATATAAAGCCAACACAAATTTTTTTGAGCAAAGCTCATGGGAGTCGGGAAACACTTTCTCATCGAGTGTGCTTTCGAAATAAACCCTACTTCAATTAGGACTTTTGAGGGTTGTAATGTGGTTTGGTTCACGGTTTTAGAAACAAAGGATAAAGGCTCAAAGTTTATTTGGTGCCCACCCACTCTCCGTGATGTTCTCCAATCCTAGGTTCAGCTAAATTGACATATACATTTGTCTTTGATAGCGTAGAGATGATGCTCCAAGGTCCGCTTGAAATGACAGTCATCCTATTTGTCCTTCGTGGATATTGGTGACCCTTTGATTTTGGTATGGCGGTCACTAAATCTTATGTATTTGAGGTTGAGGATTTGAGGACCTCTTACGAATGACTTATTCTATTGATCTCTTTTTTTTGTCTAAGTCCTTTTGTAGGTTTGACTTAGAGGGATTTTCTTTTCTCTTTTTTTTTTTAAATCATTGGAAGGCTGAAAGTTGTGACTGTCAAGTCATTGATTATAGTGGATTCCCTGATGGGATGTTTCATCTTATGATTTGAATGTGTAACCAGATTTACTGAACACTACCCTGCCCCAGGTTAAGCAAAAGGTTTTGAAACATCTGAAAGAAACTCCTACTTCTAGGCTCGAAGTGGTTGACTAGGGATTAACTCCTTATTTCTCCAGTGTTTGGGAATTTGAAACAATGCCTGTACATCGTCAGTAGGGTTTTAATCAAAAGCATTCAGCTAGAGGATTTGTGTTTTAATTTCGTCATCCTCCCTCCAATTCTCTGCCTAGGCAAGAGATGGGATAATATTGGCATTATAAAGTTGAAAAAGCATTATGAGTGAATACGAATGGATTAATTCAAGACAAACATATTCATTGCATTAATCATTCAAAACAAATAAGTTCTTACATGCCAAAACAAATGCATTAACAAACAAAGAAGAATACATATGAAAAGAAGCAAACGAGCTAAACATCTGAGAGGATAGCTCCAAAGCATCGAACGATCACGTGTATGGAGGAACGGGTCCCAGGCTCCAGTAACAAACTGATTTGGAAAGGACTTTCTTGAGTTTTTATCAGCACAAAGGAACTCCGTCCACAGATGGGATTACTCCATTGAAGGCCAACACCCCGTAGTCGATCATCTCTTGAACCTTTTCCTGGAAGACTTTGCACTTTTCAATCGGATGCCCCTGTACTCCATTATGAAACTCGCATCTGGTATTCGGATTGATCCCACAGGGCCGAGACCTCGTGGCTCTGGTCTTTCTGGGTGTCATTATTGAGTTCTGGGCAAAATGAGACCACAATTGACTGTAAGTCATTGGGATTGGGTCAAACTGATGGGCCGCTCCTTCAGGACTGTTTGGAGGCCTCCGTTGATTCTGACGTCGCTGACGAGTAGAGGTAGAATTTGACCGACGCTGAAAAATGGCCAGATCTTTTGCCAAAGAAATCAGTCGCCCTCTATCAATCTTCAAGCTGTGAATCTCTTCCTGAAGTTCAGTGTTCTCCTGCACAAGGCTGTCTATTAGAGTCTTCATTGTAGTTGAGAATATTCCCATACGATTTCTCAACATGGTGACCTCGTTTCTAAGCTCCCTGTTTTCCTGCTCAAGTCGGTCCATCCTTCTCTGGTGACTGGTCGAGTACAGTTGACTGACGGAGAATAAGACATGGGTGAGTTGGATTGTTTGAAGACGATATGTAGTGCAAATGCAAATGGTATGCGAATGAATGCAATACTCAGAATGCTCAAAAAGACAAACATAAACAGCTCCGGAATTGGATATAAAGGCAAGGTGTTGGATCCAAGGTACAAGTAACTCGGAATCTTCTAACTGGTAAGCCTTAAGTGGAGAGTTCTAAATTCTTTACCCAGAAAGCCCACTCACGGGGTAGCTTCTATGGTGATGGTATAAGGATACTCAAGGTCACGGACGTTTATCGTACTAACGCCCCGCCGCAGGCTAGCTGCATTGTGACGATAATAACGATAAGGTCTACCTTGAGTGGAGTTCTCATGCTAGGCGTGCAAGGAGCGAGTCCTTGGAGCCTAACATTACACAACTACCAAAATTGAAACAGGTTCTAGGGGGTCCCAGAATCACAGCCCTTTCATGAATCAGGTCCCGCGACAGGCTAGCTGCGTTGTGACAAGATTTACGAAAAGTCTAACTATCTGGGGGAGCTTTCATGCTAGGCGTGCAAGGAGAGAGTCCTTGGAGACTAACACTAATAACATCCAAATCTAACTTAGGTGTTCCCTCTTCTTTTTCAGAACTCAAGTACAAATTCATACCCGTGATATCCCGAGATCCAACAGGCAGACATAATGAGCAAATCATAAAGAAGGAAGCAATAGATAGAATATCAACAGTAAATAAAGAAGACAATCAAACAAGTCATCAAACAAACGCAAAATAACCTAAGCTAGGCTCGACTCTCTTATGCATAAAGCATTTTTCATCCCCAGCAGAGTCGCCAGCTGTTGCACCTCGAAAAATACGATCCTAAAATAAACAACAGAGTCGCCACCTAATTCTATTTATTCTACGAGAGAAAAGGAAGATATAGACACAACCTAAATAAAGGATAAGAATGGTCAACAAAACCACTAATCTAAGTTCGGGAGTCAGTTACGCAAGGGGAAGGTGTTAGGCACCCCTCACGTCTGTTGTACTCAACGGGAACCTCTTAGTCTAGTTTGCGCTTGAAAATGTTAACTTGTTATCATTGTCTTCTTTTACTGATTAAGATTGCTTATTGAAGAAAATTATTATTTATTACGGAGAAAGGTTAGGTTTTTTATTATTGTGACGGAGAGATAGTTAATTTTTATTTATTGTGCTCGCGAAGGATTAAAATCCCCGTGCCTACGTATTCCCCTGTGCAATGGGAAAGTCAGAGCTTCGTAGTTCGTGCTACTACGATTTGTGTTTTTTAATTGAAAGATTGTTTGAAAATGCATTCTACTGCTAAGCGTTGGCTTATCTGCTCACGATAGGAGGCTGAAGCGCTAGCTTGTTTGAGAGATATAATGATCTAAACAATGTTCGTTTTGAGAAAAGATATTTGATCTTTGTTAAGGGTGTTTTAAAACGAGAGGGCGAATGAACCACGCGTGGGGCTAGCCTATGTTGCGGTTGCATTCAAGAACGTGCGGAATGCGAGACTCCGGAGTTCAGTTACTCGCTAATTAATCATGAAAATGATTTGAATTGGTTGGTAAGTTTTAATTTGTATTTGAGAGACAAGTTGTCATCTTTAAGAGAAGTATCTCACCTATTCCACCACAAACGTTAAGAAATGAGAAATCGAAAGAAGCTTTAAACTTGGATATAAGATCGACAAGCAATGCCACATTCTTTCTTTGAGAATAAAATCGGAAGAAGCTTTAAACTTGGATATAAGTATCGACAAGCAATGCCACGTTCTTCCTTTTGAAAGTAAATGTTCGTAAGATTTTTGTTTGTGTTTGTGGGGATAGGAGGAACAACTTTCCTATGGAGATGAATCATGCCTGATCCTTTAAGATTGTTGAATTGTTTTGAATACGAATGGTGATTGAACCATCGCGTGGGGCTAGCCCATGTTGCGGTTCAATCCAGAACGTGCGGAATGCTAGACTCCGGAGTTCCTTTTTTCGTAAATTAATTAAGATGGATCGAATTATTTTTATACGAATGGTGATTGAACCAACGCGTGGGGCTAGCCCATTTGCGGTTCAATCCAGAACGTGCGGAATGCTGGACTCCGGAATTCCTTTTTTTCATAAATTAACTTATTAAAGGATTTGAATATTTTTTATACGTATTCTTTAAGTTTATTTATTTAAATAACAAAGGAATGAGCGAACATTACGCGTGGGGCTAGCCCATTTGCAGTTCGTTCTAGAAGGTGCGGAATGCTAGACTCCGGAGTTCTATTCCTTGTTAAGTTCATTAGTTTGAAAGTTTTCAGGTGTTTTATGGATTAGACACGATGGTGATGTACAGATAATCAAATGAACGCGAAGGTAGTCAAGATTAAGACGAGGCACAAAAGAGATAAAATCGAGTTCTTAGTTGTACCTAACGGAGGAGGTCCGTTGCCTCTTCAATGTACGCAAACATTAACATAAAATGATACTAAATAATACTAAATAAAATCGAACAAAAAGACAATAATCAATGATTGATGATATGTTTTAACTTAAAAAATGCAAAATGATCAATTTTCGATAAATCGACGGAAACACGTCAAAAATGAACAAAAATTGAAAATTTCTGGTCAAAATTTAGGGTATGACAACTACGAAAATCAGAATCGAAATTGGTGAACATGAGTTCTACTTCTTTCTCTTTCTCTTGATTCTAAGAATCTTCCAACAATCCATTTCTCTTCACTCAACTCTGAAAATCATCTGACTTCATTCCAACTATACTCAAAACATACAAGTCTACTAGTTGATTCACCACATCTCATACAATCTTCGTCATACACATGCACTCATATAAGCTCCACTCTTAATGAGTAATCTTACTTGCTTCGCGAATAAAACACCATTCCTCAACCGACTCCAACTTCAATTTATACTCAAGAGGAAAATCGTAATCATCTTTAAGAGACCTCAAGAATTATACCCCGCTTGCATCTTACCCTTCGTCACATTGCCTTCTCTCCTCTGAGAAGCACACATCAACCACACTCACTCGTCGATTCGCAACAACACAATTCCGACAATGCTTGCACTACTGCAATCAACATCACTTTAAACCAACTTCACATACCACAATCATCCTTGAGAAGCAATCTTCTCCCCCACTTATTCCAAACCAACTCCTAGAGACAAACGGTTAGAAAACCTACAAGCAAATACTGACAGTGTTTCACACACATGTCGTGTACTAAGGAATAGACAACGTTATACAACTTGGTCGTATGGACTGACCTGCTCTGATACCACTAATGTAACACCCTTCTAACTGTTGAAAGCACAAATGAGTAAAGGTTTTATTTGTCGATCCACAGAGATTGTTTTGTGATATTTATGTCGTTCTACAATTGCTTAATTTTAGACTTAATGGTAACAAAAGGGTTTTAGTGTTTGTATCTAAAATGGACTTTTTCATTCAAATAAATGTTAAGAAGTAAAAGTAATAATTTGTAAAAGATTCTTAAAAGCATATGTCAAAGTTAGGGTTTGATAGATTTATTTTGCATATATAGTTTTGATCAAAAGATAAACTCATTTCAACAATGAACACATTTATAAAATCCTCTCATAATGTTTATTTCTAACACAAAATGTGAGCTTTACCATTTTGGTCCATTAATGATTTCTCACTCAATCTATCATAATGATAACATTTAAGTTCAATACAAGTGAAATCCAAAGCCCATAACTATCTCTAGCTTATGGTATTTGGGTGATGAAAACCTAGGTCAAATGTTGGCCATATCTCTCAATCATGAAACAACACAAAAGGGTTTGTCATAAAAATCAAAGTTTTAGTCATATATTCATCATGAAGAGTTTATACAAGAGGATCAAGGCCTATACATACAAAAATAGAACCTATCTATCTTCTAACCTTGACATACTAAGGGTTTAGCTTTCCATTTCCATGGAAGCTTCCAACAAAAGATGAAGATGAAGAAGATGGAGCATTAATGATAATGTCTTGACTTTAAATGCACTCAATCTTCTTAGAACAAAGAGAAAAAATGTTTAAGGAATATTTAGGTCAAGTCTCCAAAGTTACATCCCAAGAAAAAGTGAAACAAATGCTTATAAAAAAGCTGAAAATCGCAGGTCTCGCTGAGCGAATGTTCATTAAAAGCACCAGCTCGCTGAGCGACCAAAGGGCTCGCTGAGCGAAAATATCTCTAGAAAGCTCGCTTGGAGCTCGCTGAGCGACCTTGAAGCGGGCAAGATTTCTTCAAAATCTTCCAAAACTTCTCAAAGAAGGTCATGATGAAATTTGCTTCATATTTCCTCAGTGTAACCTAAAATTACACAAACTAAAGTTAAATAAATGATGCTTTGAAAATACTAAAATTAAACTATGAATAAGTATAAGAAACAAAGGGGAAAAAGCATTAGAGATCAAAATAACCCTTGAAAAGTGCCAAAAATCAACTAAATAATAACACTAATATGCACTTATCAACTCTCCCCAACTTGTTTCTTTGTTTGTCCTCAAACAAAGGTGAATTCTTTTTTAAATAAGCGAGCACAAACTAAACAAGTGAAACACACCAAACAAAATGGTTCAAACCGAAGATCTTGCTTACGAGTACAACCTGCTTCTCAAAGAGCGACAACATAATCATGAACTAATTTCTAAACACAAATGACAAGATACCAACAAATTCAATGGAATGTTCATAAGAGAATCACCTAAATACTTAACTAAGTCAAGCATCAATATCAAAAATGGACAAATCACTCTCATTTGTAATATTGCTAACATCCGGAACAATTCATGCAAGTATCTTCAAATTCAAAAGGCAACATAAGGGAAACCAAGATCAAAAGGGCTTTTCAATGTTATAATGAGGCAAGGGTAACAAAGAATGGGAAAATTTTCTAAGGCCAATGATTCAAAAATGGGTTCAAAGGTTTTTTGAAAAACGAAGAACACGCCAAAATCATGTCAACCAACAATTTTTGGTTCCCCCCAAATATCCACATTCTTTTTCATTTTTTTTCTTTTTCTTTTTCCTCAATTTTTTGTGTGGTGCCCTATTCAAGATTTTTCCTCTTAAACGAATGAATATTTTCTTTCTTTTTCATGCAACTTAAACAATAAGTGCAATTCAATTCTCAATTCATTCATTCATCAATATTTTTTCACAAGAGGCACCAAAATCATCCATCCTTTTATTCTCCCCAACTTTAAAAGACACTATAGAATTGGACAATGTTCTTCTCAAAAAGTGTTAAAGTAAGGGTGTTAAAGTGTAAACAAAAATACACAAACTAGAATGAATTGCAATGAATTTTGTTTTCTCTTTTCAATTTCACAACAATGATTACCAAAAGATGATAATTCGGCAATTTTACCGACAATAATGATTCATTCTAGTTGTGTGAAGGCTCAAAGTCGGCTAACAAATTCTCGCACTACTCATCGGTGAGTAAAGCCTAAAGGAATGGATGGTTTTTCTCAAATTCAAGCAATGCCTAAATCATTTCTAAGTTTCCAAAATTAACCAAAGAATAATGATACGAGCATGAATCGAACGAGTTCGCAAAAAAATATAATCACACTAAAATTTGTGAACAATGGAAGTCGCTCACTATGTGGTTTTGTTCTAATTGATTCTCAAATGAACATTTATGTAAAGTGAAGTAAACTATAAATTTGTGAAAAGCGACTAGTTCATAAACATGTTATTTTCTAAAAGGTGCGAACGAAGTACCTTTCTCGCGCAACTTACGGAATTTTATCATCACCATCCAAGAAGGTGAAGCTACACGCTTAGATCACAAAAATGCACTCGCTTTCATCAAAATTCCACCTTAAAGATAAGACAAACACAAAAATTTGTACACAAAGTAATAAAAATAATGCATCCGCCCGAATGTTAACTAAAGCAAAAATTTTAAAACCAAAATACATCCGCCCGGATGTTCATTAATCCAAAATGATAAAGTGCACCATCCGCCCGAATGGAAAACAATTCAAAACAACACTAAAACAAGACACATCCGCCTGAATGGTCAAATATTCAAACTCAAAAGTAAAAACACATCCGCTCGGATGGTTAGAATTCATAATATCTCAACAAAAAGGGAAAATAACATAAACGAAGAAAAAAAACACTAAAAACAACATAAAACTGGCCCATCAAACCGTCCAGAATATGTCACTCGAAAGAACTCGAACTGTCATCATCGTCACCATCAGCATCAACATCAGCGCCCTCATCACCAACTTCAACACCCATATAAGTATCTGCACCTGCACCACCTGCACCTCCTGAGGACGATGGCATGTCCCCAGGCCATGCAGAATAGGCTTTGTAGTCATCCATGTTCCTCAAAGAATGCCCCGCCTGAGGCTCCCTAATCATCAGCTGAAGCTGAAGCATACTCTCATATATAAAGTCCAAGGAGCGGTGATGAGAAGCGTGCATCGGCATGTTGGCGGCAACATCATAACCCACGCTACACGGAGGAGCTGAATCAACCGGAGGTGGATGAAGTGGTGGCTCGCAGAAAGTGCGGCAATACTCATCGTCAATCCTCTTCAACCTCACATTTCCATGAGACGGAAGAACTACACCAGGTTTTCTACACAAGGCCATGACCAAACCCGGATGAGAGATGGCGCAGGAAACACGTGAACGATGAGCAGTCCCACTGGTAGTGACTCACATAAGCTCCTTAGCAATAATCGAGTCAATGTTCACATCCTTGCCTTTCAGAATACAGAAAATCAGAGCCGCCACCTCAAGTGTAACATCTGACACATGGCTCCGAGGGATAAGGTTGTGAAGCACTATCGACATAATCACCCTAGCCCTGCTTTTCAGAGAACTCCTCTTGAAACGCAAAGGAACACCAGAAGCACTCACCTCATAGGTAAGATCTCTGGTACAAATGCGTTCCCTCATTAGCTTGACATCCCAAGTTCTCCTCTTCTTCATCTTCTCAAAATCACAAAGAGTGCCCTGTGGTAGCTGAAAGTTGCTGCCCAAATACTCATTAAGGCTAGCCTCAGAGAAATCAATGTGTTTTCCATGGACCCAGGTCTTATAATCGAAAGCAGTGCCCTCAAGTCCTGTCGGAAGGGCGTTTGCAAAAAACTCCCTAACGATCTCTAAATGGTACTCAGGATGCGGCTGACAAAGTCTCACATAGTCCCCCTCATCCATCATGCTCTGAACAAACCGATACTCCCCTTCCAGGTTCAACTCCATAATCCTATCCGGCCAAACATTTCTTTGCTCAAGAACCAAATAGCGCTCATGATGAGCGGGTGTCAGAAATCTGTTGCGATCAAAGGTCTTAGCTGGAGGTGGCCTAGTAGCTGAACTTCCGGTACGTCCACACTTTGAACGGTTCGATATCTGAAACAAACAACAAACAAACCAAAAGATAGAAACACAAGGATTCCGATCAAATCAGCCAATAAAAACAAAAACAAAAACTACCTAAATTAATGATAAATCATAAGGAACATACCCATAAACTTAGGAAAAATTCTGGACAGATGAGGTCGCTAAGCGAGCTGGGAGCTTGCTGAGCGAAAAACTTTCTGGAAACCCTCGCTCAGTGAGCTTTGCGAAAATGCAGAACTCCTCCCTCATTAGCAGGGTCAATTCCTTTAACAAAAACCAAACTACCAGCCATTTTATAACACAACAGATGTTTCACATTCTACAAAACCTAACATAATCCCCCAATTTCACAACAATCACTTAAAATTCAAAATCTTTACCCTAAAACCAAAATTTCTTGAACCAAAACCCCCAATTTCAATTGAATCAACAAAGATTTCTAAAAGCTTATCCACACTAGTGATATTGGAAAAAGAAATTCTTAGGACAAAAGATTTCTAATAGGAATTGAAGTTACCCAACTCAAAACTACAAAAATTAAAAGATAAAAGTGAAGAATATTATTACCTTGGTGTTGGAGGTTGCAAAAATTGAACTTTTAAGCACAAAAATGGAGAAGTTGCGAGAGTTAGGGAAGATGAACAAAGGAGAAACCTTTTGAAAATTCTAAGAAGTTTTGTGAAAAAGGGAGCAAAGAGGCAACCCTAATCTTTCCCACTCTTTCTTATTCTTGATTGGACCGGGTCCCCTTAATGGGCCCAGTTCAGTCCCTTTTTTAAAAAAAAATACGCACCCTTCGATAAGCGAGTTGTAGCTCACTCAATGAGCTTCAATCTGTACATAGTCGCTCAGCGAGCATTCCCTTGCTCAGCGAGTGCAGGAAACTAAACAACACTTCCAACAGCAATGCAATATCACAGACAACTTATAAAACACGCCTACAACACATTTTCAACATAAAAAGCACTAAAAACTTACAAAATTTGTATTATTTATTGAAAGCACAAATGAGTAAGGGTTTTGTTTGTCGATCCACAGAGATTGTTTTGTGATATTTATGCCGTTCTACAATTGCTTAAGTCTAGACTTAATGGTAACAAAAGGGTTTTAGTGTTTGTATCTAAAATGGACTTTTTCATTCAAATAAATGCTAAGAAGTAAAGGTATTGATTTGTAAAAGATTCTTAAAAGCATATGTCAAATTTAGGGTTTGATAGATTTATTTTGCATATATAGTTTTGATCAAAATATAAACTCATTTCAACAATTAACACATTCATAATATCCTCTCATAATGTTTATTTCTAACACAAAATGTGAGCTTTACCATTTTGATCCATTAATGATTTCTCACTCAATCTATCATAATGATAACATTTAAGTTCAATACAAGTGAACTCCAAAGCCCATAACTATCTCTAGCTTATGGTATTTGGGTGATGAAAACCTAGGTCAAATGTTGGCCATATCTCTCAATCATGAAACAACACAAAAGGGTTTGTCATAAAAATCAAAGCTTTCATCATATATTCATCATCAAGAGTTTATACAAGAGGATCAAAGCCTATACATACAAAAATAGAACCTATCTACCTTCTAACCTTGACATACTAAGGGTTTAGCTTTCCATTTCCATGGAAGCTTCCAACAAAAGATGAAGATGAACAAGATGGAGCATTAATGACAATCTCTTGACTTTAAATGCACCCAATCTTCTTAGAACAAAGAGAAAAAGTGTTTAAGGAATATTTAGGTCAAGTCTCCAAA
The DNA here is from genome assembly GCA_963966055.1 of Lathyrus aphaca. Taxonomy (NCBI): domain Eukaryota; kingdom Viridiplantae; phylum Streptophyta; class Magnoliopsida; order Fabales; family Fabaceae; genus Lathyrus; species Lathyrus aphaca. Next base: position 537,069,666 of record OZ014524.1, read on the forward strand.
GTTACATCCTAAGAAAAAGTGAAACAAATGCTTATAAAGAAGCTGAAAATCGCAGGTCTCGTTGAGCGAATGTTCATTAAAAGCACCAGCCCGCTGAGCGACCAAAGGGCTCGCTGAGCGAAAATATCTCTGGAAAGCTCGCTTGGAGCTCGCTGAGCGACCTTGAAGTGAGCAAGATTTCTTCAAAATCTTCCAAAACTTCTCAAAGAAGGTCATGATGGAATTTGCTTCATATTTCCCCAGTGTAACCTAAAATTAAACAAACTAAAGTTAAATAAATGATGCTTTGAAAATGCTAAAATTAAACTATGAATAAGTATAAGAAGCAAAGGGGAAAAAGCATTAGAGATCAAAATAACCCTTGAAAAGTGCCAAAAATCAACTAAATAATAACACTAATATGCATTTATCACTAACCCAACAATAATTTCACATAACATATGGAAATTAAATCAAATAAAATCACCACTCAAGGGTGTCACATCTTCATAAAAACATCATAATTATTTTCCTGCTCCGTAAGATGGGTTACAACATATAGAAATAACAACTTATTTTGGATCAACACCTCTTTTAAAATAAAAACGTTGCAGTGGAATTATCGTCATAAAAATCTCCTTAAAAAAACAACTCATAATAATTTAATCTCATCAAAATTGGAATTTAAAAATAATTCAACATCTTACAAATCCTCATGAAACATGTTAATCAAAGAAACACAATATTTAAAACAAAAGTGTTCCAATCTCGATGTTACATATCAGAGCAAGACACTTCTATTATTAACGGAAATGGAGAAAAATAACTCCAAAGATAAATCTTCATGCGTCTACGACTAATCTTGATCACCATCACGTTACCCATGTGGAGGCAACATTCAAACAGGCAGAGTGAGTAATCACAATTCATTACAAAAGATATAAGGAAAATATATAGTAGTCACAACAATAGTTACCAATAATTTATATATTCGTCACATATCACACATATACCTATATTGTGACTTCATTAAGTAATTCACAACATCGTTATCTCATCGATCAATCATCATCACCAAAATAACACTTAAGTCACAACTTCGACAAACATCATTTAACTCTCAAATTATGCAATGTCACTTAGTATGAAATGCAACGTATTAGAATCATGTATTTTGTAGCAAACATCATGGATGGACACTGGGCCACCACCCTCCAAAATAGAGCACAACATAATTACCTCAATCCACACAATGGGATTGAAGCCAACAATGAACCGAAGTCCCAACATCATCACTGGACCGAAGTCCCAACATCATCACGAGACCGAAGTCCAAACATCATCACTGGACCGAAGTCCTAAAATTGTTATGAATGCATGATGTGATACGTTGTAATAATCACCGTCACGGCTCGTCAAAGTTGCATCATCATTCATAAAAATTCATCATAAGACTTCACATAACATGTATATAATCAATATTGCATATCGTCATCTTAATTCATCATAATATCATAGTATAGCATCATCAATAACGTCACAATAACATCGTAGCAACAATACGCAAGTTTCGTCATTTATAGCAAAACATCATTAGTTCCACACACAACTACACACCTCACAAATATCAATGTATATCATTTAAATTAATTCCAGCATTATGAAACTATTTTTAAATGATAGTACGTTATCTCAACTTCACACAGGTTCAAACGACACATAAATCGGACTACCAGAACTAAAGTTATGAATTTCCAAAGTTTTTTTGTCAAACACTGACACCGACATCTTACACTAACACCATAAAGCCTAATGACACACTATTTAACTTTAATTCTAGGACTTGAAATCATTTTTGAAAGAAAGTATATTCTATTAGCTTTCTACAGGTTCAAACGGTGGTCAAAACGAACTTACAGATCAAAAGTTATGAATTTGTAAAGTTTTCCAAAAATTGTCTGTTGTGTTTACGGATTTTTCACTAAAACTACTCAAATTCTCATACGGGTTCATCATTAAACAAACCAAAACACACATAGATTACCCATATTATTATAGTATATCATCAACACATCAAATTAGTCAACATATACATCATTCTACATCAAAAACACATCTTAATTTCATCACTTTCTACTTATTTTATCAAGAACTCATCATAAAACCCAAAACCACATAAAACCACAAACATATCTATATTCAGAACCCTATATCAATCATAATGAAATTTATACTCCCCATACCTTAGTCATACAAATCTTTATTCTTCTATTTGAGTTCTTCAAGAATTCTCTGAGCCATAGCTTCTCCTTCTTCTTCCTCGAGCACTCTTCTCCAAAATTCCATCGATAAAAATGATTATCCTCAGACTCCAACTTTTATGTTTTGTCATTCTTACCCCTTGGACCTCATTATGTTATTCCATATTTAACCTCATTTACTCCACCTAAAAATACCACTTTACCCTCAAATTTCTAATTTTATTATTTATCAAATTATTTAGATTAATCCTCAATAATTCTTATTAAATCTAAAATAATTTTAATTAAATAATAACTTAAAACTTATCCTCATAATTCTCCTTCTTTTTCTCTCACACTTAACTCACTGTTATAATTACTGAAATAATAATAATAATAATAATAATAATAATAATAATAATAATAATAATAATAATAATAATAATAATACCTAGTCTTCCTTATTTTCCTCTCTTCCACCCAATTATTAATTATTAAAAAATAATAATAATAATAATAACTTCCCATAGTTATTATAATTTCTTTATTAATTCTATTAGGCTCAATTCTATGTCCCACCATTACTACTTCTATACACCAACAAGTCCATTTATCCAAATTAGCATAATTCTACCAATTAAATCCACAAATTCATCAACTCGTTAACAAAGACACAACTTAATCAACTTAATCGACTTAATCTACTTAATTAATTCGTCCAATCCACAATACGACTTAATTTAACTTAACTTACTTTAATTTAACAAAATCAACTTTGCAACTTATCACAACCAACTTCGACAATTCAACATAAATCAACACCAATAATGTGAATATAATTAATTAAATAATTAATTAATAAACAGTGTGTTACACATTGTCCTAAATTATACATTAATGTATACAATTTGGTCATCCAAATCGACAATCGATGTCGCATCCTTGTGACCGGATGTCTCTTTGTGGTCACTGAGGCTGTGGTGGTGGTTGCACAAGAGGAGTTTCATAAGAAACCGTTGCTGATGGAAGTGGTGGATCAACTTCAAGAAACTCGTGTATGGTGGCCAAGGAATGTTTCGGGCAAACAGTAAAGTCGTCCAAATTGAAGGGGTTGCTCATGCCTTCATAGTTTTGTTGCGTTGTTTGGGATGATGAGGCAATGTCGAGAAGGTAGTCGGGTTGGTTGAACAGTGAAAGTGACGTGAATGATTGGTTGGATAAAAATTGTTGTGGAGTTTGTTATGATTGGGAGAATGATTGGTTGGGTGGTTAGGTTGCTTGGAATGATTGGGAGTATGATTGGGAGAATGATTGGTTGGGTGGTTGGGTTTGTTGGTATGATTGGAAGTATGATTGGTTGGATAGTTTGGTTTGTTGGTAGTCGGAATGATAAAAACTCTGTTGGACTAGGGTCGATTGGTAGTGGGTTTGTTCGTTGTATTATAGTTGTGTGTGTGGCATGGATGGTTGACTTTGAGTGTAAGTGGTTTGGTGAGATGGTTGTTGGATATTTCATGATGATGCTCGTTGGCGTGGGTCAACCAAATATCTTGGATCAGACAAGAAACCAATGGTAACCGATCTATAACAATACAAGTATTCCCTAGTTAGCTTTATCTCAAAGGGATGCACAATGTCAGTCAACACTGTGTCACGACGATGCTTTCATTCACAATTTTAAGTTTTGGCATAGTTTGTCCATGGTTTGTAATCTCATTGGTCTGAGAGTTTACTCTTGTAGTATTGCTTGAAACATCTTGGAGGCCTAGGAATTTCTTGTAGCATTCCAAATTGAAGTTTCATCCGATCACTGTGGTGCATCTCCACCGTAGTAAAGAAAATAATCGGTGTCTTCACACTCCACACGACAACGTCTCGTGGATTGACTTGATGCATGCCTTTTAAATCAAGATATGCTCTCCAAATAGACTATAGGAGAAAAAAACATTTGTTTAGTATATGCTAGTTAATAATATTTGAATAATAAATATATTATGTATTTTAAGTAAATAGTTTAGTGACAATACATCATCTGGACCCAGATGATCTATCAGGTTTCTGAATTGAATGATGCTCCAATGGGGGAATTTGTCGTAATCCATGTCATGTGTGACCACCTACAAAATAAGTATAAATTATTTAGTAAATATAATAAAAGTTAAGTAAGAAAAAATACATAAGGTTTGAAATGAACTTGTTGTGTATGCAAATACGTATGAATTACGGTTTCCTGACGATAAATTGATCATTCTCGACCAACCCCAAACTTGAAGGAGAACAACGCATCCAGTAAATGTAGAAGTATTTGTCGTTGCATTGTTACACAAAAATCTATAAAGACTCTCTAGACAAGCGGACCTCCAACTATATATGTTAGATCTTGTGTTGGGGTCTGCTGCAAAATTTGAATATGACGAGGATGAAAATGTTATGATGAAAAATGCACAAAATAAATTCCAAAACATTTGTTTACACTAAGTTTTAGGTTCGATTCACCCCCTCCAATTTAGGAAAATTAAATGCAAATGGATTAACCGGCGAATCCCCTTCAGGATACTTTGGAAACCTTAATATGAATCGCATATTCACATTAATCATATCGATCAATGATATTTTACAGAATAAAGTTCTCTCATTTATTCTTGTGCACTAGAAAAATAAAAGAATGACTTAGATATAATTTTTGACAATTGAAATAAATGATTTTTGTTTGTTTTTTATTCCTAACAAGTATCTCTATTTATAGAAAAAACTTGTACCAATTGGTGAGGAGAAAATATTTTCATGAAAAGTTGTGTTAGTATAGTGGTGACACTGTTTGACCACACACTCAATCATTATAAGGTATGTTATTTGATTACAAGTAGTTGCAACTTTTGGTCATATTTGTTAATGATAATTTAACAAATAATTCATCAAATTAATTAAATCAGTAATATTTATCAATTTAATATATTGAAAATTTATCCAACAACCCCCCACCATTTTCAAAATATATCTAAATCCATAATTCCGGAAATTTCATGGTTGCAGATAAAGGTATCTTACGATTTGAACAATTACTTAGTAAGTTAAGTTTTCACTCATCCCAGAATAGATTGATAGTCAAGCTTTGAACAAATTATTCATTAGAACAAGCCTGCATAACTCACACATGAAATCTCGGTACCATTGATCGAATTATTAATATGACACATTTAATAAGGCCTTGTGTCCCATATCCTTTTCATGAGAATTTAAGAGTCAAACTCTTGAACTCTATGAAGCAGCACCACTTCATTCTCATATAGGTAGACTATATCAGAAATGCATCCATAATTATGCATTTCAACAAACATACGTTATATGTCTATTAAGTGAAAAATATCACCCTACCACGTTTTTCTTATAGTCCAAGTACTTTTACCCCTTGTGATGTATCTATCATTAAGTACTCCAATCACTCTAATAGTCTACTTTCTTCATTGAACTCAAGACTCAATGTTAATCAAGTGTGAGTTGAGTTTCCACTATCGATGATTAATTAGATATGAGCTTGTTCCACATCCCCAATGATGTCTTCATTGTATTCAATTATATCCAAAGACATCACATCTTTGTCAATCCTTTCGTCAAAGAATTGCAAGATTTTTCCAAACTTTAATAAATTTTGAATATTCAATTTTCCAACTAATCATGTATATGATTACTTTATGTACTCTTGATAGTATTTATCATCTATCATCAAATAATGACACTTTTGTCATATTAGTACAATTATTGTATACATCATATATTATATATTCTTGATAGTTTCGATAAATTATCATCATGACACTGTTGTCATTTATTTTGTCATATACACTTATTTTATGTCATTATTTATTTGCTAACCTTTTTAACTTAAAGTTTTACTTCCACTTAAATATATTCAAAATATATTTAATGCATTTTATAGAAAATTGGCAACCATGGTCATACAAACTTATCATGACTAACTTTTATTTCATGAAGTGGGTTCAAACATGTAATTCATAAACTCCATATAAATACAACACCATAGAACAGTTAATTCACTTCATTAATATTTTCTATAATCTTTCTCCATAAATATTTGTCAACTTATGATCATCTAAAATGACCCAAATTACACTTAATATCAAGATGAACAAGAAATAATATTTTGATATTATGATACACATATAATATGAGATTAATCATTTTAAATATAACAAATTCTAGCAAAAATAAAATTATACAATTTAACCATGTCCATGATATTTTCAAAATTTTATTTACATCATTTTATGTTACCAATACATGCACCATACATTCAAATTCACGTTTTTTTTTCTCACCAAATCATTTTATCCAAAATTAATGCATTATTAATTAAAACAAATTACTTGCACTAAAGAAAAATATTTAACATACATTTTACATTCAAGTTTATACCAAAAACTAAACATATTCATCATTTTTTCATTTCACATATTTGAATAGTTTATAAATTATGCATGTATCTATTTAATATCACATGTTAAACTTAACATTAATACACATTATTTTTATCATATAATACTATACATGGATTTAAAACATTATACGAATATGTATTAATTTAATAGAATTATTATGTACCTTTCACCATGGTTATGAATAAGAAAGCATGAATTCATTTCTCCATCAAATTTGCAACCATAAATTAATCGTAAAAAATCATAAATTGAACCTAAAGATTATTAGATCGCGTGTTGGGGGTCTGTTGCAAAATATGAACCAAAAGAAGATGATGAAGACGGTACGATGAAAGTCGCACAAAATAAATTTCAAAGCGCGTGTTTACACTAAACTTTAGGTTCGATTCGTCCCCACCAATTTTGACAAATTAGATGCAAATCGATTAACCGACGAATCCCCTTCAGGATACTTTGGGAACCTTAATATGAATCACATATTCACATTAAGCATATCGATCAACGATATTTTACAGGATAAATTCCTTTCATTTATTCTTGTGCACTAGATCAGAATAAAAGAATGATCTATATATAATTTTTGACACTTGAAATAAGTGGTTTTTGTTTGTTTTTTTATTCCTAACAAGTATCTTTATTTATAGAAAAAACTTGTACCAATTGGTGAGGAGAAAACATTTTCATGATAAGTTGTGTTAGTGTAGTGTTGACACTTTTTGATCACACACCCATTCATTATAAGGTGTCTTATTTGATTCCAAGTAGTTGCAACTTCTGACCATATTTGTTAATGATAATTTAACAAATTATTTATCAAATTAATTAAATCATTAATATTTATCAATTTAATATTTTAGAAATTTATCCAACACTATATGTTTTTTATTTTCTCTATATCTTCTAATAACGTTAAATACATTAGATGAATAACAGAACTAGTTGTATCCGGAAATAAAAATAATTCTATTAATAACATTATATAAAATCTAGGTTTTACTATAAAATCAATTTCAAGAGATTGTTCATTCATTGTTATAGCACTATAATGTCTTTTGAGCCAAGTTTATCTAACCTTTTGACCCCTGTTGCACCCCAAAATTTGCCCTCACAAATACAAGACTTTGTGTACTAAGAAGGTTCACAAGGTTCACAAGATTCACAATGCTTTCAAGACCTTTCATGAGGTTCATGAAGTCTACAAGTCACTTTATGAGGTTCACAAGGTTCACAAGATTCACAATGCTTTCAAGACCTTTCATGAGGTTCATGAAGTCTACAAGTCACTTTATGAGGTTCACAAGGTTCACAAGATTCACAATGCTTTCAAGACCTTTCATGAGGTTCATGAAGTCTACAAGTCACTTTATGAGGTTCACAAGGTTCACAAGATTCACAATGCTTTCAAGACCTTTCATGAGGTTCATGAAGTCTACAAGTCACTTTATGAAGTTCACAAGATTCACAAGATTCACAATACCTCCCATGAGGTTCACAAGACATTTTATGATGGTTCACAAGGTTCACAAAGTTCACAAATAGTCAGAAGAGTTGACAATTCCCTCAGACAATGCACCTCCTAAACAGTGCATCCAAAACTAGGGTTTTGACTTTAATCAGGCTAAATGAACTTCCAAGACTTCAAGTGAGCTTCATAACATCTTATATGTGTGTAAGAACCCCCATGACAAGTTTCAAGACTTTTCTCAAAGGTTTGCTCAGTCAGATGATCAGATAAGTCAAAATCAGTCAAAGTAGTTAAAAAGTCAAACTGAGGTCAACTGTGGTCAAACCAAAGTCAAACTTCATGATTTTTTTCCAACATCAAGTATATGAAGTAAAATTCATCATTTGATCAAGGGTTGATCATGATTCATCAAGGAGATTTCAGATCATCAAGAATCAGGAGTTTCTAAATTAGGGTTTCCTCAGTAAAAGTCAACTGAACTTTGACCAGCCATAACTTTCACATACTTCATCACCAAGTATCCATCCAAAGCTCATTTTGAAGGAAATTTAATTCTCTACAACTTTGTGTCTGACAAGCCAAGCCCAAAAATGCTTCATTTGGAAGGTATGAGCTAAGACATTATAGGTTCTTTTGAAAGTCAACAAAAAGTCAACAACTTCAAAAGGGCATAACTTGATATTGGTAAATGATATGGACATGAAACCAGTGGGGTTGTTTAGAGGACTCTTTAAGCTTTCCAAAATGTCCAAGAACACCATCATAGCATTAAAATTGAAGGATGTGTGCCCTTGCAAAGTTGGGAAATTTTGGGTTGGTTTATGATGAAAATGGAGGTCTAAAACCAATTTCTTCCAAATGGGCTTGCCAAATGATGACCCAATCCATACAATAACTTCATGCACGACCCAAGTCAATAAAAATCAGATTTTTTATTATTTTATTTTTATTTATTTTGATTTAATTCATTAAAAATCATTTTAAATAAAAATAAAATATGAAAATGTAAGATTTGAATTGGATCAAGCTTCTAGAAATTCATAAATTTGATTAGAATTGAAATGGAAAGAAAATCATGAGGATTAGCCAAAAATAGCAAGTGTTCATACAAGAATATTTGATTTTTAAGGCATGATATTTTTGAATCTTTTCATATCAAATCTTCTACACAATGACCTAGTTTTTCAGCTTCATTTGATCATCCTATAAGTACATAACACAACCCTAATAACAAGCACGGATTTCAGCCTCCCCAAGAGTAAGTTTGCCAACCAAAAAATCCATCACAAACTCAAATTCGGATTCCTCAATACAAAGCTCTTTAAGGTATTTTAAGGACACAAGAAGAATCCTTGGACCTCACTGATCATGAATCATTACTCATAAGCATCAAAACCATGTTGTAATGCACAAACCGAATCGGTTTTATGTCATCCATAACTTGTTTTCGATTCCATTAATTTATGTGTTGTTTGTTGATTGTGACCTACTAATATGATTTGTTTTGATGTGGTGAAGCTTTCTGGACAATTGAATTTAAGTTTCGTAACCAGAATCAAAGGAAGCCATTGTTAGGGTTTCGGTTGAGTTTTTAGGGTTTCATGCTAGACCAAAAATAAATAAATTTTAAGAACATAGGGATGTTGTGTGAACCATGAGGATCATAATACACTGATTAATTGAAAGTAATTGTACTGTTTCGTGGGTGTTTGGTTTTCATAGGTTCTGAATATGGAAGAACACGCAGGAAAATTCGTAGGTAAAATCGTATGAATTTTCGCAGGTAAAAGGTAGAAGAAGAAGAAGCTGCGCGCGAATTTCATATTCGAAAAATTGTTTAAAAATATTATGATTTGTTTACGTTGTTATTTCACAAGCAGCTGCTTGTCTCAGTGGTAAGACGCGTGCGTTTTCTGCCTGCAAGCCTGGGTTCGAATCCTGGCTGTGACAATATTTTTGAGTTTTTCTCTTTTGTTCATTAAATATAATATATTATCAATTGTTGTTGGTTTGTTATCAGATTCGCTCACCTAGCTGGGATGGTAATGTGCATATGCGTTTGCTTGAGAGGTCCTGGGTTCGATCCTCCCCCAGGCCTTTTGTTTTCTTTTATTTTTCTGGATTTTTCAGGATATGTAATAAAACCAATTTCATTCCCTTTCTTACTGCCTGCGCGCATGATAGCTTTGTGGTGAGTGTTGTTGCTGGTAAGCAGAGTGACCTGGGTTCAAACCCCAGCCAGGTAAGTTCCAACTTTTTCTTTTCTTTTATTTGTTTTAATTATTTTATTATTAAATTAGAAATAATTTTGTATATATATATTTCTAAATAATTCAAAAAAATAAAGTATATGTATATCTTATATTTTCTAAATTCTAAAAAAATTATTATTTTCTAAACTCAAAAATTAGTTTTTATTATGTACTTAAAATATAATATGTATACACTTATTAACTTAATATTATTAATATTAAATTATGAACCCTAATTTATTCTCTTAAAAAAGTTTCTAATCTTAACAATTTTTACAAAACCCTAATTTTCTTTTTTACTTTAAAAAACTCAATCATATTTTTATAATTTGTTTAAATTTTATTTAATATAATTAAATTATGTAAATACAATTATAATCAATTCTTTTTTTATATAATATGTAAATGTTTCTATAATTTGTTTATAATTTAAATTTTATATATAAATAATTTTTAAATACATGTTTAGAAATAATTAAATCTATGTTAATTTAATTTTGTAATTATAATAAGTTTATTATTAATTTAACTTTTATAAGTTGCATATAATTTAAAACTTTATAATTAAATTGTTCGTATTTCCTTGTTAATTTTTAATTCTTGTTTATTATAATATTTTGATTTGTTATTATTATTACTAATCATGTTTATTGCTAACCCCATTTAAAATTATTATTATTATTATTATTTTTACTAACCCCTTTTATTTTAAATTGTGATTATTATTATTATTACTAACCCAATTAAATTGCTTATTTATTTTACTTATTTATTTATTTTTGCTATTTATTTAAATTGCTTTATTATTATGTAATTGCTCCTGGATGTAATTTGCTTAAATATTTAAATTATTTATTTTTCATGCTATGGTTAGTAAAAATAGGGAGTGTAATATGTATTTGTATTTAAAATTGAATTTAGATCATTTAAATTAAAAGATAAATATAAAATTAAACACTCACACACGTAAGTCGATCTTTGATCGCCATCTCACTTTCTAGGGTTGTCTCTCAATGTTGCCTAATCATAAGGTCAAGTGGGGTGTATAAAGCAAAGTCCCTTAAAAGAAAAGTCATCTAGTCCCTTCATAATCAAAGATCAAGTCCCTTAATGGTTGCCTTTTAATATGATCTTGTCCCTTTCGAATAATGATGACAGTCCCTCCAAAATGCTTAATACACCCTACAGTTGCCTTCATTAAATAGATGTCCCTCACTTGTCCCTCACATCCAAGGTAATGACTACGTATTCCTTAATAATAGGGATAGTCTTACCATTCAAAGGATTCAAGAACAGGAAGACTTAAAACTTTAGGGTAGGTTCCTCATAGTTACTTGCTCACCATTTAAAAACTTTTCAAACACTTCACAATTTTCAAACAATTTTCAAACACAAGTTTTTTACGCATCCGTACATGGATCATTATCAAACTCTTATGAAAATTTTTATCCACACACTTCACATTTTCAAAAACAATTCAAAGTGAGCTAAGTAACTAAGAGCCCATGGATAACCATGGATGTAAAGGGTGCTAACACCTTCCCTTTACATAACCTACCCCCCGGACCCAAAAATCTTTTAAAAGGTCTTTCCTGTTCTTTTATGCCTTTCCTTTGGATAAAATAAAAGTCGGTGGCGACTCTTGCTATCCGCAACATAACTAAAGTCAGTTCTCCCACCGTGTTACAGAACTGGCGACTCTGCTGGGGACTTAATAAAAGAGGGGTACCCTTAGGAATTAGATCACTTTAAACTTGTTTGCTTTGTTTGCTTTACCTTACTTGTTGGGTGCTCTTATGTGTGAAAGGTCCTAACCCGGATCTAGTGTACCATAGGTAAATGGCAATAGACCAAGGAAACTGTACGACGTATATCGATATGGTTGATCTGGTGGCCATAGTTAGTGTGACTTCTTGGTTGGTGCTTATGTTCCTTAAGTCAAGTTGAGGATAATATGAGGCTGCCATATGTTGTCAATGCACTAACTAACTTATAGAACCCTAGTTATCCCATCTTGGCCTTTAGAAAGTAGTGAGGTAACCGGCTTTGGTGCAGACTGAAGTTGGTTGACACTCGATACTACGCTCATTGAGATCTTAAACTTGGAGGGTTTTGGTTGGCAAGTAAGTTGCCTACTGAACAACCACCCTTGTGAAGGATCAATGATATTGAGATCCCTTAGAACCTGGTTACTTTTGTAGGACAGGATGAACCAACTAACTTCAGGGGAGGGTACTTACCTTTGAACCTCATGCAAGCCTTTAAACCTAGGGCTATTGTGTGACTTGTTTGTGTGTGCCACATGTTTGTGATTGAACATAACATCATGACATCATCATGCATCATAAGCATAGCATTTTCGCTAACCATTTCAAGGACCAAAGGATTTATCTTTGTTCTTTGTTGCAGGTCATGGCTTCTGCTCGTAGAAACACCATCAGGATCAACTTTGTAGGGATACCTGCTAAGCTTAAAGAGTTGGTTTCTCAAGTGTCTGATCATTCCCAGTTCAACAAGAGACATGGTCACCTACTGGACCTAGTCACTTCAGGGTTCAATGAAGACATGATGAGTGTTCTGTTTCAGTTCTTTGACCCTAAACACCATTGCTTTACATTCCCTGACTATCAGCTGGTTCCAACCATGGAGGAGTTCTCTAATCTTCCGGGTATACCTGTTCTTGATCAAAGACCCTTCACAGGTCTGGAGAAGGAGCTTAAACCAGAGGTTATTGCTGCAGCCCTACATCTGAAAAAGTCTGATATTGTTCTAGAAACGAGAAGCGGAGTTAAGGGTATTCTTGCCAAGGTATTAATGGATAAAGCTCAAATGTTCTTGAAGGCCATGAGCTATGATGCTTTTGAGGAGATCTTAGCCTTGCTGATTTATGGCTTAGTATTGTTCCCCAATCCAGATCAGTTCATAGACGTTCATGCCATCAACATATTCCTGAGTCACAATCCAGTGCCTACATTGCTTGGAGACATCCTACATTCTCTTCATACCCGTACTACAAGGGCAAGAGGAACTTTGATGTGCTGCATACCTTTACTCTCTAGGTGGTTTATTTCTCACCTTCCTCGCTCAGTAATGAAGAATGAGCAAGGGTTCAGGTGGTCCAAGAGGATTATGTCACTCTCTCATTCAGATATCCATTGGTGCTCCAGATCTATGGAGAATGTCACCATCATTGACTGTTGTGGGGAGTTTCCTAAAGTGCCACTTCTAGGCATAAGAGGAGGCATCACCTATAACCCCTCTCTAGCTTTACGACAGTTTGGTTACGCTCGGAGTGATGGCCCACATGACATGTTAATCCAGGGCATTGTGTTTGACTACGACAACGATCTTCAAGGTTACCGTCAGAGATTCATACGAGCATGGGGAAAAGTAAACAGGGTTGACAGCAAGACTCTGGAGCCTAAGTACACTATTCCTATGGAAGCTTATCTCAGATGGGTGCGATCTCGTGCTCAGACTCTCATGATGCCATATCCTGCCGTCCTGCCAGTTACCATGGAACCTGTTGCTGAAGGAGATACTGCTTATACCATCCTTCACCCAGACATGCCTACTGATATGGAAGACTTGCAGAGATCCTGGATCCAACTGAAGGAGCAAAGGGATACTTTCGAGGCTCATTACAAAGCAAGCCAAGCAAGAATCCTGGAACTAACAAAGCAACTTCATGAGGAACGGAATCTCAACTCATACCTCAACACAAAGAGGAAACGTCCATGGGAGACTTAAAACCCCATCTTTTGTACTTATTTCATTTCATTTTTTTGTAAGCCCAAGAGGAAAAACAAATTTATTACTAATAAAAGTTACTTTCTTGTTTGTTTAAGCAAATTTAAATCCTGCGGTCCTTGAAAACATTGCATGTGCATTCATATATCATGTCATTACATCACAGGTTTATAATTGTGCATAGGTTTCTCATCTTCTCGCTGTTTATTTCAGCAATGGCTCTTGAACAATCAGTTAAGGATCTCCAGGCACAAAATGCACAGTTCCAAGAGCTGATCTTGAACCTGTCCAAGGGGCAGGATGAATTGAAGGCACTGCTGGCCAAGAAGACTAAGAAGACTAGAAGGTCAGGTGGCCTGATCAACATGGGAAGAAGGTTCAAAGGTCTTGCTAAGACCAAAGAACCAGTTGAAGACTATGAATCTGAAGAATATGAAAAAGAGGGAGGCAGTCTCCACAACACTATGGGGGACTCTGATTCTGAGGCTAATTACTATCATGAGCCTAATGAAGACAAATTCAAGATGCTGGTGGATAGAATGGATGCTATGGAGTTGTAGAAGTCATCTGGGTTGGATTTTGAAGATTTGAGTTTGATATCTGGGGTAGTCATACCCATTGGTTTCAAGGTTCCTACCTTTGTTGTTTATGATGGGGTCTCTTGTCCCAAGCTGCATCTGAGGTCTTATGTCAGAAGAATTCAACCCCACACTGCTGATAAGAAGTTGTGGATCCACTTTTTCCAAGAGAGCTTATCTGGAGCTCAATTGGAGTGGTATTATCAATTGGAGAGTGTCAACATCAGGGATTGGAATGATCTTGCTGAAGCTTTCTATAAGCAGTATCAATACAATGCTGACTTAGCCCCCACTCGCATGCAGCTTCAGAGCATGTCTATGGGTGCCAAAGAAAGTTTCAAGGAGTATGCTCAGAAGTGGAGAGATTTAGCTGGGAGAGTTCAACCCCCTTTAACTGACAGGGAATTGGTTGATATGTTCATGTGTACGCTGAATGGTCCTTTTTACAGTCATCTCATTGGAAGCTCATCATCTGGCTTCACTGAGTTGATAATGACAGGAGAGCGAGTAGAAAATGGTATAAAGAATGGTAAGATCCAAGTGGGTACTTCTTCATCAGGTGCTGCAAAGAAGCCTCCCACTGGGAAAAAAGAATCCAATGTTGTTTATGGTCAACCTGATCGTAACAGAAGGCATCAGTCTGTTAGTGCAGTTCACATTTCAAATCCAACTCCTGCAACAACAGAGCAGCCACAGGGCAATCAACAGAGGGCTAGAAGGCAGTTCACAAAAATCAACATGTCAATGGCTCAGGCATTGTAACACTTGTTGAAGGCTGAACTTATTACTCTAAAAGAGGCTCCTCAGAATCCTAATGTTACCTCTCCCAGGTACAATCCCAATGCACGATGTGCATATCATTCAAACTGTCAGGGACATGATACTAATAACTGCTGGGTCTTGAAGAATAAAATTCAAGATATGATTGAGGCTGGAGAGATTGAGTTTGATCCTCCGGGTACTCCAAATGTGATTACTGCTCCAATGCCAAATCACGAGAAGACTGTCAATGCCATTGATGAAGATTTGCATATCCATTCAGTTGCTGAATTGACCACACCATTGTCTGTCATCAGAAAGAAGTTAGTACAAGCTGGGTTCTTTCCGGGTTGTCGTGAAGATTGTGTTTATTGTGAGTATAATCCAGATAAGTGTTGGAGGTTGAAGGACGGAATTCAACGTCTCATGAATAATTACACCATAGTGTTTGAAAGAAGACCACCTTCTGTGGAGAGGATGGTGGAGCATATTACTAAAGGTAAGAAGACTGAGGAGGTTGACATGGTTGGTAAAGTACCGGTAAGGATCACTTCAAAGGGACCTATTAAAATCACCCATCAGGGTCCAATCAAAATTACTGCTGAAGGTCCTGTGAGAGTTGTTGCTGAAGACAGAGTGGCTCCTATGGTCATCACCACTCCTGGTCCTATTCCGTATACGTCTGATAAAGCTGTGCCTTGGCACTATGGATCTGATGTTTATATCCATGGTGTTAAGCAGGAACCACTGGCTGATGTACCTGTTGATGTTGATAATATTGCTAGATCTAGTAAGATCACACGTAGTGGAAGAGTCTTCTCACCTCTAGTTACTTCCAAGAATGCAGCTACTCCTGCTGTTACTTCCACCACTGATGCTCGGGGAAAAGGACCTGTTATTGAACCTGTATCTACTAATGTGCCAGCTGCTGATGATCTCTCTAAGCAGATGGAAGAAGTATTGAAAATCATTCGCAAGAGTGATTATGACATTGTTGATCAGTTGGGGCATACTCCCTCAAAGATTTCTATGTTGTCCTTGTTGTTATGTTCTGAGGCTCATGCCAAAGCCTTGATCAAGTTTCTGAAGACTGCTCATGTACCCAATGCAATTTCTGTTGACCAGTTTGAGAATTGTGTTTCCCACCTGACCTATGATAATGGGTTAGGATTTTCGGATGCTGATTTGACCCCTGCCAAGAGGGATCATAACAGGGCTCTTCATATCTCAATCGAGTGCAGGGGCACTACCCTGTCACATGTATTGATAGACAATGGTTCCTCTTTGAATGTGTTGCCCAAGGAAGTCCTGAATAAGCTGAGTCCTGAAGATGCTGTGCTGAAGCCCAGTAATATTGTGGTGAAGGCTTTCGATGGTTCTAGAAGAGTAGTGCATGGGGAAATTGATCTTCCAATCAAAGTTGGCTCTCAGGTTTTTACTGCTACATTTTTTGTGATGGATATTCGTCCTTCGTACTCTTGTCTGCTTGGTCGTCCCTGGATCCATGGGGCAGGTGTTGTAACCTCTACATTACATCAAAAGCTAAGATATCCGGTGGAAGGAAAGGTTGTTACTGTTTATGGAGAAGAAGAATACTTTGTCAGCCATGTGAATACCTTCAAGTATCTGGAAATGGAAGGTGAATACATTGAAACTCCGTGTCAGACGTTTGAAGTGGTTCCTTGGATTGTTAATGATTATGTAGCTCCTCCGGTTGCCAAAAAAGTTCCTGTAGTCACTAGGGTACCTCCAACAATGGCAATGGCCTCCCTCAATGATGCTAGAGCTGTGGTGGATGAAGGTGGTTGTACTATTTGGGGTCAGCTTCCTGATATCCCATACAAGTCTGACAAATTTGGTTTGGGTTTCACTGCAGAGTCCCAGAAGGCTGTTCGTCGTGCTCGTGCTGTTCGTATCACCAATCAAGGGGTTATGAAATACCAAATCAATGCTGTGGGAGACTATGATGAAGACTACAACCTGGATGCTTGGATTTTTCCTACTGTGGGTGCTGGACTCAATAATTGGAAAGCTGAAGATGTTATTCCTATCTCCTTTAGTCAGGAGTAAATACTATTACTGTGTTGTTGCTTTTAAGTTTGTAATTTCATGAACAATTGAACTCTTAAGCCTTGTGCCTTACCCGGGGCACAATGGTGTGCTTGTTACGGGCTGTCATTTCATTTGCATACTTCATTCAATAAAATCAGTGGACGTTTCATTTTCGTAAATATTGTGTTCCTTGTCTTTCTTTTCTTTTATTTTTGTTTTATCAGCTATGTGTTCTTACACACACCCATATCACTAAAATGCAGATCCTCATCCACTCTGGATCTTGTTGATAACAGTTCTACTATTGCCAATTATAATTTCGAGAATCCGATCTATCAAACTAAAGACGGAAATGAGGACGATTGTGAAGTACCTGTAGAGCTTGCTAGGTTGTTACAACAAGAAGAGAAAGCTATACAGCCACATGAAGAGCCAGTCGAAGTTGTGAATCTGGGAACTGAAGATAACAGGAAAGAAGTCAAGATAGGGGCTGATTTAGAGGATAGTGTCAAGAGCAGATTGATTCAGATGTTATGTGACTATGTGGAGATCTTTGCTTGGTCTTATGAAGATATGCCAGGGTTGGATACAGACATTGTGGTTCACCGTTTACCAGTGAAAGAAGATTGTCGTCCAAAGAAGCAGAAGGTTCGCCATATGCGTCCTGAGATGTCAGAAAAAATCAAAGCAGAGGTAATGAAACAGTTTGATGCAGGATTCTTAGCTGTGACTTCCTATCCTCAGTGGGTTGCAAATGTGGTGCCAGTGCCTAAGAAAGATGGTAAGGTACGTATGTGTGTAGACTACAGGGATTTGAACAAGGCTAGCCCCAAAGATGACTTTCCACTTCCTCATATTGATGTTCTGGTAGACAACACTGCTCAGCACAAAGTATTCTCTTTTATGGATGGTTTCTCTGGTTACAATCAAATCAAGATGGCTCCTGAAGATATGGAGAAGACAACATTTGTTACACAGTGGGGGACCTTTTGCTATAAGGTGATGCCATTTGGTTTGAAGAATGCAGGAGCAACATATCAGCGCGCTATGGTGGCTTTGTTTCATGATATGATTCATCATGAGATAGAGGTATATGTGGATGATATGATAGCCAGATCCCAGAATGAAGAACAACATCTCGATCATCTGCACAAATTGTTTGAAAGGTTGAAGAAATACAAGTTGAGATTGAATCCAAACAAGTGTACTTTTGGAGTTAGATCTGGAAAGCTCCTGAGTTTTATTGTCAGTGGAAAATGTATTGAAGTGGATCCTGCAAAAGTGAAAGCTATACGAGAGATGCCAGCTCCCCGTACTGAGAAAGAAGTTAGAGGTTTCTTGGGACGATTAAACTACATTGCAAGATTTATTTCCCAACTAACTGCCATCTGTGAGCCAATCTTCAAATTGTTGAAGAAAGATCAGGTGATGGAATGGAATGATGAGTGCCAGACTGCCTTTGATGAAATCAAGAGATATCTGCTAGAACCTCCAATTTTGATGCCACCAGTTGATGGAAGACCCTTGATTATGTATTTAACAGTGTTAGACAACTCAATGGGGTGTGTGTTGGGGCAACATGACGAGTCTGGTCGAAAAGAGCAGGCAATATACTACCTTAGCAAAAAGTTTACCGACTGTGAAACAAGATACTCACTGCTCGAGAAAACTTGCTGCGCTTTGGCATGGGCTGCTCGCCGACTAAGACAGTATATGTTGACTCATACTACCTTATTGATTTCGAAGATGGATCCAATCAAATACATATTTGAGAAACCTGCTCTCTCCGGAAGAATTGCAAGATGGCAAATGATCTTAACAGAATATGACATACAATATACTACTCAGAAGGCCATCAAAGGAAGTGTTGTTGCTGATCATTTGGCTCATCAAGCAGTGGATGATTACCAGTCAATGAGTTTTGAGTTCCCTGATGAAGACATTATGATTATTACCAAAGAACCTGGACAATATGAAGGACCTGAGCAAGGATCCCGATGGACTATGGTTTTTGATGGTGCCTCTAATGCACTTGGTAATGGTGTTGGTGTTGTGATTAGTTCCCCTGAAGGTTGTCATACCCCGATTACTGCCAGACTTTGTTTCTATTGTACCAATAACATGGCTGAGTACGAGGCATGTATCCTGGGTATTAAAGCTGCTATTGATATGAAGATACAGTTCCTTGACGTGTATGGAGATTCAGCCCTGGTAGTTAGCCAGATTAAAGGAGATTGGGATACCAAACATGATAACCTCATTCCTTACAGAGAGTATGTGTTGTCTTTAATCCCACATTTCAAAGAGATTACCTTTGGACATATTCCACGAAGAGAGAATCAGTTGGCAGATGCTTTGGCTACCATGGCATCTATGTTTGAGATCAGTTGGGATGATGAAGCTCCCAAGATTACTATTAATAGATTTGAGAATCCTGCATACTGCAATGAGATTGACACAGAAGGGGCAGAGGAGAAGCCTTGGTTCTATGAAGTGAAAAGATATCTTGAAGCTCAGGAGTTCCCTGAAGGGGCATCTGTCAAAGATAGGAAGTTTTTGAGAAGGTTTTCTGCTAAGTTCTTTTTGAGTAATGGCATTCTGTATAAGCGCAATCATGATTCAACTTTGCTTCGTTGTGTGGATAAGAAGGAAGAAATTGAGATTATGGAAGATATGGATGATGGGATCTTTGGCACTCATTCTAGTGGTCATACTATGGCAAAGAAGATATTGATAGCAGGTTACTATTGGTCTACCATGGAAGCTGACTGCTATCAACATTCCAGAACGTGTCACAAATGTCAAATCTATGCTGATAAAGTCCATATACCTCCATCACCATTGAATGTGTTGACTGCTCCTTGGCCCTTTGCCATGTAGGGCATTGATATGATTGGTGAGATCAAACCTACTGCTTCTAATGGACATCGTTTCATCCTGGTTGCTATTGATTACTTTACTAAGTGGGTAGAGGCAGCTTCATTTGCATCTGTTACTAAGAATGTTGTGGCTCGATTCATTAAGAATAATCTCATATGTAGGTATGGCATCCCCGAAAGGATTATTACTGACAATGGCTCTAATCTGCACAACACTATGATTACTGATCTCTGCACGCAGTTCAAGATTAAGCATCACAACTCTTCTCCGTATCGTCCAAAGATGAATGGGGCAGTTGAAGCTGCTAATAAGAACATTAAGAAGATTGTACAGAAGATGACTGTTACTTACAAAGATTGGCATGAGATGTTACCGTTTGCTCTTCATGGTTATCGTACCACAATACGTACTTCAACAGGGGCAACCCCATTCTCTTTAGTCTATGGTATGGAAGCAGTTCTGCCCATTGAAGTTCAGATTCCCTCCTTGAGAATTATGAAGGATGCAGGCTTGGATGAAGATGAGTGGATTCAGACTCGACTTGACCAGATAAATTTGATTGATGAGAAGAGGCTAGCAGCAGTTTGTCATGGCCAGATGTACCAGAAACGAATGATCAAAGCTTTTAACAAGAAAGTTAAGCCAAAGGTATATCAGGCTGGTGATTTGGTAATCAAGCGTATCATATTACCACAGGGTGATCCTAGGGGCAAGTGGACTCCAACATATGAAGGACCATTTGTAGTCAAGACAGTATTCTCAGGAGGTGCCATGATACTTACTACTATGGATGGTGAAGATTTCCCACAGCCTGTAAACGCAGACATAGTTAAAAAATACTACGTATAAAAAAGACCCGCTAGGTTGACTGGCCTAGGCAAAAATAAGGGCATCCCGGCAAACCAAAAGGGTTTGGGCAAAAATTAGGGATATATATAAAAAATGTACACCCGGCAAGTCGAAAACTTGAAAAGGCGGCTTGGGCAAAAAAGGGTATCCCGGTGGATTGAAAACCTGAAAGGGCAATCCAGGCAAAAGTTAGGGATTAAAGTGTATGACTATGTCTCGTTTGGATCACCCATGAAACTACAACCAGTTGTGTTACTTACTCAAGCTCGAACAGATAAAGCTCAATCCAATCATTTCCATCTCAACAGCAGAAGATGAGATACTTGAAGATAATGGCAATAGTAGAATTGAAACTCAATAGGATTACTTCCCACATAGCTGATTTTCTTTGTTTTGTAAAATTTCTCTATGACAAAATCCTCTTACTAGGATTTATGTTTCCTTGTACAAACTTACCCGTGTATGGGTCACTTTTTGATATAAATAAATTCCATCTTTTGAATCCAAATTTACTTTTACCCTATTTACATAAGCGAAACGTCCATTGGTTTGTTTGAATGTATGTATGCTTTTGAATATGATTGATGTTTACCAAAAATGCATGTATGCTTAATATGATTGATGTTTACCAGAAATGCATGAAAATGCAGTAATAGTATTTACTAAGGACGAACGAGGGAAGGATTTCAACGAAGCTTCACCGGTTCATCTCTACAAAACAACTACAAACCCTCAGTAGGACAAGTCCATCTTCATACAGTCACATCTCCCCTGGAATTTATATCCATCTCTTTTATCCTCATACGAATATTCGGGAATTTACTTTCCAATAAGAGTACGACGAACGAGGACGAAGGTTATATCTACCCTACTATCAAACGAAGACGAAGGTTATGTATACTTTACTATCCCCAACATACGGGAGGTTATCTATACCTTGCTATCCCCAGCATACGGAAGGTTATGTGTAATATATTATCAAACAAGACGGGAACGAGTTCCTCATATTCTTCAACAATGAATCGGGATTTATTTTCCTGGGCCAGCAGTTGTTATACGAAGATATCCAGACGTCTCAGGCAGCATCATATCATACATACATCATTTACATCATACCATAACATACATATCCCTAGATACATAATACATTACTTAAGTGCATCATATCATACATGCATACATAATGCATAAACTAATATTATCATACAAGAATGCTACCTTGTTTTCAGGTTAATTCTCCAGCAAACAGACTTGTGATTATCAGGACTGCTTTATCCTCCTGAAAGTTATCATCCCTCAGGATTGCTTTATCCTCCTGAAAGCTTCTTCGTCCCTCAGGATTGCTTTATCCTCCTGAAAGCATATAATTCATCAGGACTGCTTCATCTTCCTGAAAAATTTCTACTACATCAGGACTGCTTCATCCTCCTGAAAGCTTATTATCTCATCAGGATTGCTATACCCTCCTGAAAGCATACTATCACCTCAGGATTGCTTTATCCTTCTGATAACTCATCATTATCTCAGGATTGCTTCATCCTCCTGAAAGATTATTACCTCAGGATTGCTTTATCCTCCTGACAGCTTCCCATTATCTCATGATTGCTTCATCCTCCTGAAAGATTATTTCCTCAGGATTGCTTTATCCTCCTGAAAGTTATCATCCCTCAGGATTGCTTTATCCTCCTGAAAGATTCTTGTCCCTCAGGACTGCTTTATCCTCCTGAAAGCTATCATTATACCTTCATATTTTGGATTGCTTTATCCTCCAAGAAATGTATCTGAAGAACTTTTCTCCAAGTGGCATCTTTAATCCCACTCAAGCATATTCAACTAGCCATCTGTATCACTCTATGCACTGGTGAGTGCAAATTTTTGGGCTTTTGTGTTCAATCCCCTTCCACCTTCCAGGTCACGACTGGCAAATATACCAATCTAACCCCTCAGGTTTCAGAAAATTGAACAGGGGCAGCTGTTGCACCCCAAAATTTTCCCTCACAAGACTTTGTGTACTAAGAAGGTTCACAAGGTTCACAAGATTCACAATGCTTTCAAGACCTTTCATGAGGTTCATGAAGTCTACAAGTCACTTTATGAGGTTCACAAGGTTCACAAGATTCACAATGCTTTCAAGACCTTTCATGAGGTTCATGAAGTCTACAAGTCACTTTATGAGGTTCACAAGGTTCACAAGATTCACAATGCTTTCAAGACCTTTCATGAGGTTCATGAAGTCTACAAGTCACTTTATGAGGTTCACAAGGTTCACAAGATTCACAATGCTTTCAAGACCTTTCATGAGGTTCATGAAGTCTACAAGTCACTTTATGAAGTTCACAAGATTCACAAGATTCACAATACCTCCCATGAGGTTCACAAGACATTTTATGATGGTTCACAAGGTTCACAAAGTTCACAAATAGTCAGAAGAGTTGACAATTCCCTCAGACAATGCACCTCCTAAACAGTGCATCCAAAACTAGGGTTTTGACTTTAATCAGGCTAAATGAACTTCCAAGACTTCAAGTGAGCTTCATAACATCTTATATGTGTGTAAGAACCCCCATGACAAGTTTCAAGACTTTTCTCAAAGGTTTGCTCAGTCAGATGATCAGATAAGTCAAAATCAGTCAAAGTAGTTAAAAAGTCAAACTGAGGTCAACTGTGGTCAAACCAAAGTCAAACTTCATGATTTTTTTCCAACATCAAGTATATGAAGTAAAATTCATCATTTGATCAAGGGTTGATCATGATTCATCAAGGAGATTTCAGATCATCAAGAATCAGGAGTTTCTAAATTAGGGTTTCCTCAATAAAAGTCAACTGAACTTTGACCAGCCATAACTTTCACATACTTCATCACCAAGTCTCCATCCAAAGCTCATTTTGAAGGAAATTTAATTCTCTACAACTTTGTGTCTGACAAGCCAAGCCCAAAAATGCTTCATTTGGAAGGTATGAGCTAAGACATTATAGGTTCTTTTGAAAGTCAACAAAAAGTCAACAACTTCAAAAGGGCATAACTTGATATTGGTAAATGATATAGACATGAAACCAGTGGGGTTGTTTAGAGGACTATTTAAGCTTTCCAAAATGTCCAAGAACACCATCATAGCATTAAAATTGAAGGATGTGTGCCCTTGCAAAGTTGGGAAATTTTGGGTTGGTTTATGATGAAAATGGAGGTCTAAAACCAATTTCTTCCAAATGGGCTTGCCAAATGATGACCCAATCCATACAATAACTTCATGCACGACCCAAGTCAATAAAAATCAGATTTTTTATTATTTTATTTTTATTTATTTTGATTTAATTCATTAAAAATCATTTTAAATAAAAATAAAATATGAAAATGTAAGATTTGAATTGGATCAAGCTTCTAGAAATTCATAAATTTGATTAGAATTGAAATGGAAAGAAAATCATGAGGATTAGCCAAAAATAGCAAGTGTTCATACAAGAATATTTGATTTTTAAGGCATGATATTTTTGAATCTTTTCATATCAAATCTTCTACACAATGACCTAGTTTTTCAGCTTCATTTGATCATCCTATAAGTACATAACACAACCCTAATAACAAGCACGGATTTCAGCCTCCCCAAGAGTAAGTTTGCCAACCAAAAAATCCATCACAAACTCAAATTCGGATTCCTCAATACAAAGCTCTTTAAGGTATTTTAAGGACACAAGAAGAATCCTTGGACCTCACTGATCATGAATCATTACTCATAAGCATCAAAACCATGTTGTAATGCACAAACCGAATCGGTTTTATGTAATCCATAACTTGTTTTCGATTCCATTAATTTATGTGTTGTTTGTTGATTGTGACCTACTAATTTGATTTGTTTTGATGTGGTGAAGCTTTCTGGACAATTGAATTTAAGTTTCGTAACCAGAATCAAAGGAAGCCATTGTTAGGGTTTCGGTTGAGTTTTTAGGGTTTCATGCTAGACCAAAAATAAATAAATTTTAAGAACATAGGGATGTTGTGTGAACCATGAGGATCATAATACACTGATCAATTGAAAGTAATTGTACTGTTTCGTGGGTGTTTGGTTTTCGCAGGTTCTGAATATGGAAGAACACGCAGGAAAATTCGTAGGTAAAATCGTATGAATTTTCGCAGGTAAAAGGTAGAAGAAGAAGAAGCTGCGCGCGAATTTCATATTCGAAAAATTGTTTAAAAATATTATGATTTGTTTACGTTGTTATTTCACAAGCAGCTGCTTGTCTCAGTGGTAAGACGCGTGCGTTTTCTGCCTGCAAGCCTGAGTTCGAATCCTGGCTGTGACAATATTTTTGAGTTTTTCTCTTTTGTTCATTAAATATAATATATTATCAATTGTTGTTGGTTTGTTATCAGATTCGCTCACCTAGCTGGGATGGTAATGTGCATATGCGTTTGCTTGAGAGGTCCTGGGTTCGATCCTCCCCCAGGCCTTTTGTTTTCTTTTATTTTTCTGGATTTTTCAGGATATGTAATAAAACCAATTCCATTCCCTTTCTTACTGCCTGCGCGCATGATAGCTTGGTGGTGAGTGTTGTTGCTGGCAAGCAGAGTGACCTGGGTTCAAACCCCAGCCAGGTAAGTTCCAACTTTTTCTTTTATTTTATTTGTTTTAATTATTTTATTATTAAATTAGAAATAATTTTGTATATATATATTTCTAAATAATTCAAAAAAATAAAGTATATGTATATCTTATATTTTCTAAATTCTAAAAAAATTATTATTTTCTAAACTCAAAAATTAGTTTTTATTATGTACTTAAAATATAATATGTATACACTTATTAACTTAATATTATTAATATTAAATTATGAACCCTAATTTATTCTCTTAAAAAAGTTTCTAATCTTAACAATTTTTACAAAACCCTAATTTTCTTTTTTACTTTAAAAAACTCAATCATATTTTTATAATTTGTTTAAATTTTATTTAATATAATTAAATTATGTAAATACAATTATAATCAATTCTTTTTTTTATATAATATGTAAATGTTTCTATAATTTGTTTATAATTTAAATTTTATATATAAATAATTTTTAAATACATGTTTAGAAATAATTAAATCTATGTTAATTTAATTTTGTAATTATAATAAGTTTATAATTAATTTAACTTTTATAAGTTGCATATAATTTAAAACTTTATAATTAAATTGTTCGTATTTCCTTGTTAATTTTTAATTCTTGTTTATTATAATATTTTGATTTGTTATTATTATTACTAATCATGTTTATTGCTAACCCCATTTAAAATTATTATTATTATTTTTTTTTTTACTAACCCCTTTTATTTTAAATTGTGATTATTATTATTATTACTAACCCAATTAAATTGCTTATTTATTTTACTTATTTATTTATTTTTGCTATTTATTTAAATTGCTTTATTATTATGTAATTGCTCCTGGATGTAATTTGCTTAAATATTTAAATTATTTATTTTTCATGCTATGGTTAGTAAAAATAGGGAGTGTAATATGTATTTGTATTTAAAATTGAATTTAGATCATTTAAATTAAAAGATAAATATAAAATTAAACACTCACACACGTAAGTCGATCTTTGATCGCCATCTCACTTTCTAGGGTTGCCTCTCAATGTTGCCTAATCATAAGGTCAAGTGGGGTGTATAAAGCAAAGTCCCTTAAAAGAAAAGTCATCTAGTCCCTTCATAATCAAAGATCAAGTCCCTTAATGGTTGCCTTTTAATATGATCTTGTCCCTTTCGAATAATGATGACAGTCCCTCCAAAATGCTTAATACACCCTACAGTTGCCTTCATTAAATAGATGTCCCTCACTTGTCCCTCACATCCAAGGTAATGACTACCTATTCCTTAATAATAGGGATAGTCTTACCATTCAAAGGATTCAAGAACAGGAAGACTTAAAACTTTAGGGTAGGTTCCTCATAGTTACTTGCTCACCATTTAAAAACTTTTCAAACACTTCACAATTTTCAAACAATTTTCAAACACAAGTTTTTTACGCATCCGTACATGGATCATTATCAAACTCTTATGAAAATTTTTATCCACACACTTCACATTTTCAAAAACAATTCAAAGTGAGCTAAGTAACTAAGAGCCCATGGATAACCATGGATGTAAAGGGTGCTAACACCTTCCCTTTACATAACCTACCCCCCGGACCCAAAAATCTTTTAAAAGGTCTTTCCTGTTCTTTTATGCCTTTCCTTTGGATAAAATAAAAAGTCGGTGGCGACTCTTGCTATCCGCAACATAACTAAAGTCAGTTCTCCCACCGTGTTACAACTCCTCATATATCTCTTGGAGTCACGGCTAAACCTAATAATTGCTCAGTAATAAATAATTTAATATATGTGTCACCATTTACCGCTTTACCGTTAATGGGTAAACCCAATAACATGTATGTGTCTTCAAGGGTAACCGTACATTCACCCGTCAAAAGATGGAATGTATATGTTTCGGGTCGCCACCTTTCTTGAAGAGGAAGAATAAACTTCGTATACACCGAATAAATTTTGAATTTGACGAGGTCTCAAATTCGGCGCGTTCCAAATAAGGTTCAATTAAAACATCATGTTCGACATATGAATGAACACGAGTACGAAAAGAATAAGGTCCTAAGGAAAAAAAATAGTAAGTACCAACATATACACACATAATATAATGAGCAAATATATTGGAGTATTATACTTACATATGAGACAATATTGTCTATTTTTCCTCTATGTTCTTCTCTCATTCTTAAAAGAGTCATTTTTTTACCAAATTTAAATATTTGATGTTTGTATGAATGATAGTATGCATCTATGTAACATAATTGTTAATATATGAAATTAATTATATTTTTTTATTATATAATATAATTTATTAGAAGAAAAAAAATCGTGAAAGGGACGTTCCAACTCCATTGCCCTCCCTAAAAAAATCGTGAAACAGAAGTTCCGGTCCTATTGGCGCCTCCTTACAAATAATAAATTTTTTATTTGAGAAATAGTTATCATGAAATATATGGTAAAAAAATTCTGGTATATGAGTTTATATTTTGAACATTTTTGGTTCCTGTTTAAAAGGAATGAAAATGACAATGCATATGTGGCTCAAGAGCTACTACATATTTTATCTTTTGATTGAATCTCCCTCCTTTGGGGAATGATGCAATCCAAACAAGAATCAATTAATGCATTACCACTCATCCAAACAGCTACCAACAATAGTGTCATTGTCATTTTATGTGTCAATGTTTTTGGTTTTCTTTCTCCATTATTATTATTCTTCTATTTCATCTTTAAAAGTCGAAACAAGATCAAACAAAGCCATCCCTATTAGATATTATCTCATCAATTAGTTAGATATGTGGGGCTTAATGCAGCAGAGGCACATGTATATATTGTATGCTAATTATTAGATTAAAATTTATGGTCCCAAACAATCCACTGACATAACATGTTATGAGTGAAGACAAATAAATACACAATAAATCTAAAGAAAATAAAAAAACTATAAGACACAAAAAAAGTTATTTATTTAGATCAAAACAATCTACTAGGACGAACAAAGCAACTTTTCGATAAGTGACGTAGTATAACTTTTATTAATGAGGTATTATTTAAAAGAATAAGTTTTAAATATTTTATTTATTTTAAACTTACTTTTAGTTTTTAAAAATATTTTAAGATAAGTATCTTAATTTTATTTTGTTTTAATTAAAATAATGATGATTAATGAAATTTTAATTTTTTAATTATTTTTTATCTAAGATCTATAATTAGAAAAGCTTAAGATTAATAAATGAATTTTTAGATAAATTAATGTAGGAATTAACCCAAATTCTATGGGAATTCTGAACCTTTCTTGATGAGTAAGAAGAGTTTTTGCGCAACAACAATAAAACGAAGAAATTTTAAAGAGGAAATTAGGGAGATATAAAGTTTGTTATCCATAACTGAATGATTTTTCTTTCTATTATTACTCACTCTGCAACTGCAGATCCGTGAGTGTAATAATGTTGTGATGTTGTTTGATTACAAGAGGGGTACTCCTTATTTATAGAATTAAGTTTGCTTGTACTCCAAACCAAAAGTCCAAAAACTATAGAATCCCAAAATATCTATTTTGGAACTAAACCAAATCTAAATCTAAAACCAAATCTAAATCTAATCTAAATCAAATTTGATATAATGAATTACACTTTCAACATATCACCTAATTAATTGTGCCTAAACTATCTACATTCATCATAGTTCTTAGTCTTCTAAATACTTTGACTTGTACTCCTTTCGCCATGATATCTGCAATCTGATTCTCAGTTCTGCAGTGTTCCAAGTTCATCTTCTCTTCTGCTACCTGCTCTCGAAGATAATGGAACCTCATTTTGATGTGCTTTCTTTGACTATGTATTATCGGATTCTTCGCCAGATTGATAGCTGACATGATGTCGATCTTCGTGGTAATTGCTCCATGATTCTTTGATATAATCTCTTCGACCAGATTTACCATTCATGTTGCTTGACATGCACAAAGAGAAGTAATTATGTACTCGGCTTCGCATGACGACAATTCCACTACTGGTTCATTTCTCGAACTCCAAGCAATTGATGCACCACCTAACATAAACACATATCCAACTGTGGATTTTCTATCCTCATCATCATTACACCAACTCGAGTAATTGTATTCCACTATCTTGAATTCTTTTCCTTCATTAGCTACAGGAAATAAAATGTCATAATCGAGAGTTCCTTTCAGATACCTTAGTATCCTCTTCGCCGCTGCTAGGTGTGATACCTTTGGCTTCTGCATGAATCTACTCACCATACTAACGTTGTATGCTAAGTCAAGCCTGGTGTGACAAAGGTATCGAAGTTGTAGATGTTAAGAATTGACAGAATTTTTGACAAACAAGAATAAGTGAACTTAGTTCAGGATGTTACACCAGATGTTGTGACATTAACAAACAAAGTAAAAGTTATGAACTTAGTTCAGGACATCAGGATGTCACACCAGATGTTGTGACATCACAAACCTGCTATCTGACTTAAATGATGCGTAACAGAAGTGATTAAATTCAGGAGAAAATATCTGGAATTAATTGTAAAAGGATAAGCACTCCAAGGCGCATCTTTAGGAAGCTTAGTTATCTGGTTTCAGTGTAACAGAATAACTAACTCACCTTGATTCAAGGAGATAACAAACCAACTCACCCTAATTCAAGGTGATGACTGTGGGATTTATCAAAGTCTGGATAATTTTCAAAAAGCCCACAAACCAAGCATCTATTTAAGGAACTAAAACACTCAAGAAAAGAGCACGAATTTTAGAAGACTGTAAAAGGGTGTTTGTGAAGCTAGTTATATTTAAGCAGGTTTTAATTGTTAGTCACTTTATGAGCTTTTAAGCAATAAGTGAATTGTGTCTTGATTGAAACTTTTAAGTAAGATCAAGCTGGTGTGTATGAAGTGTGACTTCAATTTTATTAATCATTGTAAAGATCACTGTGTGATTGAGGGGGAGTGAGTAGGTACTCATATCTAAGTAGTGTCTTAGGTAGAAATTTCCTTGGGTAGATATTAAGTGAAGGATTAAACTGATTGGTTTAACTCCATAATTAATATTACTTATATTAGATTTCCTTCCTGGCTTGGTAGCCCCTAGATGTAAGTGTGGAGATACACTGAACTGGGTCAACAATTTCCTGTGTCATTTAATTTACTAGCTCATTAATTTGTGTTTAAGATTTCAAGTGTCTAAACATCTGATTCGACATCACATATCTGATCCCAGAATTTCAGAAGTGACCCAATAAGTCTTTTGTATTGGGTTGGGTCGACATCGTCTTCATCTAAATCTTTCGACATCTTCAATCTGGGCTCAGTTGGAGTCGAAGTTGGGTTGCAATCTTGCATCTTAAATATTTTCAGTATTTCTCCTACATATCTTCTTTGGTGCATCATCAAACCTCTACCACTATTGTAGAATTTGATACCAAGGAAATATGAGAGATTTCCCAAATCTGACATTTCAAACGCTACACTCAGGTCACGTTTGATGTCTTCGATCTACTTCTTGCAACTTCCTATTATCAACAGATCATCAACATAGAGACATAGTATAAGAAATTTGTTATTGCTTCTTCTTACATATGACTCCATGCTCACTTTTTCACTTCACAGATTCCTTCTCCCTTAGAAATCCATTTTTTCCTTGTTCCAAGCTCTTGGAGCTTGCTTAAATCCATACAAGGCTTTGTGCAACCTGTACACTTTTCTTTCATCACCTTGTTTCACAAATCCATTTATCTCTTTGTTCCAAGCTCTTGGAGCTTTCTTAAGGGGCCATTGAGGAATGCACACTTCACATCCATTTGGAATGCATGTCAATTGTTCATATTCGCTAGACCAACAACCAACCTGATTGTTTCGATCCTAGTAACGAGTGCAAATACTTCATCAAAGTCAATCCATTCCTTCTGAAGACATCCTTTCACCATAAGTCTCGCCTTGTGTCGAGTCACTTTCCCTCTAGGGTTCAACTTCACCTTGTATACCCACTTCATATCAATTGCCTTCTTGCCTTGAGGCAATTCGACAAGTGACCAAGTGTTGTTGACTTCGATGTACTTCATCTCCTCATTCATTGCTTTCACCCACTTCGAATTTTTAAATGCCTCAGCTACATTGTCAGGTTCAACATCTGCATAGAAAACATAGTGTAATTTCTCACCTTTTTCATCGACCATATAATCTGATGTAATCACACATTCTCGCAACCTTGCAAGCATGTGTCTTGATCTTTAAGGTCTGCTTGGGCCTCCTTCACTTCTAACATCTTCTTGTCGAACATCTCTTTCGACTTCACTAGCTGGTTCTTCACATAAGATTCCAACTGAATCTTTATTGACATTTCAGTCCAATCGAATTCTTTAAGCTCATTTATGATCACGTGCCTCTTGATCACAATCTTCTTGTTTACTGGGTCGAACAACTTGTAACCTCCAATCAAATGATATCCTATCAGAATCATTTGACTAGATTTTTCATCAAGCTTCCTTCTCAACTGATCTGACACGTGTTTATGTGCTATAAATCCAAATAACTTTAGATGACTCAAGCTATACTTGACCCTAGACCAACACATTTCTGGCGTAACTCCTTCTAGCTTCTTCATCGCACATATGTTCAAAATATACGTTGCAGTCGACACAACTTCTCACCATGTTCATGATGGTTCGATTCTTCCTTTCTACAATTTCATTCTGTCGTGGAGTATAGGATGGCACCACCTCATGCACAATCCATTCTCTTACATATAATGCATCGAAATCTTTCGACACATACTCTCCACTACCATCAGTCCTCAAACTCTTGAGCTGTTGACCACTTTTTCTTTCGACCATAAATTTAAACTTGGAAAATACCTCGATCACTTCACTTTTCTTCTTGATCAGGTAAGTCCACAATTTTCGACTGAAATCATCTATGAAACTGACAAAGTATTTATTATCTCCAATCGAGTCCACTTAAATAGGACCACATACATCAAAGTATATGGCCTCAAGAATTGCCTTTTACCTGCTTCCTGCATCCTTTCTGAAGTTATTCTTGTGTTGTTTCGACTAAACATGTTCTTCACAAACTTCGTTTGGGATGTCGACTTCTAGCAATCCTGAAACCATATTTCTTATCTTCAAATCACTGATGTCCTTGAAATTGAGATGGCAAAGTCTATAGTGCCACATCCATTTATCTCTGCTAGTTGCAGTTGCAAGGCATTTATGCTCCATCATATTTAGTTCGATCTTAAAGGTTCTATTCTGAGACATTGGAGCCTTCAAGATCAACCTATCACATGCGTCGAGAACTTTCATCATCTTGTCTTCAATCGACACCTTGTAGTTCTTTTAAACCAATTGCCCTATACTGAGCAAATTTATCTTCATGTCTGGTATCTACAACACATTGGAAATTACTGACCTATGGCCATCTTTCCTCATAATCAGAATATCACCAATACCTTCAATTGCTAGAGTATTGTTATTAGCAAATTTCACCATGTTCTTCATCGCGGGCTTCATGTTGACAAACCAATAATTTCTACCAGTCATGTGTGATGAGCATTGTAACACCCTATTTCTACTTGGCAATTAACGACAAAATCAGAATAGTAAAATTCAACTTAATATAACAAGTAGGATGTCACATTTCAACTTCAAAACACTTTTTCATTTAATCAAATAATACATCGATACATAACACTTTTGATTCGTATGAAATTATAACAACCTTTGATACATGTTTTATTTTTTTGAAACCAAAACAACTTTTACAACTACACAGCAGATTCACAAATATTCAACTAGACATGATATAACATTTTATTCAACTTAAAACAACTTTCTTACAACATATTTTAACTGAAACAACTTAAAACAACAACAAAACAACTAAGCATTCACCCCCGAGTGTTACGTATCAGAGCATCGACACCGACTTGAACTAACAAAGATAACCATCTATCTTCAAGCAACTTGCACGTTACTAATATAGGGGTAACATTCAAATAGAAGGGGTGAGATATCGAATTTTATAAACGAAGTATGATAAATAATACATCGATAGGAATCATACAATTATAACTACTTTACATCAACAACTTAACAATCACCCACATTTTATCAACTTACTTTATCAACTTATTTCACCTATCAACATTTACCGCGTAATCAACAAATCAACATCATCATAGTCAACATAATCATCTTCAACAACTTCAACAACATAATCAACATTATAAACAAAACAATATAAGCAACATGAACGACTTAATCAACCTAATCAATATAACGAATTTATCGACTTCATCAACACAAACAACTTCTTCAACTTAAGCAACGTAGACAACTTCAACAAACATAAGCAGTATAAATAATGCAACACAAGATGTGACTCGACTATGAATATGCATGTGGTACCATTGGAGTAAAACTCCCAACTTAAAATATACAGGGTTATCGAGGTATCTGCAAGGCATAAGCCTTCAACTTAATAATTTTTCCAATTTACCGAGGCATCAAGGCATAAGCCTTCAACTTTCAACTTGTGAAATCCATGCCAACGTGGTGTGAGAAACGACTTCGATATAAAATGCACATATGCTTTATGACTTATACAACTCAACAACATAAACAACATAATAACATCAACAACATCAACAACCCAGACAACTTAAATAACTTATTCAACATTGGCTATCAAGCCTACAACTTAAAATTTGTTCGTATACCGGAACAAAACTACACAATCAGCTGTACCTGCAAATTAACTTTTCCGACACAATTTCAACAAAATAAACCAACAAAATTCACCTAATAAATTACCCGACTAACCCCAATAAATTTCGTTAAATTTCGGACAGCTAAATTTTCCGCCTAAATCGGTTAAACTGACTAAAACTACATTATTTCGACCTTTCTGGGATTATTACGAAATTATTATAAACTTCTATCAATTTTATGTTTTCTGATACAAAATAATACTAATAATTAGAACCTTTTGTCATGAAACTAAAGCAAAGCATTTTTCTTTCAAACTTCAAAACTTGTTTCTGTCAAAAACCAATTATCCTGCTAATAATAATACTACTATGTTGGTCATCTTCCATTACCAATTCAGTTTCATATCTAATTCATACACTTCATAAAATCATGAAATGGTTAGTATCATATAGTATTACTTTTTACTCATTATCTACATGTAAAAGAAAATGGTTATAAGTATGTTCATGTGCTAGTAAAGAAAACAAGGTGGACCCGCATATTACTGGTGGCTTGCAATATGAGAAATGTGGCATGAAACATGAGAAATGTGGCTTGCAACATAGGATTTGGTGTTACTTTTTTAATTTAGAAATCATTAACAGTATTATAATAAAGTGAAAGGTATGAAATAAAGTATTAAATAAAACCAAAAGCACTCCCCGCTACATGGGTGGCTTGAGTCACCCTTACTCCCACAAGGAGTGGCTTGCGCCACTCTGGTGCTTGTGGTGGCCACTTGAATGTGGATGGTGTCACATTGGCACCTTTTTCTCACAATTTTGGGTGGCCTGCGCCACCCCTTTTATGAAAATTGGTGGCCCGTGCCACCCTCTGCAATGCAGTGCAGGTCGTCGTTCCAAAATGAATTTTTTCTCATAATCGAACAAAACAAAAACAACATTCACAAAATCTATTAATCAACAATTTCACAGAAACAAGAATATTCTATCAACTTTAACAATTTTACGGCAACATTCATAATCCTCAATCGAGCAACAATTTTCAACAACATCGTAACAGCAAAATCAAACACGTCAACAACAACATAAAATTACCCGATCCCAATTCCTACGCATCGATTATTATATTCTGATTATAAAAGTTGAAACCCACCCTTACCTTTAATTGATGGTCGCTCGAACTTTCCGACTGAATTTCCGAAACTTGGCTTCGACGACAACAAACCATCGTATCCCTTTTTCTCTAATTTGCTCTCCTTCTCTCTACTGATACACAACTTAGTTTTCTATTTATTTTTCTTTGTTTTATTATAACTAATATTATAATTATAATATTTATTGGGCTTACTAATCAACACCTTCACTAATAATACTATCAACGCAACGACTAAGCCCACTTAAATAAAACACTCTTATAACTCCATAATATTAATTCCAATATTATTTCTCCTGACCAAATCGACTCATTACCAAATATCGAATAAATCGTCCAAACAACCCAAATCAACATATTCAACCATAAACGAAAAATATTCAATATCATTTTCCATAACTTAAACCAACTTATTTAATCAATTCAACTCGAACCAACTTATAAACATCAGCATAATATTCCGACATTTCGGAAATCAACTTAGATCAACACAAGCATCACACACCAACGCAAATCAACACAATTACTCAAATCAACGCGAATTAACACAACATACCACAATTATATTTAATTAAATACTTAGTTAAATAAACGGGTGTTACAACTCTCCCCCACTTAGGATATTTTCGTCCTCGAAAATTTATCCGATTCAACTACTCCAACTCTTATTCCATCCGACTAATCAACTCTCATCCTAGAAAGGCAACTCTACATATAATACAAACAACAATTCATAACATCAACGACAACAACAACACGAACAACACTCAAGCAATACACTTGACAACTATCTTCACAACACAACGAGTAACCAACTTACAAATTCACCGGTTAGAGGACTAGAACACAACAACATAATAACAGACAACTTAATCCCAACATCAACGTAACCAACTACCAACATCGTTGTTATCCATACACGAACAACTTCACTACACCATGCATTCGTTGCACACTCTGACTATTTGCAAAGCAACAAGTCTACTGAGTTTACTTCCAACTTTCAATCACCAAAATCAACATAATAAAAGACTCCGACTTAACTCTTCAGAATTCCATTCTAATAGGTATTATATACTCTCGTAGTTACCGAATACTTCAACTTAGATCCGTAGGACAACACCTCTGACATTCAACATAATCACAACGACGACTACTTCCCAATCTTGGATAAGATATACATATACTTCCATTAATTCCCAATTATCATCAAACATAAACTACAACGTTACCATCTCTTAATAACACGTTCCTCAAAAATCATCTTAAACACACAACATAATTACAATAACATATGGTACCTATGTGTAATTAACTTCAACCAGAAAAATCATATTTTCTTTCCAACAAATCCACAAACCAAATTATTGACTTTTACTCATACTGACATAATTCTCCAAAAATTCTTATTCGCATTAACACAACCAAGTAACTCATCTTTATCAACCAAAAATTCCACTTTTACATTTCAACTTATAATTTCACTTCTTTTTCTACTTGCAACTCAATTCTCAAATTACTCAAAACTCAACTACGAATTTCCATACTACTTATCAATCAAATCGCAACTTCATACTATCTTTCTTAAATCAAACTATTATTCTTATATATGAACCTGCATCGACAAAACAAACAATCCCACAAGCATTGGGCTCAACTTCAACCAATTTAACGTATGTACTATACTAGTTGGCACTACACATCTATCCATCAATTATGATTCTGTCTACTATCAATAATAGATTAGGATGATCAGTTCCTCAATTTGTCAATAGACAGCTGACAACCATAACAGTGGCATAAATCATCATACCCAATACAATAGCGTACTTCAACTTGTGCCAAAAGTCTATAAGTATAATGCTTCGCCAACTCTCTAAGGCTCACCAACGTCTTCTTAGTCTCCTTAATTCCGACTTCGTTAATTATTCCAAAATGTGCAAAATCCAATACATAATCTCTTATACACACTTGTAGCACAACACAACTTTAAATATCCTTTTAACATCGGAGTCGCTACAACTTCGAGTACAATCCAATTCGGTTCGCTCCAATTACAACTTTCATCCAAATTAAGAATATTTAACAACACTAACCAAGCATTCACATTTCTCTCAACATTACCATCACATAATATCATCACTTTAATCATCCTCATTCGGCATAAATTGCATCTCTATGCATTCTTCGATACTGTCGCATTCTTTCTAATACCAACATTTTATTCCTTATTAACATTTCACATTCGTCTTCATCTTTCCAAATTTTCAGCAATAATCACCCAAATTCGAACACAATTATCTCTTTTAATACAAATCTCCCAAACATAAAATCATATCCCTAAATAAAGATAATCTCGTGCAGATTTCAGAACTTCAAGAATCGCTAAAATTTGTGTTACGAATAAAAAGTTATCATCTTTGCAATGAGACTGGTTCAGATCTACCAAAAATCTTTGCTTTTCATCCAACCACGGAAATTAGTCAACTTTAATCCAACTATACTCAAGGCATATAATCTATCGACTTGATCCATCAAATTATCATTTCCTTTGGGATACTTCCTTATTCTCTATCAGTTTGCCTTCCATAATCTACACACATCTCAAAGTAGACCGATACGGATTCATGAGTCCATACTCTCGCTGGTCCGCAACAACATCACTCCAACACTCATGCACTCTTGCAATCAACATCAACTTGAACCAACTTCCACATACCAACAACAGTCCGGGAGCAAGCCTCTCCCCCACTTAATTCCAAACCAACACCTGCAGACAACGACTAGAACTAACAAACCAGCACCGACGTTATTTCACACACATGTCGAGTACTAAGGAATAAACGACATTATACAAGATTGGCCGGATGGACCGAACTTCTCTGATACTACTAATGTAACACCCCATTTCTATCCGGAAATTAACGACAAAATCAGAGTAGTAAAATTCAACTTAATATAACAAGTAGGATGTCACATTTCAACATCAAAACACTTTTTCATTTAATCAAATAATACACCGATACATAACACTTTTGATTCGTATGAAACTATAACAACCTTTGATTCATGTTTTATTTTTTTGAAACCAAAACAACTTTTACAACTACGCAGCGGATTCTCAAATATTTAAATAGACATGGTATAACATTTTATTCAACTTAAAACAACTTTGTAACAAAATATTTTAACTGAAACAACTTAAAACAACAACAAAACAACTAAGGGTTCATCCCCCCGAGTGTTACATATCAGAGCATTGACATCGAATCGAACTAACAAAGATAACCATCTATCTTCAAACAACCTGCATGTTACCAAAATATGGGTAACATTCAAACAGAAGGGGTGAGATATCGAATTTTATAAACGAATATGATAAATAATTCATAGGTAGGAATCATACAATTATCACTACTTCACATCAACAACGACACTTAACAATCACCCACATTTATCATCTTATTTCACCTATCAACATTTACCGCATAATCAACAAATCAATATCATCATAGTCAACATAATCATTTTTCACAACTTTAACAACATAATCAACATTATCAACAAAATCATATAAGCAACATGAACGACTTAATCAACCTAATTAACATAACGACTTTATCGACTTCATGAACACAAACAACTTCTTCAACTTAAGCAACGTAGAAAACTTCATCAACTTCAACAAACATAAGAAACATAAATAATGCAACACAAGATGCGACTCGGCTATGCATATGCATGTGGTACCATTGGATTAAAACTTCACTCTTAAATTATTCCAGGTTATCGAGGTATCTGCAAAGCATAAGCCTTCAACTTAATAATTTTGCCAATTTACCGAGGCATTAAGGCATAACCCTTCAACTTTCAACTTGTTCCAATCCAGACCAACGTGGTTTGAACAACGACTCCGAAATAAAATGCACATATTCTTTATGACATATATGACTCAAAAACATAAACAACATAATATCAACAACATAAACAACTCAGACAACTTAAACAACTTATTCAACATT
Source organism: Lathyrus aphaca (assembly GCA_963966055.1). Taxonomy (NCBI): domain Eukaryota; kingdom Viridiplantae; phylum Streptophyta; class Magnoliopsida; order Fabales; family Fabaceae; genus Lathyrus; species Lathyrus aphaca. The sequence continues at coordinate 537,109,381 of OZ014524.1, forward strand.
GGCTATCAAGCCTACAACTTAAAATTTGTCTGTATACTAGAACGAAACTACATAGTCAGCTGTACCTATAAATTAACTTTTTTGAAACAATTTCAACAAAACAAACCAACAAAATTCACCTACTAAACTACCCAACTTACCCCGAAAATTTTCGTTAAATTCCAGACAACTAAATTTTTCGCCTAAATCGGCTAAACCGACTAAAACTACATTATTTCGACCTTTCTGTGATTATTATGAAATTATTATAAACTTCTGTCAATTTTATGTTTTCTGATACAATATAATACTTATAATTAGAACCAATTACATGCTAATACTAATACTATTGTGTTGGTCATCTTCCATTACCAGTCCAGTTTCATATTTAATTTATACACTTCATAAAATCATGAAACAATTAGTATCATTATGCAATTAGTATTACTTTTTACTAATTATCTACATGTAAAAGAAATTGGATATAAGTATGTTCATGTGCTAGTAAAGAAAACAAGATGGACCCATATATTATTGGTGGCTTGCAACATGAGAAATGTGGCTTGCAACATAGAATTTGGTGTTACTTATTTAATTTAGAAACCATTAATAGTATTATAATAAAGTGAAAAGTATGAAATAAAGTATTAAAAAAAACCAAAAGCACTCCCCACTACATGGGTGGCTTGCGCCACCCTTACTCCCACATGGAGTGGCTTGCGCCACTTTGGTGCTTGTGGTGGCCACTTGAATGTGGTTGGCGCCACATTGGAACCATTTTCTTACTAATTTGGGTGGCCTACGCTACCCCTTTTATGACAATGGATGTCATGTGCCACCCTCTGCAATGTAGTGCAGGTCTTCGTCGCAAATTCAATTTTTTCTCAGAATCGAACAAAACAACAACAATATTCACAAAATCGATTAATCAACAGTTTCATAGAAACCAAAATATTCTATCAACTTCAACAATTTTACAACATTCATAATCCTCAATCCAGCAACAAATTTTCAACAATATCGTAACAAAATCAAACATGTCAATAACAACAACATAAAATTATCCGATCCCAATTCCTACGTATCGATTATCAAGACCCAATTATAAAATTCAAACCCCACCTTTACCTTTAATTTATGTCCGCTCGAACTTTCTGACCGAATTTCTGAAACTTGGCTCTGATGACAACAAACCCTCGTATCCCTCTTTCTCCAATTTGCTCTCCTTCTCTCTACTGATACACAACTTAATTTTCTATTTCTTTTTCTTTGTTTTATTATAACTAATATTATAATTATAATATTTATTGGGCTTACTAGTCAACACCTCCACTAATACTAGTATCAACGCAACAACTAAGCCCACTTAAATAAAACACTCTTATAACTCCATAATATTATTTCCAATATTATTTCTCCCGACCAAATCGACTAATTATCGAATGTCGAATAAATTGTCCAAACAACCCAAATCAACATATTCAACCATAAACGGAAAATATTCAATATCATTTTCCACAACTTAAATCAACTTATTTAATCAATTCAACTCGAACCAACTTATAAACATCAGCGTAATATTCTGACATTTCGAAAATCAACTGATCTACACAAGCATCACAAACCAACGCAAATCGACACAATTACTCAAATCAACGCGAATTAACACAACATACCACAATTATATTTAATTAAATATTTAGTTAAATAAACAGGTGTTACAAGCATCTTGAGTCCAAGTACCATTGATCTTGGAATATCTTTACATCTCTTGTTGTGACTATCAGCTACATCTCTTCTTCTTCTTCTTCATGTTTCACCATCTTTGCATCAACTTCTTGATTCTTCTGTTTTTAAGGACAATCACTAAAATATTGACCATACTTCTGAAAACTGTAACATTAAATGTGACTCTTGTCTAGCTTTCGACCACCACCTCTTTCTATACCTGCAGCACCACCTCTTTGGTTTCCTTAGTTCCAGGGTTTTCTTTGATTCGACCAGCCTCCTTCTTGCTGATTTCGACTAGTTAAATTGTTGTAGCCACCTCTTCCTTTGTTGTCTAACACCTTTCCTTTTCCTTTCTTATCTCTTGTCGATTGAGCCAGCAAAGCAACATCACTTTTCGACTTGCCTACTAATCTTTTATCAATTCTTTGTTCATGATATTCAAGCATCCCTTGGAGCTCTTCTTTAGTCACCTTCATTAAATCTTTCTATTCTTCTATTGATACTACCACATGGTCGAACTTTGGAGTCAATGATCTTAAAATCTTTGAGACAACTGCTTTCGTCGTCAACACTTCTCCACATACATTTATTTGATTCACAAGTTTCATAACTCTTGTGAAGAAATATGTAATGCTTTCATTGTCTTCCATATGAAACAATTCATAAGCCCTTTGTGAGTTTGTAACCTCACCTCTTTCACCTTCTCTACACCTCCAAATGACTTCTCCAGAATTTCACATGCATCCTTTGCCGATTCTGCATCACTAACCTTCTCAAAGTTATCTGGATCAACACATTGATGGATTAAAAAGACAAATTTATAATCTTTCTTCTTTAATTCTTTTTGCATAGCCTTTTCTGGATCTGTTGTATTCTCTAAAAGCGTTGTTACTCCTTCCTTCACAAGATCCCATAAATCATGATAACAAAAAACAGCTTTAATCTGCTTGCACCAATTCTCATAATTATCTTTCTTAAGAATTAGAAGGTTTGTTAGAAAGTTCCTATTCAGATGATTCATCGCCATCAATGTTTCTTTCCACGGATAGATCAAACCAGAGCTCAAGATACCAGATGTTGGAATTAACCAAAACTCTATGGGAATTCCGAACCTTCATTGATGAGCAAGAAGGGTTCTTGCGCAACAACTATAACAAAGAAGAAATTATAAAGAGGAAATTAGGGAGAGATAAAGTTTGTTACCCACAACTATAGAATTTTTCTTTCTTTTATTACTCACTCTGCAATTGCAAATCCATGAGTGTAATAATGTTGTTACGTTGTTTGATTACAAGAGGGATACTCTCTATTTATAGAATTAGGTTTGCTTGCACTCCAATCCAAAAGCCCAAAAACTATAAAAGCCCAAAATATCTATTTTGGAACTAAATCAAGTCTAAATCTAAAACCAAATCTAAACCTAATTTAAGTCAAATATTACATAACGAATTACACTTTCAATAATTAATACCATATTATCTGCTAATAAAATATGAAGTTTAAGATTTTAGTGGATATTTTACTAAAGAAAATGTTTTCTTAATATTGTTTAAACTAACTTTTAAAATCTATAAAACAATAGTATAGAGGTATCAGAAATTATACTAGAGACATTGACCACATAGCTATTTATATAGCTCAATCCCTGTTTGTGAATCACTATATTTTTAAATGTTGTTACAATTGATTACAAAAGAATTTCAAAAAAAAATAAATAAATTAATGATAATCAACCTTATTTTCTATTCAAATGTTTCTTAATCTCTAAAATTTTTAAAATATAAATCCCAAAAATAAATATTTAAAAATATTTTTCAATTCCCTTTGATACTTTTAGTACTACAAGAAAATTAACTATTACCAGTAAGATTGTCAGAATCAAGTTTTTAGCGTGACTCGTTTTGAATAGGTAAAATCAAAATATAAAATTGACACGTAAAATCAGAGTTTTTTCATATTACAATGGAGATGACAAAATGTTGATCGAGAGTAGTACCTTAGGGTTGAAAAGATTTTAATTTTCAATGCTCTAGTAAAGTGGGAGAAATTTTATTGGGTTGGGCTTTTTAAAATTTCAAGAAAAAATATATTAAATTAAGGAAAGAATAAAATCCAAATATTTTACATGATTTTACATATTTCAGAGAGTAAAATCATGTAAAATCGTTTCAGTATACAATTTTATTTAAAAATTATTTTACCTGCGATTTAACACCAAATGTCAACCTAGAAACATAAAATCTAAGAGTTTAGGTTTTAAATCGCGATTTTAACAACCTCGGTTACCAGGGTTATTAGTATGAAATTTAAAAAAAGCTATGAGTAATTATAACTTACCGAATGTAAATCAACCAACATGACCCCTGGATAAAAGTCTTCTAAGTAATGTTTATCATCCACTACTATGAAAAACCCATTTAACAACAATTGGATATGACATATAATGACGCAGGAAATGGCGTTGTTATGTAGAGTGTTGTTGTAAGTATGCTACTTATAGTCACGATCCTGGAACCATTGTTGTAATTTGGAAAACACACATTATATTACAACGATTATGTTTATCAACCGTTGTGATATATATAAAATATTACAACGGTTATGAGTTTCAACCGTCGTGGAATGTACATTTAGTTTATTATAAAAGAATATATATTGCTTGTTTAACCATACACTAATAAATAAATAACCCCATTCAAATTGGTAAAGAACTATATAATCTGAAAATTAAACTGTTCTTGAAAACCAACATAAACAGACCACTATTTTCCGAATTGCATCAATCTCATTGAACACATTTTATGTTCTTTAATACAAAAATGTATCGATGATCTGTTTGATTCAATACATCTATATCTTTCATTATATTACCTCATCATCGCCGCTTATCATGGAGATTGTTATGATGACTTATCATGATAAGTAACGAGGATGAGGTAAAATAGAAATGTAGATATAGATGAATTAAAGCAAACAGACCATTCAACCATATATTATAAGTTAAAGGAACAAAAAATATGCTGAAATGAGATGGAAGTAATTCGGAAAACATTGATCGATTTATGTTGGTTTTCCAATACATCTTAACTTTCATATTATAGGGTTCTATGTCAAATTAAATGATTGCAATTTCAATAAAAGTATAGTGAAACAAACAATATACATAGTATATAATAAACTAAATTTCAAATACAATATCAAAAGGACAGTGAAGCAAACAATATACATAAATATGTACCTTATAAACTCATACTATACGCTTGCTACCACCATCATCATCATCACCATGTATCATCTTTTCTATACAGCTTCAACTATTTCAAATAAAGAAAAATTAGTTAATATTCAAAACAAAACCAACAAAAGTTGAAACAAAACCCTAAGTGGGACTTTAGCAAAACAAGATACATTGTTAGCATACCTTATTAACCCATAGCCAAAGTATTGTCCATTGAAGATGAATCTGAAAAAGGAGAACAATCAACACAGTCAAGACAACCAACATGAAACAAACAAGATAATGGGAACTATCTAACAAGAAGATTGAAGAAGAAGAATATCTTATTTTCCATAGCGCCATCACCATGTTCATCTAGTTTTAGACTCTACAAGAAGAAATAAAAGGAGGAATAAGCTTAAATCAAAAGGTTCTTCAGACTTCTTATATTTATTTTTGCATATTCTAAAACCATATGAAGTATATGTTGCCAAAAATGTAGAGAAAAAATGGGTGTTAGGTGTCATAGCCTAATTTTCCCCCCTAAGGTTTTCCATATTTTCATTTTCATTTTGCATACAAACAAGATCACACACTAGTTCGTCTATCCTTTTGGTCGCAGGTTTATACCTCACAGGGGATCACTATTTCTTTTGTTTGCCTTTTATTTGTTTATGTTTACTAACCTTTAATTAAAATCCAAAAATATTTTGTTTTCTTTTATTAACATTTTCAGGGGAAGAACAAGTTAAAAATGCCAAAAATAGCAAACCCTCAGCTCGAATGAATTTCATCTGAACAAAGTCAAAGTTGATATACAATGTAGATCTTGGTTGATTTTTGTTGCTTGAGCTTTGGATCTTGCAATTGTGTTCATATTAATGTTATTTGCTATTGATTTTATGGAAAATTCGTGCTCAATTGAATCCATGATCATATGGTGTTTGAAGGAATGATTTAGCATGGATTTTGCTATTTAAATGCTGATTTTTGAAAACTGAACAACGTGCAATTGATTTGCATCTTGTGCAAATTAATTTGCACTGTCTTTTTCTTCACATTTTTTGCTGATTTTTTTGCACTGTGCAAATCGATTTTCATTGTATCTTTTGGCCTGGATTTGAGTTTTTTCATTGTGCAATTAATTTGCACATTGCTGCAATCGATTTGCACAGACCTAGATGCTATTTTTCACTTGTTTTAGAGCTGTTTTTGGTTCCTCTTCCCCCTTTTCCCCCTCTCTTCTTATTTTTACCTAGGGAGATATTTTTGGGACTGATTTCTCTTTAAATTCAATGATCTTTGGGTGTAGATTAAAATAGATAATGTTAATCTGTTCATATCGATGGACTTTAGGTGCTTTGAATTAGTGATAACCAAGGATAACAACAAGGATTTGTTATAAATTGTTATTCTTTCCTTTCTCTTGAAACAAGATTACAAGTATACAAGAATAAAAAATAACCCATCTCTCTCATTTGAATTAGGGTTTACCTTCCTATTTTCCCTTATACAAAATATGAGAGACTAGTATGTTATTTATATGAAAACTAACACACTAACCTAATGGGCTTTTTAACAATTACTCATTACAAGCTAACTTAGGGTACAAGATAACTTAAACAATTGGATCCATAGCACAAGGAACAATTAAACAACATCATGTGAACGAACTTCGACTGTATGCTATTCGTACTAGGGTTTGTTCCAATATTCCACAAAAAGGTTAACTAAATAAAATAAATATTCAGTTATATGATTATTTAAGAACATAAATCTTGAACCCATGGTAATTTTCTGCACTTGCAATCCATCACATAAATCTTTGGCAAAGTAAATACACTCTAACTAACCACATATTAAATAAATCAATTTTTTTTGATCTTGCAATTTATTATAATAATACTTTTTCTTTGTAAGATCTCATGGTGCTCTAATTAAACATAGAGAGTTTCACAACAACATTTGGGTTTCTTGTGGATTCACTATGATCAAATTTAAATTTTCAGAATGCTTTTATAATGAGGGGTTTAGGTTTCACGAGAATCACTAATGGTAGTGTCTTAAGCATTGATAGTCATTAAATGGACAGTGAAGATTTGCTTAAGGACGATAAAGAAACTAAAAAACACGCTTATATTTTACCTCGATTATCACTAAAAACCGAGGTAAATTATGTTTCGTTTAAATTAAAAAATAAAATATAATGTGTTCCATCCCAAGCCACATACCTCTCAGTGTTTGCTTAAAACTTTTGTTTTTATATTTACATTATTTACACAAAATATTAAAATAAATTACTTAAACAAGTCAAGTGTTTGATAATGGATTCTTGGAGAACAACCCAGAGGAGTCATCTATTCCAAACAAGATATTTTTTTTTATATTTACATTGTTTTCAGATTTTTGAGAAGTTATATGTTTCAACCAAGATATGTTTTTTGGTGATTTCAAAATTTTACTCCATACCCTTTAAAACAATTTTTTGTAAACAAGAATGATTTTATGCACTTGCAATCTATCAACTGAATACTCTTCAAAGGTTGAGCTCTCTTCTGTAACTGAGGGTCATTCCAAAAATACAACAACAATAACATCAATACCATTATGTGAGATAGATTACAAGGATAAAAAATGCTTTGTTCAAGAAAAAAGAACATTGAATATTTTTTTGTCTTGTAATTCATCCCAAAGAATGATGCTTGTGAGTTCGAGGTGGTTTCATAGTAGTAAGGATAAGGGTAAAATTGGTTTAATGAGTTCTTGTGAGTTCGGGGCGGTTTCATAGTTACGTACAAGTGACATGACTATGCTTCTGTCATCCAACTTCCTTCTCTTAGCATTTGGAACATGTTTGTAACAAACAGAACCAAACACCTTTAGATGATTCACTCTTTGCTTGATTCCAGAACATTTCTCAATAGGAATAACTCCCTTTAACTTCTTATTTGGACATATGTTAAGCACATTTGTTGAAGTCGCAATAACTTCAAGCCACAATGTATAAGGAAAATCCTTCTCTTTTAGAATGATCATTGTCATATCAAGTAGAATTTTGTTTCTTCTTTCATCATTGCCATTGTGTTGAGGAGTGTATGGATCAGTGACTTCATGCTTAATTCCATTCTCCTTACAATACTTCTTGAACTCTGTAGAGTTAAACTCACCTCCGTAATCAATTATGAGAATCTTCAAACTCAGCCCACTCTAATTCTCAGCCTTGACTCCAAAATTCTTGAATTCAGCAAACACGTAATGTTTGATCTTTACGAGGGGTACTCATGCCATTATGGTTACTCATCCACAAATGACACAAAGTACTTGTTTCCTCCAAGTGAAGGTATTAGAAACTACCCACATATATCATAATGCACCACATCCAAAGCATACTTTACTCTTGGAGGCGTTTCTGATAAGAATGGAAATCTCGGTTGTTTTCCTCTCGTTCATACATCACATGATTTCTCTAGTGCCATGATTTTTGGAATTTAATAAACCAGTTTCTTTAAACTCAGATTTCCTAAGCTTTTTAAGTTTAAATAACTCAATCTCTTGCGCCACAACTCTTTTTCCTTTACAACACTTGTTGCACTAAGGCATTGAGAGTCTGTAGTTTTCATGTTCACTTTGAGTGTCCTATTACTTCCCTATTCATATTTCATAATCAGTTTCTGATTACAGTCATACAACTTTAAGAGATTGCCATTCATGGTTATTGAAAAAACTTTTTCAATCTACTGACCTACACTCATCAGATTATTCTCCATGCCAGGAACATAGCACACATCCTGAATCAGTGCAATTTTACCATTCTTCAGAGTTACTCTGACATTTCCCATTCCTTTAGCATTCAAATATTTATCAACAACACATCTGATTTAGGTCCTTATACCAAAGTCAAAATCAACCATCCATTTCTTATTTCCAATTAGGTGATTTGAGCAGCCAATGCCCGTATACCACCATCTACCATATTTTCACCTACATTCTCAAATGTCATTAATAACACATGTTCAACATCAGAATCTTATCTAGCTATATTGTCTTCTTCACCCTTTCTTTCCTTTTTTAGCTAACAATCAACAGAAAATAGCCAAACTCATTGCAATTCTAGCACTAAACATTTCTCTTGTCAAACTTCTCATTTCCCTTCTGAACATTCTTGTGTTTGTTTTCATCTAGATTGAAGAATTCTGACTTCTGGACACTACCAGCCTTCTTTTGTTCTCAGACCATGCTTGCTTCTTGTTCTTCTTAACAAAAGAGGCTTTCAAAGCCTGCTCAGACTCCATTTTAGAGTTCCTCTCAGTCAGTCGCAACTCTTTATCCTCTAGATTTCCAAGAAGTTCTTCAATTCTCATGGTACTGGTGTCTTTAGAATGTTCAAAAGCTACAACTATATAATCAAATTGAGGAGTGAGTGTTCTCAGTACCATCTTAATAATAACTTGTTCATAGAGCGTTTCTCCATAAGCCTTCATCTTATTTATGACCACAATCACCCTGGAGATATACACAAGTACCTACTCATTGTTCTGATGAAAAGATTATCATATTGCTTACGGAGGGATTGCAACTTCACCTTCTTCACTGAGACGTCGCCACCATAACATCGCACTAGTGTATCCTACGTCTCCTTCTCCATTATCGTGTCAACAATTTTCTCAAACACAGTCGTATCCACACATTAATGGATATATATATCAATGTAATTTGATCATTCTTCCTCGATTCACGTTGCACATATCTCTCCATTTTTGTTGCATTTTCTGCAACCGGCGTGTAACCGTCATTGACGAGATCGAGAACATCTTGAGCTCCAAACAACACACGCATATGAATCATCCATTAATTCCAATTCTTTCCTTCACATAATGGAAGCTTTATGTTCAAGCTACCGTTTCTTCCGTTCATCTTCAATATTGTGCAAATCACTCAATTCTCACCAACACTCGTGTTTTCCAATCCCGCATAATCAAGAAATGTGATTCTGTTTGATGTCAAACTTTAATTCAGTGTGAATTTCAGAAACGAAATCAACCACGCGCCTCACGTACACTTGTGCTTCCCATTCTTCAATAAGAACCAAAACTCTAATACGAATTATTAGAGTTAAACAATGAATCTCTATTAAATACGCACAATAATTTAAGATGATAAAGATGAAGAATTAGAGAATGAGAGAGTAACTAACTTTTCTGGAAGAATTGAACTTTGTTACAAATACAACATTTAGGTTTATATAAACATCCAAATTCAACTCAAATTCTCATTAAATATAATTCTAATTCAAAAATAAATAAAATTGAAAACTAAACTAACTTAAATGTTGAATTACATTCAACAATACCATCAATAACTCAAGATCTATCCCGCTTTGTATTTCGATTCCAAATTAAAAATTTGCTTTTAAATATATATATATATATATATATATATATATATATATATATATATATATATATATATATATATATATATATATATATATATATATATATATATATATATATATATATATATATATCATTTTGCAATATCAATTAAAATTTAATATGTATTTTTCCAATATAACTCTTTTTCCATTTCTCTAAAATAAAGTTTGATGCCATTAATAAAATATAACTATACATTCTCTTATAATTTCTCTTTCGATACAAATTTAACTAAACATTTTAATTTGTTTGAAGTGATCAAATGTTAAATAATTTAGAATGAGAAGAGTATATAGTTATTCTTAAATGTCAATGATTTTGGAGAATATAGTTTGAATTGATCAGGAGAAATTGTGAGTCAAACATTAATTCTTCAAATAGTTCATTCAAGTCCAAAATGGCTTCATATATTTTAACGTTATTATTACTGCGAGAATATTTCTTAAGACATGTCTCTCTCTCTCTCTCAAGACTTGTATATATTTCCATTCAATCTCCATTCACTTCACACATAAATATATCCTATAGCTTCAATTTTTTTTTTCTTCCTAAGATGGCTGATTTTAAGAAAGTTATATTGAACCTAGCTTTTCTGTTTGTTATTCTCTTGTCAATGAAAGTGGCTACAACAACAAGGGTACCACCATGGATAATTGACCAAAACCAAAATCGTAAGTAAATCTAAATATAAATAAATAAAAAATATTTTAATATTTAATTATTTTCCATTAATATTTTATATATAGTTTAGTAATTCATTCTTAATTATGTTGTTTCCATGTTTGTTTTGGAATCTCAAAGATGGACGTAAACTTAATATTATTGTTCAAGATTATCCACGAAACCACAACTATGGTATACCTCCTCCTCCTGGAGCAAACAGTTGATGAACCAAAGCACCAAAACTGATGGAATTGAATATTTATATGGTTCAATAATTTTAGGAGATTTTTTCAAGTATATTTATTAATATTATAATTTATTGCAAAGTTAGTTATAAGATGGAGTATCAGTTCTATTTACTATAAAAATAGTGTTGCCAATAAAATAATGGTTTCAAACTATCATTTTGTAATTTTTTTCATTATAAGGATTGAAATTAATACTTTGGAGAATTTGTGTGTGTGTGAATATTTTGGAATTTTGACTATAAGAAGCAAGTTCGATGTTGAATATGTCGTAGTCGATAATTGTTATGCTCAAATTTTTTGGCTCATACAACGACTGCTTAACTTTTATATTAAACTTCAACGTATTTCTTGTTAGATAGGAAAGTGGGGACTATTTCCCAATTACTCACACTTGCTTATATTATTATAATACTCCTCCTCAAGTGTGAGTCTACAATGTTTCCCTTTTTTATATTTGTACCACGTTGACACATTTTTCAATGGTCTTTCAAGGAAATTTTGATACACCTCTTCCTGGTCGTCGATTTCAACGAAACACCACTTCCTGGGCATTTCAATACAAGTAAGTTGGTCCCTTTACGAATCAGACTCTAGATACCATGTTAGAGGAGTTTCACACTAGGGAACATTGATAAATAGTGTAGGACTAGACACCTTTGTGAGAGACACACCACTTGTCCACCTAAAGCTTAAGGTGATAAGTGAATGGGTTCTTCCACATATAATTGCTCAAGTCACCATATTTCTATCCAATGTGGGACTATTTCCCCACTTACTCACACTTGCTTATATTATTCCAATATTTCTATTATGTGCGACAACACTAGTGTGATCAACCTAACCAAAAATCCAGTGTTGCATTCTCGTACTATACATATTGAGATACATCATCATTTCCTACGAGACCGTGTTTGAAAAAGACGATGTCGTTTTTGAGCATGTTGATAGAAAAAATCGACTTACCGATATTTTCACAAAACCTCTAGCGACTGAGTCATTTTCTAATATTCGTCGTGAATTGGGTATTCTTTTTATCTCAAAAGGAAATTGAATTAATATGAATACAAGAGGTATTCAACCCATTACAAAGTCATAAACCAAAATAAAAGAAAAAATTTCAACCAACACTAATCTAACTAATTACACTCAACGAGTCCATACAGAGTGTCGGGTAATCAGAGTTAGATTAAGAAATTTTGCTTACACATGACCATTTCCAAGCAAAGAATTTAACATACCAACACATGTCATCAACATTACAATCAATGTTGTTAAACACAACATTATTTTTATCTCTACATAAACACCAAACTACCGTTAACCAAATCGAACCTAATTTCAAATTACCTATAGTATTGATATTCACCCCAAACCAATCTTAAAAAAATTCATATAAACTCCTGCATAAATTATGTTTTCCTAATATTTTATGCTGCATGCGCTTGTTTAAATTGGCTTCAACTTTCGTTCGAAAGTTTATTGTCTTGTGAAATGCTTTCTTTGTTTCATCCTATGATGTAATATCGTTCTCAACTTATCTCTTACTCCTAAAATTTGCTATGTAATATATTTCTTATCTATGACTAAATTGATTGCATGTTTATGATCCAAGAATATGTGATATACTTGATGTATGATGAATTTCATATGTGTTCACTTTCAAAAATTTCAATTTGACTACCCATGAGTTTCCTAATTAATATGGTTATAGTGACATCTTGTTTGATCTCTTCATCATATGTATCTCATTTTATTAATGTCTTATATTTGAAGTAGTTGTAATAATATTTGCGGTTTGATATATTATTTATCTTATTCTTATATGAAAAACATATCAATTTTGCATGAACTTGTTCATGTCGATAATGCATGTCTCAACTCAAAACTTCATAAGTAAACCTAAGGTATTATTTTGTCAAGGATTTTCTCATATTTCACTTCTGGACAGCTTGTGTCAACTCCAGACTTGTATGGGTCAACACATTTCCATTAATGATTGTATTTTCATTTAGGGGTCAGTAGGAGTCGACTCCCTCATTCTATGGGATGACTCCTTCACAAAATTTTGTGCTATTTTTCATTTTTGGTATAGTAGGAGTCGACTCCCACAACCTATGGGTCGAATCCTTCGATACATACCAAAAGCCAATAATTTATGTCCAACAGGAGTCGACTTTTCTATGGGTCGACTCTTTCGTGAAAATTCATCAATTTTTCATGTTTTTATGCTTTAAAGGGTCGATACATTTCACTTTAAAACCCAAACATTTATCTCATCCTCTAAACCTTGTATGTAATACATTTTTCCATCATAAAGGGGGGGGGGGGGGGTATGTGTAACACACCAAATTTTAATTTAATTATTTAAATTGGATTGTGGTGTTTTTGGTGTGTAGAGAAATATTTTATTATTGAGTATAATATTAATTTAAGGGAATTATATTATATTGCATAATTTTATGGGAATAGTACAATAATTGGAAAATAAAGAGATAAGGGTAAAATGGTCGTTTAGTGAAAATAGTAAGGGTAAATGTGAAAGACCATAGGTTGGGTCTAAAGGGTTATGTTGGAATTAAGGAAAAGAGAAAAGGGAATCGTGCTTTTATGAATGATAAGCGATCGTAAAAACAGAGAGAAGAAGAAGGAGAAGGTCAAGAGTTGTGTGAAGAATCCACGGAGAAGAAGAGAATTCTCGTCAAAACCAAGGTAAGGGTGAGATTCTTCCGTCTCTTAAGGGTTCTATAATGAGGATTAGACATTATTGTTGATTAGAGGTTAGGGGTTGAGTGAATTTGGATGAATACTTATAATAGATTGATAATATTTGATGTTTATGAGATAATTGCATGAACTATCGGTGTTAGGATGTTAATAATGTGATTGTATTGCTGGAAAATTTGTTTTGGATGTAAATTTGGTAGCAGGTGGTGTCTGATCGCAGAAGGGAGAACTGCGAAAATCGTAGAGCTCGCTTAGCGAGTAAGTCGAAATTTTGGAGATCAAAATACAAAGAGTTGCTCACTTAGCGAGCAAGCCCCCTCGCTTAGCAAGACCTGGAGTGAAAAATGATATGTTTTAATTATGAAAAATTACCTAAAATTACTTTAATTATATAATAATGAATAGGAATCGAAGTTGTGTAGCTAGAGGTAGTTAGAGAGGAGTTATACACTTAATTATAGGGATAATTAATATAACTTGAAAATGAACATAGATTGATATGTTTGTTAGATGTTGTTGTTATGTGTTGTAATTGTTGTTGTCACCACATGGCACTATTATTGATGTGTGTGATGCAATATGATGAAGTATGTTAATTGTTGTTGAATGTATTCTCGTTAAAGTTAATATATGATGTTGTATGCAAATACGCATGATGTTGATGATGTTGTTGTTGTTGCGGTAAGTCGTAGTATGTTAATTATTGATGTTGATTTGTATAAGTAGTTGTTGTGTATATGCATGTATGTCATTGATGTTGCATGACATGTGCATGGTTGGAACATTATACTAAGGTAAGGTATGTTCGTTGGGTCCTAGTGGGATCATTGTGATGTTGGTGCGATCATGAAATAGGGATCGTACGTGACCATGAAATAGGGGTCAAGGGTGTGATCATGAAATAGGGATCATATTAGACCATGAAAGAGGGGTCAAGAGTTTCGACGGGAACTGGATCTTGAAATAGAGATCAGATT
>OZ014524.1:537124554-537239554 GCA_963966055.1 Lathyrus aphaca
TATCCTTATGTTGGGAACGTGCAAGTGATCAGGATAAGTCGAGTGGTGTCCAGTGAAGCCGGTGTACTTCGCGTCTTTAGAAGTTGGCTCTGATATGTCGCTTTGGGTGTCATGACGACATTTGTTGCTTATTTATTTACCTTTAAGAAAACAATTTGGATTTTGAAATACTATTTTATGTTGTTTTGAAAGTTTTTTGTTGCGTGTTGAACAAATTTTATAAAACGTATCACTTGAGCCATGCGTGGTTGTTGAATTGCGACACTTAAATATTTTGATGAAATTTAAATTACTCTGATTTTTATTAATAATTTTGTGGGATAATTTGGGTGTTATAGTATGTGAATGCATATCCTCTTAGAGGTTTTAAATGATGTCAAAACTAGTTATTTAATATTTGTATATTGGATCTTATCTTTCTATGTCTAGGTTGCATCTTCATCTTAGGACACTTATAGAACATGTCAAAAGCATTTGAATAAGTCAAAAATATGAAATTTTAGGAAAAATCATGTTAGGAGTCGACACATCCATGTTTGGAGTCAACTCCATTTAAAGTAGAATGAAATAAAAACTCTTTATTGCAAAGAAGTCAACACAAAAGCCCTTGGAGTCGACACATCATGAATGGATCGACTCCCTCGAGCTATGGGTTGACTCCCACTGAATGCTTTTGTTTTCTAAAACCCTCTTTCCACTTGGAATTGACTCTCAGGCAACATGGGTTGACTCCTAACTCCTATGAGTCGACTCCCTCTTTGAATGGGTTAACTCCCTTTGTTTTAAAATTATGTCAAATTTTAATACTTTGCTAACTTGATATTTCTATTTTCTATTTTTCACACACACACACACACCTACATATAGTCATTCATGCATCATTTTATTTATTGAAACAAATAATACATAAAGAACTTTCATCATATTCATCCTTTTTCATTGTATTTATACAACAACTACACATAATCATTTTTGTTTTGTGATCAAGAGATAGTTTGATAAGGTCCAATTAGGATTTGTTTCAATCAATTGGGTTTGAATTTAGTTGGGGGTTTCAAGATAAAACCATTTTGGGGTCTCTCTCTCTCTCTCTCTCTCTCTCTCTCTCTCTTTCTCTCTCTCTCTCTCTCTCTCTCTCTCTCTCTCTCTCTCTCTCTCTCTCTCTCTCACACACACACACACACACACACACACATAGAAAATTGTTAATCCATTGATTGTGCAATCGATACATTGAGATAATTTTCTTGTCTAAAACTTCAATCGATTTGAGTTGATTACAATATATTTGATTGTAATTGGGTTTTCATATCAACAAAATCAATGAAAAATTTGATTACAGTTGATTGCAACCAAGTGATCGACAATTTTCTTAAGTCAAGTTTTGCTTCAAATTTCATTGGAATTGAATATATTTGTGTGGCTTTATTAAAACGTTATTGTTGAAAATATATTGATTAGCTTTCTCATCTTTAGAATACATTTTATATTGTTTAAATCGATAACGGCTCGATATAAACTATTGTCGGTTTGAGATTGTTTCCGCTAGCCATTCTTAAACAATTTTTAAAAGAGATTTCAAACAAAAAGTTTCATTTGTGATCTATTCACTCCGTCTATATATAGTTCCATTGTCTCTAATCAATCGAGGATAATTGTTCTTGCACTAGTTAGAGGATTTCATCCATCTATTATTTTCTTTCTTTAGAATCTATGGCTCTCTTCTCCATGTTACCCTTTTCACTCTTGATATAACACTCCAATCTTACAATTATCTTCTTATTTGAATCCAAGCGTTTTTGGGCTATGGATTCATTGATGGCTCAACCTTTAGTCCATTCTAAAAAGCTTCTAGGATTCATCACTTTGATCGTGGCTTCACTAAAGCATTCAAAGCACTCATAAAAGTACTCAGTTAGATCCTATTTCACATTAAATATGCTCATTGTGGAAAACTTGTGATGATTAGTGGCCAAGAATCAATGGATCATCTCTAAATTATAAGTTATAAAGCAACCAGTTGGTGTTCATGAAGCCACTGAGACTACCACATTTCCAAATTATAAGTTGAATTTCAAAATTAATTTGCCTAAAATTATAAGTCTATTTTACAATTTTTACTAAAATATTAATTTTAGTAAAATTTAAATTTACTTCTAAAAAATATTAATTTCTAAAAAATTTACCTTCTCATACAAACTTATCTATATTATTTAATCTGTATAAAATTGTCCAAATATCTTTAATTTAAGTTGGATGCAGTACATATATAGTCATTAACTTTTTTTTTTTTTGTTCTTACCTCAATGTTTTGTTCTAACTTGTTTTATCTAAAATGTCAAACATCAATACTTCAAAATAGTCATTGGTAATTACTAGAATTATTCAGTCCAAAATGGCTTCATATATTTTAACTTTATTATTGCGAGAATATTTCTTCATAGGACACATCTCTCTCTCTCTCTCTCAAAAAGACTTATATATATATATATATATATATATATATATATATATATATATATATATATATATATATATATATATTTCAATTAAATATCCATTCACTTCACACATAAATATATCTTATAGCTTCAATTATCTTTTATCTAAGATGGCTGATTTGAAGAAAGTTATATTGAACCTAGCTTTTCTGTTTGTAATTCTCTTGTCAATGAAAGTGGCTGCAACAACAAGAATACCACCATGGATAGTCGAGCCTCGTCACAAAAATCGTAAATAATTTTACACAAATAAGAAAAGGTTATAGTATTTAATTATTTTTCATTAATATTTTATATATGATTTACTGATTCATTCTTCATCATATTTCTTTTATGTTTGTTTTGGAATTTCAAAGATGGACGCCAACTTAATATTTTTGTTCAAGATTATCCACGAAACCACAACTATGCTATACCTCCTCCTCCTGCCGGAGATAATAGTTGATGAACCAAAGCATCAAACTGGTGGAATTGCATATTTGTATGGTTTAATAATCTTAGGAGATTTTATGATTTAGTACTTAGTTCTATTTATTTGTCTCAAGAAATTGTCTCAAAGTGTAAATACAAACTGATATCGCAGCATCTAAATATTGGCCAATGACTTAAAACATTTGGAACATCATTAGGTTAAATTCAATTTGAGGCACAACGATTTATAGTCATAATTATGGTATTGATGGCATTTGGGTCAAAAATAAAATAGTGCATAATGTTTCTTTCAAATGATATTAGTTTTGCCCATGGCTTTTTCTTATCCTTGTTGAGTCTCTCCAAAGTCTTCTTCAAGAACTTCAATCAAGAAGATATTGGGTTTCTAGTTGTTGAGTTGCAACTTGATATCTCCTCAAAAGTCTGAATGTTCTCTCTAGCTCATGATCTCCTCTATAAAATGGAGTTAACAATCTGGGAATGCAGCAATAACGCGCGTGTCGTGAAAATCAAAGTGTTAATGACATAATCGTTGACAAGACGCCAAAAATTTGTTTTGATGCTTTGTATGTGCAAGTATACATAGTCAAGTTTTGCTTAATATTTCATTGAAATTTTTTATTAGAATTGATTGCAAACCAAGTGTTCTGACAAATTGCTTAAGTCAAGTTTTGCTTAATATTTCATTGGAAATTGAATATATTTGCGTGGTTTTATTCAAATGTTATTGTTGAAAATATATTGATTAGTTTTCTCATCTTTAGAATATATTTTATACGGTTTAAATCGATAATTGTTCTGTATAAACTATTGTCGATTTGGGATTTTTTCCGCTAGCCATTCTTAAACAGTTTTTTAAAAGAGATTTCAAACAAGAAAATTTCATTTGAGATTGTAATGTAAGATATGGTAATGAAATGAAAAGATTGTATTATTTAAGACTCAAATTTCACTTCCCGTGTATGAGATAGAAGAGGATTGAGAAAAAATTACAATCTAAGGAATGCTATATAAGAAATAGGAGAGAAGTGTAGAGAAAGAAAGAAGCAATTTCTCACAAAGCATTCACACCTCTCATTCTCACAAAGTACTTGTGCAATTACTTGATCATTTTGCACCAACTCCCTTCTGTTTAGCACTGCTACCGTTTGCAAAATAGGTCCAAATTCATGTGTAGTCAATGGTAAGGGAATATACGGATCAACAAGCTGCCCTTCGAACAGTTTCAGCTACGAGATGTGAAATACAGGGTGAATCTTAGCATCCACCGACAACTATAGTTTGTAAGCCACCTTGCCTACTTTCTCAATGATTGCGAATGGTCCAAAGTAACGCATGCCTAATTTCAGATTCTTTCTTAAAGCCACTGAGTTTTGTCTATAAGGTTGTAGTTTAACTAATACTTGATCCCCGATCTCAAATTGTACATCTCTTCTATGTTTATCCGCTTGAGTCTTCATAACTTGTTGAGCTCTTTTGAGATTTTCTTTTATTGTAGCTAGTAACATATCTCTTTCCATCAATTGTTGTTGCACAGTCATAATATCACTAGGTGAATGAGTGTATTTGACCAAGGTAGGGGGTTCTGCCATATAGTGCCTGAAATGGTGTCATGCCCAAACTCGTATGATATGATGTATTATACCAATACTCTGCCCAATCTAGTTCCTTGGACCATGTTTTTGGATTTTGGAAAGTGAGACATCTTAAATACATCTCAATACATTTATTGAGAGCCTCCAATTGTCCGTCAGTTTGTGGGTGTTAAGCGGATGACATGGATAATGTAGTGCCTTGCAACTGAAATAATTCTTTCCAAAATTTGCTAATGAAGACCTTATCCCTGTCATATATGATAGACTTAGGCATTCCGTGAAGTTTGACGACAGTTTTCATGAATGCTTTGGCTACTGTCTTACTATTATAGTCTACTTTTAAGGGAGTAATATGACTATATTTGGTTAGTCTATCAATGACTACCATGATAACGATATAACCATTAGAAGGGTGAAATCCTGTAATAAAATCCATTGCAATATCTTCCCAAATATGGCTTGTAATTGGCAATGGTTGCAATAAACCTACAGGAGCTCTAGTGTCATGCTTTGCTTGTTGACAAATCAAGCAGTTCTGGACAAAATGTTTAATCTCTTGTTTCATGTTTTTCCGAAAAAATTGAGCTAATATGCGGCCTATTGTTCTAGCTATTCCTGCATAACCTCCAATCGGGGAAGAATGAAACTTCATCAATAACTTGTTTTTCACACTTTGGTCATCAGGTATGACAATCTTGTCTTTCCAAAAGACCAATCCATATTTCAAAACAAACTTGTGTCCCTGTACTGTGTCCACAATGTTGATCAGACCTTGTAGTTGATTGTCCTGCTCTGTGCACCTTCTTACCTCATCTAAGAAAGAAATTGCAGGTTCTGACCATGCCATTAAACATACTCGAGACAGAGCATCAGCGACTATATTTTCCTTGCCTGGTATGTATTTTATTGTAAAGTCATAACCAATTAATTTATGGACACATGCTTGTTGCTATAGAGTTTGTAGTGACTGGTCCATCAAACTCCTCAAGCTCTTTTGGTATGTCCTGATAATAAACTTGTGGCCTAACAGATAATGTTGGAACTTAGCAATAACTTCAGTTATTGTAAATAATTCCCTAGTGTAAGCTGACTGTTTTTGCGTTCTAGGAACCATCTTCTTCGGAAAAAACACGATAGGATGTCCTAATTGATTCAACACAGCACCAACCCCTGTACCTGAAGCATCTGTTTCAATCGTGAAGGGTAGAGAAAATTGAGGGAGTGCCAACACCGGTGCAGTAGTAATCGCCACTTTAAGTTTTTGAAAATCCATAGTGGCTACTGCATTCCATTTAAAATCTCTTTCTTTAGTAAATCAGTTAAAGGTGAAGCTATAGAAGCATAACCTTTAATGAATCGTCTGTAGTGCCCTGCCAGACCCAAGAACCCTCTCAACTATTTGACATTGCTTGGTTGAGGCCATTCCACCATAATTTGTATTTTATCCTTGTCCATTGCCACACCAGTACCAGAAACCATTGTTTTCGGTTTTGAAAAATTCAAAATGGCACAGAGAAATTATCGGGATGAGTCGCGTACTAGGTCGTTTTCTTTAAGACGTTTCGTCGTACTGCCAAAAGTATGCAATGCAGTCGAATTTACAACGACGTCTCCAGGATAAAATAGCTCTTCGAAATACGATTTATCAGTTGCAGACTGATAAATCGATCTAGAGATTACACCTTTAGATGGTTATAAACAAGTCGTAGTATCTGGTTAAAAAAACCAGTCAAGAAAAAGAAAATATTTTAGATGAAGGGAGCAAAGAGAGGAGAGAAAACAATATTTCGGTGCAACCAACAAATGAAGTGCAAACCTGTATTTGTAGGCAGCGAATTCAAGTGAGTGGAGTAGATCGTGGATCGTGGAGAGAAACGTGGGAGAGTGGACCGGCCCAGTCAAAACTGGCGGTTATTGGGTTGGTCAGAAATTGGAGTTAGTCAAAACTTAGGTTAAGACTTGGTAACTTGGAATGTGACACGTCACCATTTCGTAATTAATTAATATTAAATATTAATTAATTTTCTACTAAATAATAAAATAAAATTATTTAATTTCCACCGAATTTATTAATTAATTATTGTTAAATTCGGGTTCAAAGAATTAATTCATTTAGACCGAACCGAGTCGAGCCGGCCAGACGGCGGCGGCGGCACGCGCGCGTGTGTCTAGATGCTCATGGGTGTGTCCTCACTCCTTTTACAAAATTGGGTGCCCCTTGGGGCCCAATCCCAATTGTCCATGTTGGATTATATAAACACTACTAATATTTGTATTCCCTCCTATGTGGGACTAAAATGAATCTTTTCAAATTCACTTCCATATTAGTTCTACTTTGTGTGCATTTATTGCCCATTTAATGTCAATAAATTATTCCAACTCATACTCTAAATTAACATCATTCCAACAATCCCCCACTTGAATTTAAAAGGTGATTTTAGATGTACCTCAAACGTTTCTAAGATTGTGCATAAACAAAGGTGTCTACGACTTGAACCTTAGCGTAGCAAGTCAGATTCTGATTCAACAAGAGTGACACTATTGTCTTGAACTCTATCTCAGACATCAGACCTGCACACAACCTTTTCGTAAGGTGTATTCTAATAGCCTGTGCTTTAATGGCCCTGCACGTGTATCCCGGTTTAGTGAAGGCTCTAGGAATTTTTCCTCGAAATTCCATAGGAACCGGCCTCAGTTCCACAGTCACATAGGTGAGTCTATCAAGAGTACTCCTGTAGCCTAGGTACTCCCTCATACAGAGTATAGATCTCATTAAGAGTTTCTATTATCTCATCCTCTTCTCACTTCAGGATTCATGCTCCACTTGCATGGTCATTTCATATTACTCACAACTTGTTATTACCCATTGAACCTAGTTCTTGGGATCTCCAGTCATTTAGGTCGGGTTGCCATCATGAGTAAATCATCTCTTTATAGGAATTAGTCCTATCTTCTTGGATGTATTATGGACTTTCTCTCTAGTTAATCCTTTCTTCAAAGGATCCGCTAAGTTTTCATCAGTGCATACATGATCCACTCTCACTGCTCCTTTGGAGATACACTCTCTAACGGTGTTGTGTTTTCTTCTAATTTGACGTCTTTTACCATTATAATAACGGTTATCAACTTTTGCAATAGCCGCGGTACTATCGCAGTGGATCAACACAACTGGCATAGGTTTTTCCCATAAAGGAATCTCAGCTAGCAAGCATCTTAACCAACTTGCTTCTTCACTAGCTGTAGCTAGTGCTATCATTTCAGACTCCATTGTGGATTGAGCCAGGATGGTCTGTTTCTTTGATTTCCAAGATACAGCTCCTCCAGCTATACTAAATATATAGCCACTAGTAGCTTTGGAATCATCCAATAAGGTGTTCCAATCTGCATCACTATACCCTTCTAGTACAACAGGAAATTTCTGATAGTGTAGGCCGAGGTCCATAGTCCTTTTAAGGTACCTCATGACTCGCTCAATAGCTTGCCAATGCTCGTTACTCGGCTTACTTGTAAATCTGCACAATAATCCTACGACATATGCAATGTCGGGTCTAGTACAATCAGTGGCATACCTAAGACTGCCAATGATGCTCGCATATTCTGTTTGTCTGACACTTTCTCCAGTATTCTTAAACAGTTTCACACTTGGATCATAAGGTGTGCATGCAGGTTTACAGTCGAAGTATTTATATTTCTTTAAGATCTTCTCCACATAATGAGACTGATCCAAAGAAATTCCTTGTTCAGATCTCGTGATCTTGATACCCAGGATCACACTTGCTTCTCCGAGGTCTTTCATATCAAAGTTATTGCACAACAATGATTTTGTATCATTAATGGCCTGAATGTTTGATCCAAATATGAGTAGATCGTCTACGTATAGGCATATGATAGTACAAATGCGATTATCAGATTTGTAATAAATGCATTTGTCACTTTCATTCACTTTATACCCATTAATAATCATTAAGTTATCAAACTTTTCATGCCATTGTTTAGGAGCTTGTTTTAGTCCATACAAAGACTTATCTAACTTACAGACCTTGGTTTCTTGTCCTTGGATCACAAAACCTTCTGGTTGTTCCATATAGATTTCTTCTTCTAAGTCACCGTTTAAAAAAGTTATTTTAACATCCATTTGGTGTACTAATAAGTTATAAATAGTAGCTATTGAAATGAGTACCCTAATGGATGTAATTCTAGTGACTGGAGAAAATGTGTCGAAGAAATCTATATTTTCTTTTTGTCTAAAACCCTTGGCTACAAGATGAGCCTTGTATTTATCAATAGTTCCATCAGGTTTTAGTTTCTTTTTCAAAACCCATTTACAACCAATTGGTTTGCAACTAGGAGGTAAGTCTACCAAGTGCCAGGTCTTGTTATACTCTAGAGAATCCATCTCATCATTAATAGCTTCTTGCCATAAATCCGCATCCAGAGAGGACAATGCTTCTTGAAGATTTATTGGATCTTATTCAACATTATAAGCTGCATAATCGGGCCCATAGTCTTTAACAACTCTTGCTCTTTTACTTCTTCGAAGTTCTGTTTCTACATTGTCGCTGCTTTCAGTACTTTTTATCACAGGAATGTGACTCGATAGGGTGCCCCCACTATTTCTCGATTTTTAAGGAAATTTATCTTCATAGAATTCAACATCGTTTGATTCTATGATCACTTTGGCATTTAGATCATAAAACCTATATGCCTTACTGTTTGCTGCATACCCAATGAATACACATTCATAGGCTCTACTAGCGAGTTTAACTCGTTTCGGATCCGGAATCCTGACATAAGCCAAACAGCCCCAAGTTCTCAAATAAGACAAATTTGGTTGTCTTTTCTTTAATATCTCATAAGGTGAGATCTTACTTTTTGACTTGGGAACTCTATTCAGGACATAGCAAACAGTCAATAAAATTTCCCCCCACCAGTGAGGTGCAACACCAGAATTCAACATAATTGCAACAACAAGTTCAGTAAGAGTTTTATTCTTTCTTTCTGCTTTACCATTCATTTCATGAGAGTATGGAGCAGTCGTTTCATGTACAATAACATGTTTAATATAAAAGTCATTAAATAAACTAGAGTCATATTCAGTTCCCCTATCACTACGAAGTCTCTTAATCTTCTTGTTAAATTGATTCTCAATTTCAGTTACATACATCTTAAACATGTCAAGCGTTTCACTTTTATTCTTCATTAGGTATACATAAGTATAATCAGAGCAATCGTCAATAAAAGTGATAAAATAACGTTTACTATTTCTAGTTAAACTTCCATCTAATTCACATATATCGTAATGTATAAGAACTAGGGGATCAGATTCTTTTATAATTGATTTATGCGAGGTCTTTGTTATTTTAGCTTGACTACAAAATTCACATTTATTAGAATCATTGACATTTAATTTCGGGATTAGGCCTAAGTTGCTTGCATTAGAAATAATTCGCTTATTAACGTGACAAAGTCTACCATGCCAAATATTAAAATCACACAAGGAGTAAACAAATGGAGAAATTTTATTCAATTCAACATTCAACTTAAACATGCCATCAGTGGCGTACCCTTTCCCAACAAAAATACCATTCTTAGTGATGGTGAACAAATCTGCCCCTATAGTTTGACTAAACCCAGCCTTATTCAAAAGAAAACCAGAAACAAGATTCTTCCTAATTTCAGGAACGTGCATGACGTCCTTCAAGATCAAAGTCCTTCCAGAGGTGAACTTCAGCTCTACATCTCCAATCCCAGCAACGTTAGTGGTGTGAGCATCTCCCAACAACACTTTCTTATCTTCAGCAATCATGTATGTATTGAACATAGCACGATCATAGCAGACATGACGAGTGGCGCCAGTGTCTATCCACCAGCCATCACTTCCACCAACCATGTTGACTTCACTGATCATAGCAATGAATTGCTCATCAGTCAGGTTAACCTGAGCATTTGAGCCAGCAACAGGTTTAGGCCTGCTCTTACATTTTTTGCCATATGGCCCGGTTTTCCACAATTGTAGCAAGAGAAAACCGGAGTATCATTTCTTTGAGGTGGAGGTTGTTGCCTAGCAAATGGAGCAGATGGGGCCCTAGAGGGATTCCCATTCTTAATTCGGTTCGCAGCATTGCAGTTTTGATTCTTTAAAGGTTTGCCCGTAGGCTTCAGAACCGCACCGAATCTCTTTTTGTTGTTAGAAACAACTAAGACTTCATCTTCCTGATCTTTTTTCCGAGCTTCCTCTTCAATTCGGAGACGAGTAATCAGACTCTTGATTGAAAATTCTTTTGTTTTATGGCGAAGTAAATTTTTGAAATCTTTCCAACCAGGGGGCAGTTTGTCAATGATAACAGCAATTTGAAATTGTTCATTGAGGGACATACCTTCTGTAATAATTTCATGAGCAATTTTCTGAATTTCGTGGCTTTGAGCTTCCACAGACTTTTCATCCACCATCTTGTAGTTCAAATAGCGGCTGACAACATATTTCTTTGCACCTGCTTCTTCAGTATCATATTTCCTTTGCAGAGCCTCCCAAACCTGTTTAGCGGTCTTGTAGATACTGTAGTAGTCATACAAGTCATCAGCAAGACTGTTCAGAATGTGATTTTTGCACAAATAATCATTCTCGTTCCATAGAGCGTTCTCTTTCCTGAGCTGTAAGTCATCTGCTGCAGCTTTAGCTTTTGGAGCATCTGATTCAGGCGTTTGGGAAGTCCCGTCTGATTCTGCAAGTGACTTACCATTAGGTAGTTCAGCAGATCCAGAAAGGACAACCGGGATATCCTCAGTCAGAACGTGGGCAACCTTTTTCAATGTTAAGAAAAATTTCATCTTAGCTTGCCAACGTTTGAAATTGGATCCCTCAAACTTAAACGGTTTGTCAGAGACAGTAGCGACCGCATTAGTACCAATAATTTCCTCAGTTGCCATGGCAGTTATGAAAACGTCTTAAAATTGTTGTTTTCGGTTTTTAAAAATTCAAAATGGCACCGAGAAATTATCGGGACGAGTCGCGTACTAGGTCGCTTTCTTTAAGACGTTTCGTCGTACTGCCAAAAGTATGCAATTGTAACACGGTGGGAGAACTGACTTTAGTTATGTTGCGGATAGCAAGAGTCGCCACCGACTTTTATTTTATCCAAAGGAAAGGCATAAAAGAACAGGAAAGACCTTTTTAAAAGATTTTTTTGGGTCCGGGGGGTAGGTTATGTAAAGGGAAGGTGTTAGCACCCTTTACATCCATGGTTATCCATGGGCTCTTAGTTACTTAGCTCACTTTAAAATGCTTTTGAAATGTGAAGTGTGTGAATAGAAATTTTCTTAAGTGTTTTATAATGATCCATGTACGGATGCGTATAAAACCTTTGTTTTGAAAATTATTTGAAATGTATGAAGTGTTTGAAATATTTTGAAGAGTGAGCAAGTATCTAAGAGAAACCTACCCTAAGTTTAAGTCTTTTCTGTTCTTGAATCCTTTAAATGGTAAGACTATCCCTATTATTAAGGAATATGTAGTCATTACCTTGGATGTTGTATGGGACAAGTGAAGGGACATCTGTTATTTAGGCAACTGTGGGGTGTATAAGCAATTCGAAGGGACTTATCATCTTTATTCGGAAGGGACAAGATCATTACGAAGGCAACATTCGAAGGGACTTGATCTTTTTATCTGTTTAGGGACTAGATGATGTGAAATGAGGGACTTTGCTTTATACACCCTACTTGACCTTTTGTTTAGGCAACATGAGAGGTAACCCTAAGGAAGTGAGATGGCGATCAAAGATCGACTTACGTGTGTGAGTGTACAATTTTAAATATTTATCTTTTAAATTAATGATCTAAGTTAATTTTAAATACAAACATGTTTCACTCCCTATTTTACTAACCATGGCATTTAAAAATAAATATTAAATATTACTATTAAAATATTACATCAAGGAGACAATTACATAATAATAATAATTAACAAATTAAATAAATAAGCAAAATAATAATAATAATATAATTGGGTTAGTAAAAATAATAATAATAAATCACAATATATAAATGGGGTTAGTAATAATAAAATAAATATCATATGAAAATAAATAGCATTAATAATAAATAATAATATTAGCATAATAATTAAAAGTTCAATTTTTTATATAAACAATCATTTTTTAAGATTAAGAAGAAAATATAAACAATTATATACTAATTATTATAAAGTTTTAAATTATATACAAATTATAAAAATTAGGTTAATTATAAACATATTATGAAAATAAATTATATTTAGCAAATTTTAATTATTTTTAAGCATATACTAAAAATTATTTACATACAAGAATTAAATAATAATTATAAACAAATTATAACATATATACATATTACAAAGATAAGGTTAATTATAATTAAATAATCATATTATTATATTTACAAAATCATTTTAGGAGTTTTATTGTTTTAAACATGATTTAAAATTATTTACATTATTTAAATAAGACTACACATAATGATAATATAAATAAATAATAATAATAAAAATAGAGAAACATAATTAACATTTATATGAAAATAATTAGGGTTTTAGAAAAATATTATTAGGATTAATCTTGGTTTATGAAAATATTAGGGTTTTAACTATATTAAGAATTTATAAAATACATATAAATATAAACATAAATACACTAATTTAATTTTTTAAGAAAATAACAAGAAAATTTTTTTTTAACAAAATAAAGTTTAATTAGAAAATGTTTTTTTATATATTTTTAGAAATTTATTTTGATTAATTAAAAAATAAAACAAACATATCAAAAATAAATGAAAATAAAACCCTAAAAAATAGGACCTGGGATTTGAACCCAGGTCCTTTACCTGGATGAAGACTCTCCAAAACCATCTGGGCTGCTGCGCGCATGTGATGTATAATGGCGAGTGGATCATTATATGGTGAAATCATGAGATAAGTGAATTTGAGGCAAAAAAAATGCTGGAGACCAGATTCGATCCCTTGACCTTCGCTTCACATATGCATTCCCTTACCAATTGAGCTAAGCAGCGTTTCTGATATTTTAATACAAACAAAACAAAATAAAATAAGTCAAATATTTAAAATCAGTTTTCGCGCCATGAGCTTTCTTCAACCTCTGTCCGTCGTCTTAGACTTCTAGTGACACCCTTCCGTCACTAAAGCCTTTAGTGACGGATTTCATCCGTAGCTATAGGTCCCGAAACATCAAAAACACAACATACACAACATAAATTCATTCTAAGGGTTCAAACCAATTAAAGTATGTCCTCTAAGTCCAAATATGTCCACAATTTGATTTGAAATTAGTTGTTTCCTGAAATCCTAATTCGTTGTTTCATGAACCCTAAAAATGGAGTTCGGCCATTCCTGCATCAAACCTCAAATTAAACCAACCAGAATCATTGCAAACATCCATATAAACAATAATATATAATTAAATTCCATTTATAAGACTTATACAAGAAGAATCGAAAATCAAAATTTCAAGCTAAAATGCAAATTCGGTTTATGCATTGTGACATGATCTGGATGTTGTAAATGGTTCAAATAGTTTCAATGATCATCTAGGAACACAATGCAACCTTTAAAATCTTTTGATAAGGCCTCTATGCAGGAATCCGAATTTGAAATTTTTTTATGAATTTTGAAACTTTGAAACTATGGTTTGAGGTAGAATTATTCGTCCCCCTGCATTGTGTTATGTTTGTGTATATATAATGAATCAAATTAGGTCAAAATACTTGTGGGTTCTATGGGCTTTTTGAGTACCTTGATGATGAAGAAATCTCCTTCCAAATATTGAAAAATATCTTATCTAACATTGCCAAAACAAGCTAGCACGAAATTGGATTATATCAATCAACTTTGAATGGTTATTAAAACTTTCTAGAAGAAGAATCACATTCAAATATTGAGTTTTCATATTTTATTTAGATTTAATTTGATTTTTAATGGATAAAATAAAAATAAATAATAAATAAATAATAAAAAATAAGAACTTTGTTGCTTTGGGTCGTGCTTGAGGTATTTGTATGGATTGGATCATCACATGGCAAGCCCATTTGGAAAAATTTGGTTTTAAGACCCTATTTTCTTCATAAACCACCCAAAAATTTCCCAACTTTGCAAGGGCACACATCCTTCAATTTTAATGTTATGAGTGTGTTATTGGACATTTTGGAAAGCTTGAATAGTACTCTAACCAACCCCATTGGTTTCATGTCCATATCATTTACCATTCTCAAGTTATGCCCTTTTGAAGTTGTTGACTTTTTGTTGACTTTCAAAAGGACCTATAATGTCTTAGCTCATACCTTCCAAATGAAGCATTTTTGGGCTTGGCTTGTGAGACACAAAGTTGTATAGAATTCAATTTCCTTCAAAATGATTTTTGGATGGGAAAAATGTGATGAAGCATGTGAAAGTTATGGCTGGTCAAAGTTCAGTTGACTTTTCCTGAAGAAACCCTAATTTAGAAACCTCTGATTCTTGATGATCTGAAATATCCTTGATGAATCATGATCAACCCTTGATAAAATGATGAATTTTACTTTATATACTTGATATTGGCAAAAAATCATGAAGTTTGACTTTGGTTTGACCATAGTTGACCTTAGTTTGACTTTTTAACTACTTTGACTGACTTTGACTTATCTGATCATTTGACTGAGCAAACCTTTGAGAAAAGTTCTGAAATTTGTCATGGGGATTATTAGACACATATAAGATGTTATGAAGCTCACTTGAAGTCTTGGAAGTCCATTTAGTCTGATTAAAGTCAAAACTCTAGTTTTGGATGCACTGCTTAGGAGAATGCCTTGTCTGAGGGATTTGTCAAATCTTCTGACCCATGATGAACTTTGTGAACCTCATAAGATGTCTTGTGAACCTTTTGAACCTCATAAAAGGTCTTGTGAACCTTGTGAACCTCATAAAGTGTCTTGTAAACTTCATGAACCTCATGAAAGGTCTTGTAAACTTCATGAACCTCATGAAAGGTCTTGTGAACCTTGTGAACCTCATAAAGTGTCTTGTAGACTTCATGAACCTCATGAAAGGTCTTGTGAACCTTGTGAACCTCTT
This sequence comes from Lathyrus aphaca, assembly GCA_963966055.1. Classification (NCBI taxonomy): domain Eukaryota; kingdom Viridiplantae; phylum Streptophyta; class Magnoliopsida; order Fabales; family Fabaceae; genus Lathyrus; species Lathyrus aphaca. The sequence continues at coordinate 537,140,178 of OZ014524.1, forward strand.
AGCACACAAAGTCTTGTATTGTGAGGGCAAATTTTGGGGTGCAACAGCTGCCCCTGTTCAATTTTCTGAAACCTGAGGGGTTAGATTGGTATATTTGCCAGTCGTGACCTGGAAGGTTGAAGGGGATTGAACACAAAAGCCCAAAAATTTGCACTCATCGGTGCGTAGAGTGATACTGATGACTAGTTGTATATGCTTGAGTTGGCTTAAAGATGCCACTTGGAGAAAAGTTCTTCAAATATATTTCTTGGAGAATAAAGCAGTCCAAAATATGGAGATATAATGATAGCTTTCAGGAGGATAAACAACGTCCTGAGGTAATGATTACTTTCAGGAGGATAAACAACGTCCTGAGGTAATGAGTATAACTTTTGGGAGGATAAACAACGGCCCAATAGTCATGATATGGCTTTTGAGAAGATAAACGACGTCTCATGATAGCCTTCGGGAAGATAAACGACGTCCCATGATAATGAGGTGACCTTTGGGAAGATAAACAACGGCCCAAGGTCATGATAGCTTTCAGGAGGATAAACAACGTCCTGAGGTATGAGTATAACTTTTGGGAAGATAAACAACGGCCCAAAGTCATGATGTGCTTTCAGGAGGATAAACAACGTCCTGAGGTATAAGTATAACTTTTGGGAAGATAAACAACGGCCCAAGGTCATGATATGCTTTCAGGAGGATAAACAACGTCCTGAGGAAATGGTGTAACCTTTGGGAAGATAAACAACGGCCCAAGGTCAAGATAGCTTTCAGGAGGATAAACAACGTCCTGAGGAAATAGTGTGACCTTTGGGAAGATAAACAACGGCCCAAGGTCAAGATAGCTTTCAGGAGGATAAACAACGTCCTGAGGAAATAGTGTAATCTTTGGGAAGATAAACGACGGCCCAAGGTCAAGATATGCTTTCAGGAGGATAAACAACGTCCTGAGGAAATAGTGTAACCTTTGGGAAGATAAACGACGGCCCAAGGTCAAGATAGCTTTCAGGAGGATAAACAACGTCCTGAGGAAATAGTGTAACCTTTGGGAAGATAAACGACGACCCAAGGTCAAGATAGCTTTCAGGAGGATAAACAACGTCCTGAGGAAATAGTGTAACCTTTGGGAAGATAAACAACGGCCCAAGGTCACAAGTTGTTGATGAAGTCTGCTGGAGAATTAATCTGAAAAACAAAATTATAACATTCTGCAAGATAATATTAGTTTATGCCTTATGTATGCATGTACAATATGATGCACTTAAGTAATGTATTATGTACTTATGTATATGTATGTTATGGTATGATGTAAATGATGTATGTATGCATCATGCAGCCTGAAGCGTCTTGGATATCTTCGTATAATAACTGCTGGCCCGAGAAAATAAATCCCGATTCGTTGCTGGAGGATATGAGGAACTCGTTCCTATCTTGTTTGATAACATAATATATATAACCTTCCGTCTTCGTTTGATAGTAAGGTATCCATAACCTCCCGTCTTCGTTCGTCATACTCCTATTGGAAAAATAAATTCCCGACTATCCGTATGAGGATAAAAGAGATGGATATAAATTCCAGGGGAAATGTGACTTGAAGTACTTATGAAGATGGATTTGCCCTACTGGGGGATTTGTAGTGTATCGTGGTGAAACTTCGTTGAACTCCTTCCCTCATTCGTCCTTAGTAAATACTATTACTGCATTTTCATGCATTTCTGGTAAACATCAATCATATTAAGCATTTATGCATTTCTGGTAAACATCAATCATATTCAACATTTATGCATTTCTGGTAAACATCAATCATATTCAAAAGCATACATATATTCAAACCCAACCAATGGACGCTTCGCTTATGTAAATAGGGTAAAAGTAAATCTGGATTCAGAGGGAAAAGTAAGGCTGAACTTGAAAACAGAATCGTTTCAACTTCGAGAGTGTATAACCAATTGGATCTAGAGCTCCTGAGATTCTTAACTTTCCTGAATACCTTCCCAGAAATCCTCATAGCTGGATCTGAAGACATAATACTGACACCATCTGATACTACTGGCGTAGACAATTAATTTCCATCATGGTTTCAGCTGAGAATCCAATATCAAGGTAATACAATGAGAGGAATGTGTCTTCAAATTGTGATGGACCATATACGCTCCGGGTATTAGATTTGAAGAGAAAGCATTGCCCCTTGGTTGAGGATGAATTATACCATAATGGAAGTATCTGAATGTAGTTACCTCAAGAGAAATAAACAGAGTGCTTCACAACAATATGCCCCTGACATCATGAAATTCACATATATGAGGAGAGCTGCCTCTGGCTATTAAGCATTGTTGAATCTGGACCTGATTGCCCCAAATGAATTGAACAGTAAGTTGGTATGCCCCTTGACTGGGAAACAGTGACTATGCCCCTGGCATTATGAACTTTGTAATGTTACCCTCAGTAATTTAGACAGATGTGGAGATCTGCCCCTAGATACTTAAACATAACTGAATCCTGTCCTGATTGCCCCACATGAGTTAGGCAGTATCATGGCCTGCCCCCTTGATTGGGAGATAATGACTATGCCCCTTTGTATACATGGACTTTGATCCAGGAAGCAACTTTGTTCATCGGAAGGACTTTGGTTCATTGAACATTCATCCTGTAAGTTTCTCCATTCGTCAAACACTCAGGTATATGCAAACAAATATATTCAAAAATGCAATGCTTATGTCTGTCTTGAAGTTTTTTGAAAAAGAATTATTTTAAATTTTTTTTATTAAGAAAACTGTGATATTAACTCAAGTTTTATAATAAGCCCTAAAGGAGTCAGGATACCTTTTTGTAGCAGTACGCTTTCGAACTAACCATGCTTCAGTTAGGACTTTTAAAGGGTTATAACGTGGCCTGGTTCACGGTTTAAGAAACAAAGGATAAAGGCTCAAATTTTATTTGTACCCAACCCAATCTCCATGATGTTCTTCAGTCCTATACTCAGTTAACTTATGCATTGAGGTTCCAAAGTAGTTTGGAATTGTAACACTTACATTTGTGATGGTTCAGAAACCAAAAATTTATTTGAACATTCAGTCATCTTTCTTTGTTGAGGATTCATAGTGACCTCTTTTTTTCTTTTGCTTTATTATCCCTTCCTTTTGCCTGAACTGCTTGTTTCAAGATTACCGTCAGCGGGATTTCTCAAATTTTTTTTTATTAAGTCTCCTTCATAGGTTTTGACTTAGTGGGTTTTTCTTTTACTAGATATTGACGGTCAGGTTTAATGATTACAAAGAACCATCATTAGTTGTGTACAACACATATAATTGGCATATTTGAGTTAATTGAGTAACTACCCTGCCCCAGGTTATGAATAAGGGCTTTAATTTGTGCGAGAATAAAAACTCCTACTTCATAGGCTCAAAAGGGTTGATTAGGGATTAACTTCCTTATATCTCCACTGTTTAGGAATTGAAACAATGCCTGTACATCGTCAGCATAGTCTGTTCAAAAGCATACTGCCTAATATTATGGTATTGTTTTCGTCATCCTCCCTCTACAGGCTTATAGCTTTATCAGGAGTTAAATATCACAAGATAAAAATAAGAAGCATAGTTTTAAAATATAGTGAAACGAATGGATTAATTCAAGACGAACATACACAATGCATTAATGAAAACAAAAGTTTAACATAATAGTAAGTGTTTAAACAAAACAAAAGAAATTACAAATGAAAGCTCAAATGTTGTCCCATCCAGTTGGCTGAATGTCTTCAAATGCAATCTGTGAACTTTGAGGAGCAGTATACTTCACCATGAAATCAAATTTGCCACTTGGATGTCCCAAGGTGCCCCATATCTCAACAGGAACAGGTAGGCTTCCTTTCTTGCTAACTTGGGCAACTTGTCTTGCAGCTTCGGTGTTTGATGGACGATAGTAGAACTCAACTTGACCTTCTGGAGTAACCTCTAGGATTCCTTCGTCAATCAGGTCTTGAATTTTTTTCTTCAATGTCCAACAACTATTAGTATCATGTCTAGGACTGTCGGAGTGATACTCACACTTTGCCTTGGAATTATAGTGAGGAGAGGAAGTTTTAGGATTTTGAGGAGGACTTTTCAAAGAAATTAGTTTCATCTCCAACAAGCATTGCAGAACTTGTGACATTGGAGTGCTAAACTTGGTAAACTGCCTTCTACATTCCTTGTGTTGAGGTGGATTAACCTTATCAGGTCTTTTTTCTTCAAATGAAGAACAATCAATGGCAACCTGTCTCTTGCCTTCTTTTATCCTCATCTTCCTTTCAACCAGATCAGCTTGTTTTAATGGAGGTTGACTAGCACTTAGATTCCTGACTCTATTACTTTGAAGTTTGTGGACAAAGGTTTTTAGCTCTTCTTGGCCCTGAGCTAAACTTTGAATAAGAGTCACCTGGTCATTCATCTGAATCCTCATCTCTGTTATCTCAGCTTGTAGTTGTTTCAACTGATCATTTTTGTTGTCCCCTGGATTTTTGTTCTTAGCCAGCAGCGTTTTCAATTCATCCTGCCCCTTGGACAAGTTCAGGATCAGCTCTTGGAACTGTGCATTTTGTGCCTGGAGGTCCTTAACTGTTTGCTCAAGAGCCATTGCTGAAATAAACAGCGAGAAGATAAGAAACCTGTGCACAATAAACCTGTGATGCAATGATATGATATGCACATGCAATGTTTTCAAGGACCGCAAGATTTAAATTTGCTTAAACAACCAGAAAGTAAACTTTTATTAGTAATAAATTTGTTTTGCCTCTTGGGCTTACAGAAAATGAAATGAAATAAATACAAAAGATGGGGTTTTAAGTCTCCCATGGACGTTTCCTCTTTGTGTTGAGGTATGAGTTGAGATTCCGTTCCTCGTGAAGTTTCTTTGTCAGTTCCAGGATTCTTTCTTGGCTTGCTTTGTAATGAGCCTCGAAGGTATCCCTTTGCTCCTTCAACTGGATCCAGGACCTCTGTAAATCTTCCATGTCAGTAGGCATGTCTGGGTGAAGGATGATATAAGAGGTATCTCCTTCAGCAACAGGTTCCATAGTAACTGGCAGGATGGCAGGATATGGCATCATGAGAGTATGAGCACGAGATCGCACCCATCTGAGGTAAGCTTCCATAGGAATAGTGTACTTGGGCTCCAGAGTCTTGCTGTCAACCTTGTTCACTTTTCCCCATGCTCGTATGAATCTCTGACAGTAACCTTGAAGATCGTTGTCGAAGTCAAACACAATACCCTGAATTAACATGTCATGTGGACCATCACTCCGAGCGTAACCAAACTGTCGTAAAGCTAAAGAAGGGTTGTAAGTGATGCCTCCTCTTATTCCTAGAAGTGGCACATTAGGAAACTCCCCGCAACGATCAATGATAGTGACATTCTCCATAGATCTGGAGCACTAATGGATATCTGAATGAGAGAGTGACATAATCCTCTTGGACCATCTGAACCCTTGTTCATTTTTCATCACTGGGCGAGGAAGGTGAGAAATAAACCACCTAGATAGCAAAGGTATGCAACACATCAGAGTTCCTCGTGCCCTGATAGTACGAGTATGAAGAGAATGTAGGATGTCTCCAAGTAATGTAGGCACTGGATTGTGACTCAGAAATATGTTGATGGCATGAACATCTATGAACTGATCGGGATTGGGGAACAACACTAAGCCATAAATCAGCAAGGCTAAGATCTCCTCAAAAACATCATAGCTCATAGCCTTCAAGAACACTTGAGCTTTATCCATTAATACATTAGCAAGAATACCCTTAACTCCGCTTCTCGTTTCTAGAACAATGTCAGACTTCTTTAGATGTAGAGCTGCAGCAATAACCTCAGGTTTAGGCTCTCTTTCCAAGCCTGTGAATGGTCTTTGATCAAGAACGGGTATACCCAGAAGTTTAGAGAACTCTTCCATTGTAGGAACCAGCTGATAGTCGGGGAATGCGAAACAATGGTGCTTAGGGTCAAAGAACTGAAACAGAACACTCATCATGTCTTCATTGAATCCTGAAGTGACTAGATCCAGTAGGTGACCATGTCTCTTGATGAACTGGGAGTTTTCAGAAACCTGAGAAACCAATTCCTTAAGCTTAGCAGGTATCCCTACAAAGTTGATCCTGATAGTGTTTCTACGAGCAGAAGCCATGACCTGCAACAAAGAACAAAGATAAATCCTTTGGTCCTTGAAATGGTTAGTGAAAATGCTATGCTTATGATGCATGATGATGTCATGATGTTATGTTCAATCACAAACATGTGGCATACACAATCAAGTCACACAATGGCCCTAGGTTTGAAAGCTTGCATGAGGTTTAAAGGTAAGTACCCTCCCCTGAAGTTTAGATGGTTCATCCTGTCCTATAAAGTAACCAGGTTCTAAGGGATCTCAATATCATTGATCCTTCACAAGGGTGGTTGTTCAGTAGGCAACTTACTTGCCAACCAAAACCCTCCAAGTTTAAGATCTCAATGAGTGTAGCATCGAGTATCAACCAACTTCAGTCTTCACCAAAGCCGGTTATCTCACTACTTTTCTAAAGGCCAAGATGGGATAAATAGGGTTCTAAAAGTTAGTTAGTGTATTGACAACATATGGCAGCCTCATATTATCCTCAACTTGACTTAAGGAACATAAGCACCAACCAAGAAGTCACACTAACTATGGCCACCAGATCAACCATATCGGTATACGCCGTACAGTTTCCTTGGTCTATTGCCATTTACCTAAGGTACACTAGATCCGGGTTAGGATCTTTCACACATAAGAGCCCAACAAGTAAGGTAAAGCAAACAAAGCAAACAAGTTTAAAGTGATCTAATTCCTAAGGGTACCCCTCTTTTATTAATCCCCAGCAGAGTCGCCAGTTCTGTAACACGGTGGGAGAACTGACTTTAGTTATGTTGCGGATAGCAAGAGTCGCCACCGACTTTTATTTTATCCAAAGGAAAGACATAAAAGAACAGGAAAGACCTTTTTAAAAGATTTTTTTGGGTCCTGGGGGTAGGTTATGTAAAGGGAAGGTGTTAGCACCCTTTACATCCATGGTTATCCATGGGCTCTTAGTTACTTAGCTCACTTTAAAATGCTTTTGAAATGTGAAGTGTGTGAATAGAAATTTTCTTAAGTATTTTATAATGATCCATGTACGGATGCGTATAAAACCTTTGTTTTGAAAATTGTTTGAAATGTATGAAGTGTTTGAAATATTTTGAAGAGTGAGCAAGTATCTAAGAGAAACCTACCCTAAGTTTAAGTCTTTTCTGTTCTTGAATCCTTTAAATGGTAAGACTATCCCTATTATTAAGGAATAGGTAGTCATTACCTTGGATGTTGTATGGGACAAGTGAAGGGACATCTGTTATTTAGGCAACTGTGGGGTGTATAAGCAATTCGAAGGGACTTATCATCTTTATTCGGAAGGGACAAGATCATTACGAAGGCAACATTCGAAGGGACTTGATCTTTTTATCTGTTTAGGGACTAGATGATGTGAAATGAGGGACTTTGCTTTATACACCCTACTTGACCTTTTGTTTAGGCAACATGAGAGGTAACCCTAAGGAAGTGAGATGGCGATCAAAGATCGACTTACGTGTGTGAGTGTACAATTTTAAATATTTATCTTTAAATTAATGATCTAAGTTAATTTTAAATACAAACATGTTTCACTCCCTATTTTACTAACCATGGCATTTAAAAATAAATATTAAATATTACTATTAAAATATTACATCAAGGAGACAATTACATAATAATAATAATTAACAAATTAAATAAATAAGCAAAATAATAATAATAATATAATTGGGTTAGTAAAAATAATAATAATAAATCACAATATATAAATGGGGTTAGTAATAATAAAATAAATATCATATGAAAATAAATAGCATTAATAATAAATAATAATATTAGCATAATAATTAAAAGTTCAATTTTTTATATAAACAATCATTTTTTAAGATTAAGAAGAAAATATAAACAATTATATACTAATTATTATAAAGTTTTAAATTATATACAAATTATAAAAATTAGGTTAATTATAAACATATTATGAAAATAAATTATATTTAGCAAATTTTAATTATTTTTAAGCATATACTAAAAATTATTTACATACAAGAATTAAATAATAATTATAAACAAATTATAACATATATACATATTACAAAGATAAGGTTAATTATAATTAAATAATCATATTATTATATTTACAAAATCATTTTAGGAGTTTTATTGTTTTAAACATGATTTAAAATTATTTACATTATTTAAATAAGACTACACATAATGATAATATAAATAAATAATAATAATAAAAATAGAGAAACATAATTAACATTTATATGAAAATAATTAGGGTTTTAGAAAAATATTATTAGGATTAATCTTGGTTTATGAAAATATTAGGGTTTTAACTATATTAAGAATTTATAAAATACATATAAATATAAACATAAATACACTAATTTAATTTTTTAAGAAAATAACAAGAAAATTTTGTTTTAACAAAGTAAAGTTTAATTAGAAAATGTTTTTTATATATTTTTAGAAATTTATTTTGATTAATTAAAAAATAAAACAAACATATCAAAAATAAATGAAAATAAAACCCTAAAAAATAGGACCTGGGATTTGAACCCAGGTCCTTTACCTGGATGAAGACTCTCCAAAACCATCTGGGCTGCTGCGCGCATGTGATGTATAATGGCGAGTGGATCATTATATGGTGAAATCATGAGATAAGTGAATTTGAGGCAAAAAAAATGCTGGAGACCAGATTCGATCCCTTGACCTTCGCTTCACATATGCATTCCCTTACCAATTGAGCTAAGCAGCGTTTCTGATATTTTAATACAAACAAAACAAAATAAAATAAGTCAAATATTTAAAATCAGTTTTCGCGCCATGAGCTTTCTTCAACCTCTGTCCGTCGTCTTAGACTTCTAGTGACACCCTTCCGTCACTAAAGCCTTTAGTGACGGATTTCATCCGTAGCTATAGGTCCCGAAACATCAAAAACACAACATACACAACATAAATTCATTCTAAGGGTTCAAACCAATTAAAGTATGTCCTCTAAGTCCAAATATGTCCACAATTTGATTTGAAATTAGTTGTTTCCTGAAATCCTAATTCGTTGTTTCATGAACCCTAAAAATGGAGTTCGGCCATTCCTGCATCAAACCTCAAATTAAACCAACCAGAATCATTGCAAACATCCAATTAAACAATAATATATAATTAAATTCCATTTATACAGCTTATACAAGAAGAATCGAAAATCAAAATTTCAAGCTAAAATGCAAATTCGGTTTATGCATTGTGACATGATCTGGATGTTGTAAATGGTTCAAATAGTTTCAATGATCATCTAGGAACACAATGCAACCTTTAAAATCTTTTGATAAGGCCTCTATGCAAGAATCCGAATTTGAAATTTTTTTATGAATTTTGAAACTTTGAAACTATGGTTTGAGGTAGAATTATTCGTCCCCCTGCATTGTGTTATGTTTGTGTATATATAATGAATCAAATTAGGTCAAAATACTTGTGGGTTCTATGGGCTTTTTGAGTACCTTGATGATGAAGAAATCTCCTTCCAAATATTGAAAAATATCTTATCTAACATTGCCAAAACAAGATAGCACGAAATTGGATTATATCAATCAACTTTGAATGGTTATTAAAACTTTCTAGAAGAAGAATCACATTCAAATATTGAGTTTTCATATTTTATTTAGATTTAATTTGATTTTTAATGGATAAAATAAAAATAAATAATAAATAAATAATAAAAAATAAGAACTTTGTTGCTTTGGGTCGTGCTTGAGGTATTTGTATGGATTGGATCATCACATGGCAAGCCCATTTGGAAAAATTTGGTTTTAAGACCCTATTTTCTTCATAAACCACCCAAAAATTTCCCAACTTTGCAAGGGCACACATCCTTCAATTTTAATGCTATGAGTGTGTTATTGGACATTTTGGAAATCTTGAAGAGTAATCTAACCAACCCCATTGGTTTCATGTCCATATCATTTACCATTCTCAAGTTATGCCCTTTTGAAGTTGTTGACTTTTTGTTGACTTTCAAAAGGACCTATAATGTCTTAGCTCATACCTTCCAAATGAAGCATTTTTGGGCTTGGCTTGTGAGACACAAAGTTGTATAGAATTCAATTTCCTTCAAAATGATTTTTGGATGGGAAAAATGTGATGAAGCATGTGAAAGTTATGGCTGGTCAAAGTTCAGTTGACTTTTCCTGAAGAAACCCTAATTTAGAAACCTCTGATTCTTGATGATCTGAAATATCCTTGATGAATCATGATCAACCCTTGATAAAATGATGAATTTTACTTTATATACTTGATATTGGCAAAAAATCATGAAGTTTGACTTTGGTTTGACCATAGTTGACCTTAGTTTGACTTTTTAACTGCTTTGACTGACTTTGACTTATCTGATCATTTGACTGAGCAAACCTTTGAGAAAAGTTCTGAAATTTGTCATGGGGATTATTAGACACATATAAGATGTTATGAAGCTCACTTGAAGTCTTGGAAGTCCATTTAGTCTGATTAAAGTCAAAACTCTAGTTTTGGATGCACTGCTTAGGAGAATGCCTTGTCTGAGGGATTTGTCAAATCTTCTGACCCATGATGAACTTTGTGAACCTTGTGAACCTCATAAGATGTCTTGTGAACCTTTTGAACCTCATAAAAGGTCTTGTGAACCTTGTGAACCTCATAAAGTGTCTTGTAAACTTCATGAACCTCATGAAAGGTCTTGTAAACTTCATGAACCTCATGAAAGGTCTTGTGAACCTTGTGAACCTCATAAAGTGTCTTGTAGACTTCATGAACCTCATGAAAGGTCTTGTGAACCTTGTGAACCTCTTAGCACACAAAGTCTTGTATTGTGAGGGCAAATTTTGGGGTGCAACAGCTGCCCCTGTTCAATTTTCTGAAACCTGAGGGGTTAGATTGGTATATTTGCCAGTCGTGACCTAGAAGGTTGAAGGGGATTGAACACAAAAGCCCAAAAATTTGCACTCACCGGTGCGTAGAGTGATACTGATGACTAGTTGTATATGCTTGAGTGGGCTTAAAGATGCCACTTGGAGAAAAGTTCTTCAAATATATTTCTTGGAGAATAAAGCAGTCCAAAATATGGAGATATAATGATAGCTTTCAGGAGGATAAACAACGTCCTGAGGTAATGATTACTTTCAGGAGGATAAACAACGTCCTGAGGTAATGAGTATAACTTTTGGGAGGATAAACAACGGCCCAATAGTCATGATATGGCTTTTGAGAAGATAAACGACGTCTCATGATAGCCTTCGGGAAGATAAACGACGTCCCATGATAATGAGGTGACCTTTGGGAAGATAAACAACGGCCCAAGGTCATGATAGCTTTCAGGAGGATAAACAACGTCCTGAGGTATGAGTATAACTTTTGGGAAGATAAACAACGGCCCAAAGTCATGATGTGCTTTCAGGAGGATAAACAACGTCCTGAGGTATAAGTATAACTTTTGGGAAGATAAACAACGGTCCAAGGTCATGATATGCTTTCAGGAGGATAAACAACGTCCTGAGGAAATGGTGTAACCTTTGGGAAGATAAACAACGGCCCAAGGTCAAGATAGCTTTCAGGAGGATAAACAACGTCCTGAGGAAATAGTGTAACCTTTGGGAAGATAAACAACGGCCCAAGGTCAAGATAGCTTTCAGGAGGATAAACAACGTCCTGAGGAAATAGTGTAATCTTTGGGAAGATAAACGACGGCCCAAGGTCAAGATATGCTTTCAGGAGGATAAACAACGTCCTGAGGAAATAGTGTAACCTTTGGGAAGATAAACGACGGCCCAAGGTCAAGATAGCTTTCAGGAGGATAAACAACGTTCTGAGGAAATAGTGTAACCTTTGGGAAGATAAACGACGACCCAAGGTCAAGATAGCTTTCAGGAGGATAAACAACGTCCTGAGGAAATAGTGTAACCTTTGGGAAGATAAACAACGGCCCAAGGTCACAAGTTGTTGATGAAGTCTGCTGGAGAATTAATCTGAAAAACAAAATTATAACATTCTGCAAGATAATATTAGTTTATGCCTTATGTATGCATGTACAATATGATGCACTTAAGTAATGTATTATGTACTTATGTATATGTATGTTATGGTATGATGTAAATGATGTATGTATGCATCATGCAGCCTGAAGCGTCTTGGATATCTTCGTATAATAACTGCTGGCCCGAGAAAATAAATCCCGATTCGTTGCTGGAGGATATGAGGAACTCGTTCCTATCTTGTTTGATAACATAATATATATAACCTTCCGTCTTCGTTTGATAGTAAGGTATCCATAACCTCCCGTCTTCGTTCGTCATACTCCTATTGGAAAAATAAATTCCCGACTATCCGTATGAGGATAAAAGAGATGGATATAAATTCCAGGGGAAATGTGACTTGAAGTACTTATGAAGATGGATTTGCCCTACTGGGGGATTTGTAGTGTATCGTGGTGAAACTTCGTTGAAATCCTTCCCTCATTCGTCCTTAGTAAATACTATTACTGCATTTTCATGCATTTCTGGTAAACATCAATCATATTAAGCATTTATGCATTTCTGGTAAACATCAATCATATTCAACATTTATGCATTTCTGGTAAACATCAATCATATTCAAAAGCATACATATATTCAAACCCAACCAATGGACGCTTCGCTTATGTAAATAGGGTAAAAGTAAATCTGGATTCAGAGGGAAAAGTAAGGCTGAACTTGAAAACATAATCGTTTCAACTTCGAGAGTGTATAACCAATTGGATCTAGAGCTCCTGAGATTCTTAACTTTCCTGAATACCTTCCCAGAAATCCTCATAGCTGGATCTAAAGACATAATACTGACACCATCTGATACTACTGGCGTAGACAATTAATTTCCATCATGGTTTCAGCTGAGAATCCAATATCAAGGTAATACAATGAGAGGAATGTGTCTTCAAATTGTGATGGACCATATACGCTCCGGGTATTAGATTTGAAGAGAAAGCATTGCCCCTTGGTTGAGGATGAATTATACCATAATGGAAGTATCTGAATGTAGTTACCTCAAGAGAAATAAACAGAGTGCTTCACAACAATATGCCCCTGACATCATGAAATTCACATATATGAGGAGAGCTGCCTCTGGCTATTAAGCATTGTTGAATCTGGACCTGATTGCCCCAAATGAATTGAACAGTAAGTTGGTATGCCCCTTGACTGGGAAACAGTGACTATGCCCCTGGCATTATGAACTTTGTAATGTTACCCTCAGTAATTTAGACAGATGTGGAGATCTGCCCCTAGATACTTAAACATAACTGAATCCTGTCCTGATTGCCCCACATGAGTTAGGCAGTATCATGGCCTGCCCCATTGATTGGGAGATAATGACTATGCCCCTTTGTATACATGGACTTTGATCCAGGAAGCAACTTTGTTCATCGGAAGGACTTTGGTTCATTGAACATTCATCCTGTAAGTTTCTCCATTCGTCAAACACTCAGGTATATGCAAACAAATATATTCAAAAATGCAATGCTTATGTCTGTCTTGAAGTTTTTTGAAAAAGAATTATTTTAAATTTTTTTTATTAAGAAAACTGTGATATTAACTCAAGTTTTATAATAAGCCCTAAAGGAGTCAGGATACCTTTTTGTAGCAGTACGCTTTCGAACTAACCATGCTTCAGTTAGGACTTTTAAAGGGTTATAAAGTGGCCTGGTTCACGGTTTAAGAAACAAAGGATAAAGGCTCAAATTTTATTTGTACCCAACCCAATCTCCATGATGTTCTTCAGTCCTATACTCAGTTAACTTATGCATTGAGGTTCCAAAGTAGTTTGGAATTGTAACACTTACATTTGTGATGGTTCAGAAACCAAAAATTTATTTGAACATTCAGTCATCTTTCTTTGTTGAGGATTCATAGTGACCTCTTTTTTTCTTTTGCTTTATTATCCCTTCCTTTTGCCTGAACTGCTTGTTTCAAGATTACCGTCAGCGGGATTTCTCAAAATTTTTTTTATTAAGTCTCCTTCATAGGTTTTGACTTAGTGGGTTTTTCTTTTACTAGATATTGACGGTCAGGTTTAATGATTACAAAGAACCATCATTAGTTGTGTACAACACATATAATTGGCATATTTGAGTTAATTGAGTAACTACCCTGCCCCAGGTTATGAATAAGGGCTTTAATTTGTGCGAGAATAAAAACTCCTACTTCATAGGCTCAAAAGGGTTGATTAGGGATTAACTTCCTTATATCTCCACTGTTTAGGAATTGAAACAATGCCTGTACATCGTCAGCATAGTCTGTTCAAAAGCATACTGCCTAATATTATGGTATTGTTTTCGTCATCCTCCCTCTACAGGCTTATAGCTTTATCAGGAGTTAAATATCACAAGATAAAAATAAGAAGCATAGTTTTAAAATATAGTGAAACGAATGGATTAATTCAAGACGAACATACACAATGCATTAATGAAAACAAAAGTTTAACATAATAGTAAGTGTTTAAACAAAACAAAAGAAATTACAAATGAAAGCTCAAATGTTGTCCCATCCAGTTGGCTGAATGTCTTCAAATGCAATCTGTGAACTTTGAGGAGCAGTATACTTCACCATGAAATCAAATTTGCCACTTGGATGTCCCAAGGTGCCCCATATCTCAACAGGAACAGGTAGGATTCCTTTCTTGCTAACTTGGGCAACTTGTCTTGCAGCTTCGGTGTTTGATGGACGATAGTAGAACTCAACTTGACCTTCTGGAGTAACCTCTAGGATTCCTTCGTCAATCAGGTCTTGAATTTTTTTCTTCAATGTCCAACAACTATTAGTATCATGTCCAGGACTGTCGGAGTGATACTCACACTTTGCCTTGGAATTATAGTGAGGAGAGGAAGTTTTAGGATTTTGAGGAGGACTTTTCAAAGAAATTAGTTTCATCTCCAACAAGCATTGCAGAACTTGTGACATTGGAGTGCTAAACTTGGTAAACTGCCTTCTACATTCCTTGTGTTGAGGTGGATTAACCTTATCAGGTATTTTTTCTTCAAATGAAGAACAATCAATGGCAACCTGTCTCTTGCCTTCTTTTATCCTCATCTTCCTTTCAACCAGATCAGCTTGTTTTAATGGAGGTTGACTAGCACTTAGATTCCTGACTCTATTACTTTGAAGTTTGTGGACAAAGGTTTTTAGCTCTTCTTGGCCCTGAGCTAAACTTTGAATAAGAGTCACCTGGTCATTCATCTGAATCCTCATCTCTGTTATCTCAGCTTGTAGTTGTTTCAACTGATCATTTTTGTTGTCCCCTGGATTTTTGTTCTTAGCCAGCAGCGTTTTCAATTCATCCTGCCCCTTGGACAAGTTCAGGATCAGCTCTTGGAACTGTGCATTTTGTGCCTGGAGATCCTTAACTGTTTGCTCAAGAGCCATTGCTGAAATAAACAGCGAGAAGATAAGAAACCTGTGCACAATAAACCTGTGATGCAATGATATGATATGCGCATGCAATGTTTTCAAGGACCGCAAGATTTAAATTTGCTTAAACAACCAGAAAGTAAACTTTTATTAGTAATAAATTTGTTTTGCCTCTTGGGCTTACAGAAAATGAAATGAAATAAATACAAAAGATGGGGTTTTAAGTCTCCCATAGACGTTTCCTCTTTGTGTTGAGGTATGAGTTGAGATTCCGTTCCTCGTGAAGTTTCTTTGTCAGTTCCAGGATTCTTTCTTGGCTTGCTTTGTAATGAGCCTCGAAGGTATCCCTTTGCTCCTTCAACTGGATCCAGGACCTCTGTAAATCTTCCATGTCAGTAGGCATGTCTGGGTGAAGGATGATATAAGAGGTATCTCCTTCAGCAACAGGTTCCATAGTAACTGGCAGGATGGCAGGATATGGCATCATGAGAGTATGAGCACGAGATCGCACCCATCTGAGGTAAGCTTCCATAGGAATAGTGTACTTGGGCTCCAGAGTCTTGCTGTCAACCTTGTTCACTTTTCCCCATGCTCGTATGAATCTCTGACGGTAACCTTGAAGATCGTTGTCGAAGTCAAACACAATACCCTGAATTAACATGTCATGTGGACCATCACTCCGAGCGTAACCAAACTGTCGTAAAGCTAAAGAAGGGTTGTAAGTGATGCCTCCTCTTATTCCTAGAAGTGGCACATTAGGAAACTCCCCGCAACAATCAATGATAGTGACATTCTCCATAGATCTGGAGCACTAATGGATATCTGAATGAGAGAGTGACATAATCCTCTTGGACCATCTGAACCCTTGTTCATTTTTCATCACTGGGCGAGGAAGGTGAGAAATAAACCACCTAGATAGCAAAGGTATGCAACACATCAGAGTTCCTCGTGCCCTGATAGTACGAGTATGAAGAGAATGTAGGATGTCTCCAAGTAATGTAGGCACTGGATTGTGACTCAGAAATATGTTGATGGCATGAACATCTATGAACTGATCGGGATTGGGGAACAACACTAAGCCATAAATCAGCAAGGCTAAGATCTCCTCAAAAACATCATAGCTCATAGCCTTCAAGAACACTTGAGCTTTATCCATTAATACCTTAGCAAGAATACCCTTAACTCCGCTTCTCGTTTCTAGAACAATGTCAGACTTCTTTAGATGTAGAGCTGCAGCAATAACCTCAGGTTTAGGCTCTCTTTCCAAGCCTGTGAATGGTCTTTGATCAAGAACGGGTATACCCAGAAGTTTAGAGAACTCTTCCATTGTAGGAACCAGTTGATAGTCGGGGAATGTGAAACAATGGTGCTTAGGGTCAAAGAACTGAAACAGAACACTCATCATGTCTTCATTGAATCCTGAAGTGACTAGATCCAGTAGGTGACCATGTCTCTTGATGAACTGGGAGTTTTCAGAAACCTGAGAAACCAATTCCTTAAGCTTAGCAGGTATCCCTACAAAGTTGATCCTGATAGTGTTTCTACGAGCAGAAGCCATGACCTGCAACAAAGAACAAAGATAAATCCTTTGGTCCTTGAAATGGTTAGTGAAAATGCTATGCTTATGATGCATGATGATGTCATGATGTTATGTTCAATCACAAACATGTGGCATACACAATCAAGTCACACAATGGCCCTAGGTTTGAAAGCTTGCATGAGGTTTAAAGGTAAGTACCCTCCCCTGAAGTTTAGATGGTTCATCCTGTCCTATAAAGTAACCAGGTTCTAAGGGATCTCAATATCATTGATCCTTCACAAGGGTGGTTGTTCAGTAGGCAACTTACTTTCCAACCAAAACCCTCCAAGTTTAAGATCTCAATGAGTGTAGCATCGAGTATCAACCAACTTCAGTCTTCACCAAAGCCGGTTATCTCACTACTTTTCTAAAGGCCAAGATGGGATAAATAGGGTTCTAAAAGTTAGTTAGTGTATTGACAACATATGGCAGCCTCATATTATCCTCAACTTGACTTAAGGAACATAAGCACCAACCAAGAAGTCACACTAACTATGGCCACCAGATCAACCATATCGGTATACGCCGTACAGTTTCCTTGGTCTATTGCCATTTACCTAAGGTACACTAGATCCGGGTTAGGATCTTTCACACATAAGATCCCAACAAGTAAGGTAAAGCAAACAAAGCAAACAAGTTTAAAGTGATCTAATTCCTAAGGGTACCCCTCTTTTATTAATCCCCAGCAGAGTCGCCAGTTCTGTAACACGGTGGGAGAACTGACTTTAGTTATGTTGCGGATAGCAAGAGTCGCCACCGACTTTTATTTTATCCAAAGGAAAGACATAAAAGAACAGGAAAGACCTTTTTAAAAGATTTTTTTGGGTCCTGGGGGTAGGTTATGTAAAGGGAAGGTGTTAGCACCCTTTACATCCATGGTTATCCATGGGCTCTTAGTTACTTAGCTCACTTTAAAATGCTTTTGAAATGTGAAGTGTGTGAATAGAAATTTTCTTAAGTGTTTTATAATGATCCATGTACGGATGCGTATAAAACCTTTGTTTTGAAAATTGTTTGAAATGTATGAAGTGTTTGAAATATTTTGAAGAGTGAGCAAGTATCTAAGAGAAACCTACCCTAAGTTTAAGTCTTTTCTGTTCTTGAATCCTTTAAATGGTAAGACTATCCCTATTATTAAGGAATAGGTAGTCATTACCTTGGATGTTGTATGGGACAAGTGAAGGGACATCTGTTATTTAGGCAACTGTGGGGTGTATAAGCAATTCGAAGGGACTTATCATCTTTATTCGGAAGGGACAAGATCATTACGAAGGCAACATTCGAAGGGACTTGATCTTTTTATCTGTTTAGGGACTAGATGATGTGAAATGAGGGACTTTGCTTTATACACCCTACTTGACCTTTTGTTTAGGCAACATGAGAGGTAACCCTAAGGAAGTGAGATGGCGATCAAAGATCGACTTACGTGTGTGAGTGTACAATTTTAAATATTTATCTTTAAATTAATGATCTAAGTTAATTTTAAATACAAACATGTTTCACTCCCTATTTTACTAACCATGGCATTTAAAAATAAATATTAAATATTACTATTAAAATATTACATCAAGGAGACAATTACATAATAATAATAATTAACAAATTAAATAAATAAGCAAAATAATAATAATAATATAATTGGGTTAGTAAAAATAATAATAATAAATCACAATATATAAATGGGGTTAGTAATAATAAAATAAATATCATATGAAAATAAATAGCATTAATAATAAATAATAATATTAGCATAATAATTAAAAGTTCAATTTTTTATATAAACAATCATTTTTTAAGATTAAGAAGAAAATATAAACAATTATATACTAATTATTATAAAGTTTTAAATTATATACAAATTATAAAAATTAGGTTAATTATAAACATATTATGAAAATAAATTATATTTAGCAAATTTTAATTATTTTTAAGCATATACTAAAAATTATTTACATACAAGAATTAAATAATAATTATAAACAAATTATAACATATATACATATTACAAAGATAAGGTTAATTATAATTAAATAATCATATTATTATATTTACAAAATCATTTTAGGAGTTTTATTGTTTTGAACATGATTTAAAATTATTTATATTATTTAAATAAGACTACACATAATGATAATATAAATAAATAATAATAATAAAAATAGAGAAACATAATTAACATTTATATGAAAATAATTAGGGTTTTAGAAAAATATTATTAGGGTTAATCTTGGTTTATGAAAATATTAGGGTTTTAACTATATTAAGAATTTATAAAATACATATAAATATAAACATAAATACACTAATTTAATTTTTTAAGAAAATAACAAGAAAATTTTGTTTTAACAAAATAAAGTTTAATTAGAAAATGTTTTTTATATATTTTTAGAAATTTATTTTGATTAATTAAAAAATAAAACAAACATATCAAAAATAAATGAAAATAAAACCCTAAAAAATAGGACCTGGGATTTGAACCCAGGTCCTTTACCTGGATGAAGACTCTCCAAACCCATCTGGGCTGCTGCACGCATGTGATGTATAATGGCGAGTGGATCATTATATGGTGAAATCATGAGATAAGTGAATTTGAGGCAAAAAAAAATGCTGGAGACCAGATTCGATCCCTTGACCTTCGCTTCACATATGCATTCCCTTACCAATTGAGCCAAGCAGCGTTTCTGATATTTTAATACAAACAAAACAAAATAAAATAAGTCAAATATTTAAAATCAGTTTTCGCGCCATGAGCTTTCTTCAACCTCTGTCCGTCGTCTTAGACTTCTAGTGACACCCTTCCGTCACTAAAGCCTTTAGTGACGGATTTCTTCCGTAGCTATAGGTCCCGAAACTTCAAAAACACAACATACACAACATAAATTCATTCTAAGGGTTCAAACCAATTAAAGTATGTCCTCTAAGTCCAAATATGTCCACAATTTGATTTGAAATTAGTTGTTTCCTGAAATCCTAATTCGTGGTTTCATGAACCCTAAAAATGGAGTTCGGCCATTCCTGCATCAAACCTCAAATTAAACCAACCAGAATCATTGCAAACATCCATATAAACAATAATATATAATTAAATTCCATTTATACAGCTTATACAAGAAGAATCGAAAATCAAAATTTCAAGCTAAAATGCAAATTCGGTTTATGCATTGTGACATGATCTGGATGTTGTAAATGGTTCAAATAGTTTCAATGATCATCTAGGAACACAATGCAACCTTTAAAATCTTTTGATAAGGCCTCTATGCAAGAATCCGAATTTGAAATTTTTTTATGAATTTTGAAACTTTGAAACTATGGTTTGAGGTAGAATTATTCGTCCCCCTGCATTGTGTTATGTTTGTGTATATATAATGAATCAAATTAGGTCAAAATACTTGTGGGTTCTATGGGCTTTTTGAGTACCTTGATGATGAAGAAATCTCCTTCCAAATATTGAAAAATATCTTATCTAACATTGCCAAAACAAGCTAGCACGAAATTGGATTATATCAATCAACTTTGAATGGTTATTAAAACTTTCTAGAAGAAGAATCACATTCAAATATTGAGTTTTCATATTTTATTTAGATTTAATTTAATTTTTAATGGATAAAATAAAAATAAATAATAAATAAATAATAAAAAATCAGAACTTTGTTGCTTTGGGTCGTGCTTGAGGTATTTGTATGGATTGGATCATCACATGGCAAGCCCATTTGGAAAAATTTGATTTTAAGACCCTATTTTCTTCATAAACCACCCAAAAATTTCCCAACTTTGCAAGGGCACACATCCTTCAATTTTAATGCTATGAGTGTGTTCTTGGACATTTTGGAAATCTTGAAGAGTCCTCTAACCAACCCCATTGGTTTCATGTCCATATCATTTACCATTCTCAAGTTATGCCCTTTTGAAGTTGTTGACTTTTTGTTGACTTTCAAAAGGACCTATAATGTCTTAGCTCATACCTTCCAAATGAAGCATTTTTGGGCTTGGCTTGTGAGACAAAAAGTTGTAGAGAATTCAATTTCCTTCAAAATGAGCTTTGGATGGGAAAATGTGATGAAGCATGTGAAAGTTATGGCTGGTCAAAGTTCAGTTGACTTTTCCTAAAGAAACCCTAATTTAGAAACCTCTGATTCTTGATGATCTGAAATATCCTTGATGAATCATGATCAACCCTTGATCAAATGATGAATTTTACTTTATATACTTGATGTTGGCAAAAAATCATGAAGTTTGACTTTGGTTTGACCATAGTTGACCTTAGTTTGACTTTTTTAACTTCTTTGACTGACTTTGACTTATCTAATCATTTGACTGAGCAAACCTTTGAGAAAAGTTCTGAAATTTGTCATGGGGATTATTAGACACATATAAGATGTTATGAAGCTCACTTGAAGTCTTGGAAGTCCATTTAGTCTGATTAAAGTCAAAACCCTAGTTTTGGATGCACTGCTTAGGAGAATGCCTTGTCTGAGGGATTTGTCAAATCTTCTGACCCATGATGAACTTTGTGAACCTTGTGAATCTCATAAGATGTCTTGTGAACCTTGTGAACCTCATAAAAGGTCTTGTGAACCTTGTGAAACTCATAAAGTGTCTTGTAAACTTCATGAACCTCATGAAAGGTCTTGTAAACTTCATGAACCTCATGAAAGGTCTTGTGAACCTTGTGAACCTCATAAAGTGTCTTGTAGACTTCATGAACCTCATGAAAGGTCTTGTGAACCTTGTGAACCTCTTAGCACACAAAGTCTTGTATTGTGAGGGAAAATTTTGGGGTGCAACAGCAATGCAGTCGAATTTACAACGACGTCTCCAGGATAAAACAGCTCGTCGAAATACGATTTATCAGTTGCAGGCTGATAAATCTATCTAGAGATTAAACCTTTAGATGGTTATAAACCAGTCGTAGTATCTGGTTAAAAAACCAGTCAATAAAAAGAAAATATTTTAGATGAAGAGAGCAAAGAGAGGAGAGAAAACAATATTTCAGTGCAACCAACAAATGAAGTGCAAACCTGTATTTATAGGCAGCGAATTCAAATGAGTGGAGCAGATCGTGGATCGTGGAGAGAAACGTGGGAGAGTGGACCGGCCCAGTCAAAACTGGCGGTTCAGTAATTGGAGTTAGTCAAAACTTAGGTTAAGACTTGGCAACTTGGAATGTGACACGTCACCATTTCGTAATTAATTAATATTAAATATTAATTAATTTTCTACTAAATAATTAAATAAAATTATTTAATTTCCACCGAATTTATTAATTAATTATCATTAATTATTGTTAAATTCGGGTTCAAAAAATTAATTCATTTAGACCGAACCGAACCGAGCCGAGCCGACCAGACGGACGGACGGCGGCGCGCGCGCGTGTGTCTAAATGCTCATGGGTGTGTCCTCACTCCTTTTACAAAATTGGGTGCCCATTGGGGCCCAATCCCAATTGTCCATGTTGGATTATATAAACACTACTAATATTTGTATTCCCTCCTATGTGGGACTAAAATGAATCTTTTCAAATTCACTTCCATATTAGTTCTACTTTGTGTGCATTTATTGCCCATTTAATGTCAATAAATTATTCCAACTCCTACTCCAAATTAACATCATTCCAACAGAAACCGTGTGACCCAATTAATCTACTTCTTTCATACCAAAGGAACACTTGGAAAGCTTGACAAATAATACATTATTTTGTAGGATTTGTAAGATAGTCTCCAAATGACGTAAGTGATCAGAAAATGATGGACTATAAACAAGTATGTCGTCAAAGAAAATTAATACATATTTCCTTAACATGGGTTGGAATATCTGATTCATTAAACATTGGAATGATGCAGGCGCGTTTGTTAAGCCAAACAATATAACTAGCCATTCATAATTCCTTGATGTGTTCTAAAAGCTATTTTATATCTACCATTAGGTTCTACCAAGATTTAGAGGTAACCAGACCTCAAGACTAATTTAGAAAAACATTTTGCTCCAAACAATTCGTCTACTGTGGGCATCGGGAAATAGTCCTTCACCATTATAGCATTCAGGGCCCTGTGGTCAGTGCAAAATCTCCATGTGCCATCTTTCCTTCTTACTAAGACAATAGGTGATGAGAAAGGGATATTTCTTGGTTGAATAATGCCTTCAACTAACATTTCTTTTATCATCAATTCAATTTTCTCCTTCTGACTTTGGAGGTATCAGTAAGGTCTCACTTTTACTGGTTCTTTTCCCTCCATCAATGGTATATTGTGGTTTTGCAACCTTGTTAGAGGTAACACTGTAGGTTTGTGAAATACCTCTTTGAACTTATTCAACAAAAACACCAATTATGGCTCCATCTCATTGAGTAATTCTAACCAACAATCATTCTTAGTAATAGGGTCAGCTCTATGAATGGCAAAGCATGCTTCAATCGCATCAGTTTGGTACAACCGCCTCATGTGATATAATTGAGCTTGTTGTGGATTCAGATGATTTTCCCCTTGTAATGTCACAAATTTATATTATCAAAAAAAATTTATGGATAAAGACTAATATTATGTTACATGTGGTCCTGATAACGTGAAAATACATCGTTTATTTGACTTTATTAATGCATATTTTGTACTCGTTTTGATATTCATTTGCACCATATTATGTTGGTATTTTGTTTATTTTGTTTGTTTCAGGTATTCAACCATTTAAGAGTCGTATGCGAAGAAAGGAAGCAAATCAGGCGAGAAATGGAACAATTCGCATACAAAAAGTAGTCTGACGAAAATGGCCATAACTTTTGAACCGTAAATCGAAATGACGCCCCGTTCGAAGCGCCGGAAAGCTAAGACTGAGATCTGCAACCTGAATATGGAAATTGTGGGTGTCACGGTCGTGACACCCCTCTCACGACCGTGACACGCCTTTTTGATGTGTCACGACCGTCACAATGGTCTCACGACCGTGACGTGCTTTTTGGAGCATAACGACCGTTACGTGGGCGTCACGACCGTGACGCGCTTAATTGAAGGAATCTGACCGTCACACCATGTCACGAACGTGACAAAGAAAAGTTATTAAATTTGTTTGAATTTAATTGAGAACGTGCAACGAGTCTTAGAGACTCCTACTTTCCCTCAACTGCAGCAACACCCATATACCACTTCTCCTGGATTCTCGGAAGCAACTAAGCCCATGCTCCAACTCAATTTCAACTGCCAAAGCTCCCTCCTATAAATACCAAAGATGCAAATGGAAGAAGGGGAGAGTTTTATTCTGCATTTTTATGCGGAAGCTCTGCCAATTTTCTTTCAACCCAATTATTTTTCCAGCCTTGTTTTTATTTATTTTTCTGTTTCTATTTCCAATCTAATTAAATAACAATTTCCAACATTAGGAAATTGTTATTTCAATTAATTTCTTTCTAGCTTCAGAATTCGTATTTTATTTAGATTCCGATTCCGAAACTCCGAGCTTGCCAATCTGTGGAAGAAGGAATTTAAGAATTTAATTATCCAGGTTTTTATTTTTGCATTTATATTAATTTTAATTATTTATTTATGTTAAGTTTATATTATTATTATATAATGCATGCTTTAATATTTATTTATTTCATTTTGTATCTGTCTGTTGGTTTAATAAAAATGAGTAGCTAAATTATTTAGAGTCCGGCGTATGAGGACCGTTGTTACCGATGGAACTCCGTAGAAATTATTAGGTGTGAAATTATGATTGTATGTTTGTTTTGGTTTTAATTTCTAAGCGTAATTTAATTAGCATTGTCACGAGAGTGAGATGTTATTTAACACGGTTTTGTCACGAGAGTGAGAAACTAATTAAGGTTAGAACCGGCACAGCGAGAGCGTGGGGATCGAACCGGATAGTAGAAATTAGGCAACTTATCTAAATACAGCGAGAGCGCTTTAGAGACGTTTAGGATATTATTAGCTTTCAAAACACGTTTCTTAGTTACCGGGCGAGCGAGAGCAAAATCTTGGGATTAGGAAGTGTGGCTTTAGTTAAGACCGCGAGAGCGTGAGGCGGAGTCTTTAAGCTGATATATTCTACGGAACTAGCTATAGTCGTAATTAGTACCGAATTCTATAAAGTCCCTTAGGAGCGCGGAATCCATATCCCGGCCTCGTTTTATTCTTATTTTCTTTCTTAGATTTATTTTAGTTTCAGTTCTAGTTTCCCTTAAACCATAAAAATATCATTAGCCTTAGCTTTACAACGCAACGATAGATAACGGTAGGTTGACATTGGTCTCTGTGGGTTCGATATCTTTATTACTACGCGATAGGCTGTGCACTTGCAGTTAGAAACCGTTAGACGTATAGTTTACCGCGATCAAGTTTTTGGCGCCGTTGCCGGGGACCAAAAGTCAATATTGTTACTCCGTTGTTGCACCGTATAGACTAAGGAATTTTCTTTCTTATTTCTTTAACTATGTTTCACCCAAACTTTTTCTGCAATCCCCATTCCCAGTATTTCGAGGAATCACAAGGATACCATAATCCCAACCTTGAAATACATATGGAGAATTTCAATCCTTCGTTCAACCATTCTCACCCAAATTACCTCTTCACCTACCAATCCCAAAATTTTGAGGAGCTGCACCCAAATTTTTCCTATGATTACCAACCCCAACATTTTCAGGAGTCGCAAGAATCCCATAATTCCAACCTTGAAGCATTAATGCAAGATTTCAATGCGACACTGACTCACTCCCAGTATCTCGAGGAACCACAACCAAACTTCCTGTACGATCATCATTCCCAATATTTCGAGGCACCAGAAGAATCTATTAATCCCAACTCGAAACATTAATGGAAGATTTCCTTGAAACCTCAGCTAACTTTAGGCTAAAGTCTATGATGGAGCGTTTTGTGGACGCACAAACTATCCAGAATGAAGAGCTTAGAAGACAACATCTCGAAACTTATGAAACCCTTAGGCAGATGAACACTACAATCGAGTCCCTCACGACTCACACTGATGCATTGGAGACCCAAATTTTACTACTTGCGATGACACTTATAGGTCCTTCCCCTGAGGAGAATGCGTATGTTATAACAACCAGTAGTGAAGAACAATTCGAAAATCCTAAGGAGATTGATGATGAAGTTGAGGAGAGTTATAATAAGGTTGAGGATAGTTCTGGTGGGAAAAGAGTAGAGGTTGAGCATAATTCACCGACACCACCCGAAAGGGAGGTTATCATAGAAGTTGAGAATGAAGAACCTATTGTAGATCTTCTTCCTTATACCCCACCAATTCCTATCCCACATATGTTTGCCGACTCCCAATCCAAAACTTATGAGGAGATATTGGAAAATATCCACACCGATGCACCCTTGTTCGAACCCCTGCATAAAAAGAGAAAATTTAAGGACCATGAAACAAGGGAAGTCATTAGTGCTAAGAGGGTAAGGTTAGACTTTAAGGTGATGAATGAAACAACTAGGTTCAAACATGAAAAGCTAATACCTAGCATAGATCCAGAACCACCACCACAAGTTCAAAAGAATGAACCACCCCACAGAAGGAAGAAAAGGAAAGGTGAGGGATATGTGAGATGGCTTGATAAGTGGAAATGGAAACCGAAGAGTAACGCTCATAACCGTCGAGCTATCGACGTTAAACAAAACATTGCATGGGTGGCAACCCACGGGTTTTTAATTTAATGTTTTTTTCTTTTATTGTTTTTGTTTGCAGAAAATAAAGAAATATATGGTTTGTCACGTCTCAGCTGCCATTAGGCGAAAGATCTCTAGACGACAACCCCTCAAGATAAGATGGTGCCCACGCACATTCCTTTGAATGTCGCTGCTGGTGGTGACACCGATGTTGAGTATGATAGGAGATGGCATGTCTCTTCCGTTGATTACTCACCTTATCCTTGTTCTTTGCATGGTTTGGCTCCACCTGCACACACCGTACAATATTTTCCTAACATGTTTTGCAGGTACTTCCTTCGGAAATAGGCAATATGATGAGCGACTTCAGGAAAGTGAAGTTTTAGCAGATTCAGATATCTCGTAGTACAAGACGTCGGAGAAGAGGTGATCAGCAAAGACAGGGACAACAAGGGAAGAATCAGAGCGAATTTGGCCGTGGTAGCAAACAAAGGCATCTATACAGGTTCTATCTTTCCTTTTCCACCTTTTATCAAAACATTGAGGACAATGTTTGGTTTAAGTGTGTGGGAGGAACTTTACCGTTTTCATTTTACTGTCTTCTAGCATATTCACTATTTTTTGTTTATTGCATGATGTTTTTCAGTTGTTATCAAATCTCCCCGAAATTTTAAAATTTTTCCATCAAAATATTTTCTTTTTTTTTTCGAGGCATGGCACACACTCTGGAAGTATATAGGTTGTCGCTTTAGGCTTATTAGAGAAACTTGGGGACATTTCAATAACACGAATACTGTTTTGACACCCTAAACCCCCTCGTTATGTAAAATCGATTTGAGTAGACATTATGCTGAAACCTTAGTCTCAAAGCTTTCGAAAGTAGCTTCTAAGTAGTTTTTATTAGCAGTCGGCACCATCCTATGAACAAACTAAGTAAGTAACCAATGCAAATATGTGTATGATCTCTAAACATGAAAAATGATTGAATTAGAAAAGCAAATGATAGGATAAGTTCCTTTTAAGTTAGGTGGCCCTTACCCGACCATTTAGCCTAACGGAGCGGACTCTTTAAATTCGATGAATTAAGAAAAAGAAAAGAAATGAAAAAGAATGAAAAGACGAGATCATTAGACACTAACAGGTTAACTTACCATGTACGAGCAAGGATAACGGGCTTAATGTGATTGCGCTCGAACGAAAAGGAGTGAAAGAGAGCAAGAGACTTAGGTTGAGTTATAATGGCATGATTCGGATTGGTCTGCATAATGATAGAGTTTTTGAAAATTGTGTCATTACGGTATCCTTGGTCTTGATTTGTCCAAATTGATTTGACATAGCCTAGTAGCCGCATACGATTAGAGTTCAGTGTGTTTGTGTTTCAAATTGCGCTTACCTTGATTTTTGATAAGTTGGTTTATTGCTTGAGGACAAGCAAAGTTTTAAGTGTGGGAGAGTTTGATGACGTGAAAATACATCGTTTATTTGACTTTATTAATGCATATTTTGTACTCGTTTTGATATTCATTTGCACCATATTATGTTGGTATTTTGTTTATTTTGTTTGTTTCAGGTATTCAACCATTTAAGAGTCGTATGCGAAGAAAGGAAGCAAATCAGGCGAGAAATGGAACAATTCGCATACAAAAAGTAGTCTGACGAAAATGGCCATAACTTTTGAACCGTAAATCGAAATGACGCCCCGTTCGAAGCGCCGAAAAGCTAAGACTGAGATCTGCAACCTGAATCTGGAAATTGTGGGTGTCACGGTCGTGACACCCCTCTCACGACCGTGACACGCCTTTTTGATGTGTCACGACCGTCACAATGGTCTCACGACCGTGACGTGCTTTTTGGAGCATAACGACCGTTACGTGGGCGTCACGACCGTGACGCGCTTAATTGAAGGAATCTGACCGTCACACCATGTCACGAACGTGACAAAGAAAAGTTATTAAATTTGTTTGAATTTAATTGAGAACGTGCAACGAGTCTTAGAGACTCCTACTTTCCCTCAACTGCAGCAACACCCATATACCACTTCTCCTGGATTCTCGGAAGCAACTAAGCCCACGCTGCAACTCAATTTCAACTGCCAAAGCTCCCTCCTATAAATACCAAAGATGCAAATGGAAGAAGGGGAGAGTTTTATTCTGCATTTTTATGCGGAAGCTCTGCCAATTTTCTTTCAACCCAATTATTTTTCCAGCCTTATTTTTATTTATTTTTCTGTTTCTATTTCCAACCCAATTAAATAACAATTTCCAACATTAGGAAATTGTTATTTCAATTAATTTCTTTCTAGCTTCAGAATTCGTATTTTATTTAGATTCCGATTCCGAAACTCCGAGCTTGCCAATCTGTGGAAGAAGGAGTTTAAGAATTTAATTATCCAGGTTTTTATTTTTGCATTTATATTAATTTTAATTATTTATTTATGTTAAGTTTCTATTATTATTATATAATGCATGCTTTAATATTTATTTATTTCATTTTGTATCTGTCTGTTGGTTTAATAAAAACGAGTAGCTAAATTATTTAGAGTCCGGCGTATGAGGACCGTTGTTACCGATGGAACTCCGTAGAAATTATTAGGTGTGAAATTATGATTGTATGTTTGTTTTGGTTTTAATTTCTAAGCGTAATTTAATTAGCATTGTCACGAGAGTGAGATGTTATTTAACACGGTTTTGTTACGAGAGTGAGAAACTAATTAAGGTTAGAACCGGCACAGCGAGAGCGTGGGGATCGAACCGGATAGTAGAAATTAGACAACTTATCTAAATACAGCGAGAGCGCTTTAGAGACGTTTAGGATATTATTAGCTTTCAAAACACGTTTCTTAGTTACCGGGCGAGCGAGAGCAAAATCTTGGGATTAGGAAGTGTGGCTTTAGTTAAGACCGTGAGAGCGCGAGGCGGAGTCTTTAAGCTGATATATTCTACGGAACTAGCTATAGTCGTAATTAGTACCGAATTCTATAAAGTCCCTTAGGAGCGCGGAATCCATATCCTGGCCTCGTTTTATTCTTATTTTCTTTCTTAGATTTATTTTAGTTTCAGTTCTAGTTTCCCTTAAACCATAAAAATATCATTAGCCTTAGCTTTACAACGCAACGATAGATAACGGTAGGTTGACATTGGTCTCTGTGGGTTCGATATCTTTATTACTACGCGATAGGCTGTGCACTTGCAGTTAGAAACCGTTAGACGTATAGTTTACCGCGATCAGGTCCCAAGGTAGCTAGCCATGATGCCCCTAACATCAGACCTGCCCTCACAATTGGTAGTAAATATATAGGAATCTTAATGTCATGTTCTTGCACTGCTACACAAAGGTCAGAGATGGACCCCTCAGGGCTTAGGGAGTTCCCATTTCCTACTAATACTTTAAACAGAGGTGCATGAGTTATATCAAGTTTTAAAAAATGTGCCACTCTAGGCTATAAGAAATTGTCTGACCTATCCCCATCAACTAGGTTTTGAATTGGCATATTACCAATATGTCTTGTGAATTTAATAGTTCCAATGCCAGTTGCTCCTTTTAAAGCATTAAAAGAGAAGTGTAATTCCAATTGTTTATCCCCAATTGAGACCACTTGGTTCTCAGTGACCTCCTCACAATCTGTAGCATCATCCTCTATTTGCAATATCATCAGAGTTCTATTAGGGCATTTATGACTAAATGACCATTTCTCATCATAGGTAAAACACAAACCTTTTTCCCTTATGATTTGCATCTCTGTTGAGCTTTTTTTTTTTTACATTTTGGTTTTTTTAGTAGACATTTGTGAGTTTTGAGTCTAGTGTTGGTAATAATGGAAGTGTGATGGTTCTATTTGGATTTGGGTTATTAAATGTGATTGGTTTGGTATATAAATTGGTTGATGGATTTATGGTTATAGGTTTGCATTTATCTTTAAAGAGTTTGGTTAAAGTAACTTCTCTTTGAATGCAAATGGGTGTTTGAGCTATTACTTCTCTCTGCAATTCAAGCTGGAATCCACTAACAAAACAGTCTAATAATGCTTCAGGACTAACACCATAAACCCTATTTGCTAGAGATGTAAATTCTAAATAATACTCAGCAACGGTAGCTTTTGTGTCAATTTGAATAAGGTAGCACGAGGGCATTCATAACAAGAAGGACCAAATCTACCTCAATAGTACGAGTGAACACTTTCCTTGTCTGGAACATATTGGTACATTGCCTCATCTGGTACCACGACACCACTTTTTGATCCAAATGAACTGCAACAATCATCAATCGACCATCATCTGGAATGTTGTAATACTCGAAGAATTGCTCCGCCTTGAAGATCCATTCAATCGCGTGTGTACCATCGAATATGGGGAATTCGAGCTTTACACTTCTGGTTTAGAAAGGGGAGAAAGGTTGTGAGTTTCTTTCATCATGTTGTGTTTCCAAACCATTTAGCCTTTTAGCATGCTCTCGATCTCGAATATCGATGGCGTCAAAGAATTTCTGATGATGCGACTGAACATCATTCTTAATGCCGACTTGGATTTCTTTCAAGCGTGCCAGATCAGATATTATGTAAGGAAATCACCAATGTAATGGAAAATATGGTAATGAAATGAAAAGATTGTATTATTTAAGACTCAAATTCCACTTCCAGTGTATGAGATAGAAGAGGATTGAGAAAAAAATTACAATCTAAGGAATGATATATAAGAAATATGAGAGAACTCTTAGTGTAGAGAAAGAAAGAAGAAAATTCTCACAAATCATTCACACCTCTCATTCTCAATCATACAGATATATATATCCTAGTTGTTAGAACAATATTTTGATTCTACTCTCTTATATAGTTTTGATGATAACAATATTTTATAAGAACAAATTAAAGCACTAAATTTTTCTATATGTGCAGGATAGAAGTTCTCAGTAAAAAGGATGTTACTAAGGTTGATTAGCATCTTCTATATAATACTCAAGCCAAGTGCACCTTATATAGAAGATCTGATGATAGAAAGAAGTTCTCATCAAATAAGCTCTCATTTCTGCGCAATTTCAAACACACTCTGATGAGCATTTATGATATTCAGATTCTCATAATAAAGGATATTTAAGAGAGAATCAAGAATAACGGCTGGGAACATAATATTTATTTTTGGAATGACTTTATGGCTATTACATTCATCCAAATATGGCATCAGATGTTCCCAACGGATCTCCTATTTAATGCCTATATAAAGGAGATATCTTGAAGAAATTAAAGCTCTTACACATACACACACGCGCCAACTCCAATCAATTTCTTACTTTGTGCTAAAGCTTTGTAAAAACTATCTGTTGCACCCCAAAATTTTCCCTCACAAGACAACTCATGAGGTTCACAAGGTTCACAAAGTTCACAATCAGTCAGAAGATTTGACATTTCCCTCAGACAATGCATCCTCCTAAGCAATGCATCCTAAACTAGGGTTTTGATTTTAATTAGGCTAAATGGACTTCCAAGACTTCAAATGAGCTTCACAACATCTTATATGTGTTTAAGAATCCCCATGACAAGTTTCAAGACTTTTCTCAAAGGTTTGCTCAGTCAGATGATCAGATAAGTCAAAATCAGTCAAAGCAGTTAAAAAGTCAAACTGAGGTCAACTTTGGTCAAACCAAAGTCAAACTTCATGATTTTTTGCCAACATCAAGTATATGAAGTAAAATTAATCATTTGATCAAGGGTTGATCATGATTCATCAAGGAGATTTCAGATCATCAAGAATCAGGAGTTTCTAAATTAGGGTTTCCTCAGGAAAAGTCAACTGAACTTTGACCAGCCATAACTTTCACATGCTTCATCAAATTTTTCCCATCCAAAGCTCATTTTGAAGGAAATTGAATTCTCTACAACTTTGTTTCTCACAAGCCAAGCCCAAAAATGCTTCATTTGGAAGGTATGAGCTAAGACATTATAGGTCCTTTTGAAAGTCAACAAAAAGTCAACAACTTCAAAAGAGCATAACTTGAGAATGGTAAAAGGTATGGACATGAAACCAATGGGGTTGGTTAGAGGACTCTTTAAGCTTTCCAAAATGTCCAAGAAAACCCTCATAGCCTTAAAATTGAAGGATTTGTGTCTTTGCAAAGTTGGGAAATTTTTGAGAAGAATATTGAACAAATGGGGTCTTAGAATCAATTTTTTTCCAAATGGGCCTACCATTATGCAACCCAATCCTTGTGATATCATCCCACACGACCCAATGACAAGCAATTCTGATTTTTTATATTTTATTTGATATTTATTTGAATTTTATTCATTTTAAATCAAATTAAATCAAAATAAAATCTAAAAATCAATATTTGGACATGATTCTTCTTCTAGAAATTCATCAATGCTGTTTAACATGATTGGATCTTGTGCAAATTCGTGCTAGACCAGATTGGAATACAAATATTTGATTTTTTCATATTTTTGGATCATGACATTCCTTCATACTCAAGGCATTCAAAAAGCCCATAAATCCAAAGTTTCTTGACCTAATTCAACTCACCATATATACACAAACTAATGACAATGCAAGGACATGAAAAATTGATACAAAGAGGCATAGTTCAAAGCTCCAAATTTCACAAAAAAATTCAAATTCGGTTTCCCATATTTTGGTCCTTTTTGAGTGATTTGAAGGTTGGGATAACTTCCTGAGGTCATCTAGAACATAAATCAATCATAATCATCATCAGAAGCATCATATAAACCCTATACCGATTGTGTTTTCATGGCTTTATAACTTTTTTTGATTTTTATTATATATGCATTGTTCATCCAATTTGATTTGATTTTGTTGTTATTCATGATGTTTGTAAGGTTTCTGGACCAATTTCGTGAAGTTTCATGGCCGAAACCTCATTCTGCCATTGTTAGGGTTCTATGGCTCATTTGGGGGTTTATGATTTAGTAAATATAAATGAATTCTAATTACTTATATGAACTGTATTTGATGTGGGTAATACCATGGTGTGTTCAATTTGAGGAAAAATTACAGGTATCATGAGTTTCGAAGAAACCTAGTTTTCATACAAAACTGGATTCGCAGGAAATATGGTAGGAGATTTCGCAGGTGAAATCGCAGGAACCAAGGTTGAAGATGATCATCTGGCGCGAATTCCATAATTCAAATATTTGTTTGTTTTTATTATTATTTAGGTTTGGTTTATATTACACAACGCGCTGGCAGCACAGTTGGTAAGGCGTGCAGGCATATGAGGGTGAAAACCAGGGTTCGATTCTGGCTGTGTGCGTTTAATTTTTGCTTTAATTTATTTCTTTTTTGCAGGTTGATAATATAATAGGTTGGTTACGTTAATAGATCACCAGCGTACGCTGGCCCTGTTGGTTTTGTGCTGCGTGTTTGAGGTAAGAGGACCTGGGTTCAAATCCCAGGTCCTTTCTTTTTGGGCAATTTTCCTATGTTTTCTTATTTAAATTTATTTTATTATATTACTTCTATTTTATTTAAATTGGTATATATATAAATTATAAAGAATATTTTCTAATACCATTAAAATACTTTACTTCATATTCTTGAAATATTATAATTTATTTTCCTCAAAAAAAAAAATCTAAATTGTTTATATTTATTTTTATAATATGTATATCGTTGTAAATAAATTAATTTATTTTAATTAACCCTAATATTTCTTATATACATAAACCCTAACTTTCTTTTATAAATCCTCATTATATTGTAAATATTAATTTATTTTTTTATTTTAATTTTATAATTTGTTCATATTATATGTAGTTTTATAATTTAAATAATTTAATTAAGTAGTAAACCCTAATCTATTTTTCTAAATAATTAAAAACCATAATTTTATTTTATGAATATAATTTATTATTTTTTATATGCTTATTTAATTATAATTAGATATTTTTATAATATGTATATAAATTTAAATCATTAGAATAATTAGTCATATTTATTAGTACATAATACTTATTATTTATTTCTTTTATTAAATTCTCTTAAAAAATATTTATTTATTTAATTTTGAACTTTTAATTTATTTCTTATTTATGATGTTGTACTAACCCTCTTATATTTATTTATTTTTTATTATTGTTACTAACCCATTTAATTATTTATTTATTTGCCCATTTATTTTAATTATTTTAATTATTATAATGTAATTGTACCTACTATGTAATAGTTGTAGAATTATTCTTATTATTTATTTTTAATTGCCATAGTTAGTAAAATAGGGAGTGTAAAACATGTTTGTATTTAAAATTGAATTTAGATCATTAATCTCAAGATAAATATACGAATTTGTACACGCACACACGTAAGTCGATCTTGGATCGTCATCTCACCTCTTAAGGGTTACCTCTCAAGTTGCCTAAACAAAAGGTCAAGTAAGGTGTAAAGCAAAGTCCCTTCTCTCATATCATCTAGTCCCTTAACAGATAAAAAGATCAAGTCCCTTCATGGTTGCCTTCGTAATGATCTTGTCCCTTTCGAATAAAGATGATAAGTCCCTTCGAATTGCTAAATACACCTTACAGTTGCCTAATCACAGATGTCCCTTCATTTGTCCCTCATACATCCAAGGTAATGACTACCTATTCCTTAATAATAGGGATAGTCTTACCATTTAAAGGATATTTAAGAACAGAAAAGACTTAACTTAGGGTAGGTTCCTCTTATGTACTTGCTCACCTTTTCAAAACATTTCAAAAACACTTCACATTTTCAAACAAATTTTCAAAACAAAGGCTTTATATATATCCGTACATGGATCATTATAAAGTACTTAAGAAAATTTTTAATCACACACTACACTTCTCAAAACAGTTTAAAGTGCGCTAAGTAACTAAGAGCCCATGGATAACCATGGATGTAAAGGGTGCTAACACCTTTCCTTTACATAACCTACCCCCCGAACCCAAAAAAATCTTTTTAACGTCTTTCATGTTCTTTTATGCCCTTTCCTTTGGATAAAATAAAAGTCGGTGGCGACTCTTGCTATCCGCAACATTTAACTAAAGTCAGTTCTCCCACCGTGTTACACTATCACCTAGTGATAATTGCTTTCTGAAGTATTTTTAGTTACACCATTTTGTAAACTCTGTGTGATTTCCTTGAGTGACTAGTGTAGTCAGTAGAATCAAGAAGACTTTGACTATAGGTCTTAGTGATTGTATTCATAGTTTTTGAATAGTGGATTAAGACCTCGTTGAGAGAGGAAAAATCACCTTGGCGGGTGGACTGGATGTAGTTTTAGTTCAAACGAACCAGGATAAATCAAAGTGTCTTTTTTAGTCATTATTTTATAAAACTCAATTCCAATCTCCTTCCTTGTATTTTTCGCTCCTTCAATTGGCATCAGAGCTCTAGGTTCTGAGATATACACTTAACCGTGTCAGTAGAAGATCCAAAAAACAAACACAATGGCAGATTTAGTCAACAACAACAATGATTATCAAAATGACAAGATCAACGGAAAACTTCCAGTGTTCAATGGTGACAACTTTGAACTGGAAGGATGTTCTGGAAAGTTTCTTTCCGGCTCTAGATGTAGATCTCTGGGATATGGTGACAGATGGATACAATCATCCTGTTGAAGCAGATGGCCAGAAGATCGAAAGAAAGAATATGTCAGCTCAACAGAAAAAGGAATTCAGAAACCATCACAAGGCAAGAACCATACTTCTGAGTGTTATCTCCTATACAGAATATGAAAAGATCACTAACAGAGAATCAGCCAAACACATGTTTGACTCTCTGAGGATGACACACGAAGGAGACAAAAGCTCTGGCACTCATCCAGAAGTATGAAACCTTCAAGATAGAAGAAGACGAAACAATTGAGAAAATGTTCTCAAGGTTTCAAATTCTGGTTGCTGGACTAAAAGTTCTGGACAAAGGTCACTCAACAGCAGATCATGTGAAACATATAATAAAAATTTGAGCAATTTACCATGAATTTTAATGATATAATAATTTTTTAAATATTTAATTATGAAAATAATATTATTTTAAATTTTACATGAAAGACAAGAATGTCTCGTCTAATTTGAAGATCATGTTCCAATTTTAAAAATTGGTTCCTAATAAATAGAATGAAAAGAATTTAAACTAAAATTCAGTTAAAGTATAAATAACATTAAAAAATATTTATAAAAAAAGAAAGAAATTATCTATATATATTTAAATGTTCACTGACGAGGCAAACATTTCTTTTTTAACTCCAATACTAATATCGATATGTTTTAATTAATAAAAAAACTAAAAATTAAAGTTGTAAAATATGATAATACATTGCAACCTTTTATTTTTGTTAAATATCACAAATCACTATAATAATTATAACCATATGATATAAAAAAATATAAACATTCAAAATTTTGTATATTAAATATATTCTTAAGATTATGAGACCCTCTAAATTTGAGACATTGTAATAAGAATCTCCACATTTTATTAGAGTTAAGTAGTATCACAAAAGAAAGTCGAACTAATTATAAAAAATATAAAATTTTAAAAAAATTGTACTAAGCTATATTAGAATTATTTTTTTTAAATAACCACTTATTTCATATTAATTACCGAATAAACTAATATTTCAAATTTATGACGAAAGGAACCATGTTTTAGAACGAAGGAAAGAAGAGTTTTCATTGTTATTGGTGAATGCATTACCTCTAACACATAAGCGTCATCTATTAAGACTCATGCATGTATGTGTTGCCATCTCCAAATGGCGCATACATTCATGTATTAGGTGCATGTGCCATTTCAAATGGTGCATCATTTATTTTTTAATTTAAATTTTAATAAATTTTAATTTAAAATTCGTAATAAAAGAGAAAATTTAATTTAATTTAAACTATTATTTCATAAAATTAAAGGTTACAACAATTGTATTGAAAATCAATGATCCGCCCGATCGAAACGTCTCTGGTTCCACATCCCGACGCATTAGCCTGCCTTTGTGGTCTCCCACGATTTTCTTGATGTGTATGGGATCTTTGAGTATTGGCTTGAGGAAAGGTGGATGGTGTGAGGGTCCTGGCGTATTTGACATATTTTCAATCATTTGTCCCCAGTTGTTGAGGGGTTACTGCTAACGGTGTTGCCATTATTCAATTCGGCGTCCATGTTGTCGAAGTTGGTTCGAATGAGGTGGAATCGTATGAATTATCGCGAACTATAGACAAATATGGTGTCTGTAACCCCTCAATTTCATAATTTAATTATTTATTTAATTATTTATGAACATGTGGTAATTTGTGGTATTTTGTGGAATATTAAGAAGAATGAATTATTTTATTAAATAGTGATATTAAAATAATTGGATATTATTTAAATATTATTATTAAAAATATAATAAAAGAAGTTGGAGGTCTTAGGGGTATGATGATCTTTTGAGAAGTTTATGAGAAAAGGGAATACGCTTGGTTTCTCATAATTCGTGTTTTTGGATGAAGATTGATGGTTGTTCTGAGGAACAAGGAGACAAATGGTGGAATGGCTCAAGAAGTGATCGAGAAAGCTCAATCGACTAAGGTATGGGGAATAGTTCTCTTTCAATATTTATAATGTATCGATAGTCTTATGAGAAAATGAGATTTTTGAGGGAAACCTTAGGGTTAAAGGAATTGTTGGTAGATTGTGGATGATTTAATGTTGTTAGATGTTATAATTGATGATTATACGATGATAATGGGCAGGAAGAGTGAATTATGTTGTTTTCTATTGATAATTGGTGGTTTCAAAGGTTTTGGGCGTGGCTGGGATGTGTGGAAAATCGCAGGGTTTTCTGCTAAAAATTGCCTTCTCACTTAGCAAGCGAGTAAGACTTTGGGAAGTTCGCAAACAGATAGTTGCTCGCTTAGCGAGCGAGTAAGACTTTGGGAAGTTCGCAAACAGATAGTGGCTCGCTTAGCGAGACCTATAGATTTTTGAAAAATAATTCCTTTTCCAGAATGACTCGTAATGTCTTATTTTGTTGTATTGTGTTGTTATGATGTTGCTGTGAATTCTTACCATGCTATATGTGTGAGAACTATGATGAAAATAATGCTTAGATATTTAGGTGGCATTATGATGATATGTAGTATTGATGACATGAGTAGATAAAGTAGTAGATGTATGAATGATGAATAATGATGAATGCTGATGCAAATGTTGATTAAGATGATTATGTTGATGTTGTTGCATCGTTGCATTCATAACATACTTATGATGATAGAGGCTTCATTCCCATAATGGGGATTGAGGTGTTATTGTTTATGTTGTGCTCCCTTGTGGAGGATTGATGGTTCAGTGTTCATCCATGATGATGTTTCGGTACAACTTGCATATTATGAAGATTGCATTTCATTCTTGGTGGCATAACATGATTGCATTTGTTTTATGATGATGTGATAGATTTTGTTGTATGTGGGTGAGACTTGATGTAAATGATGTATAGTTGTATGTTGTCTTATAATTCTGTCTTTATATTATTTATATTGAATATGAATTTACTCACCCTGCCTGCGTTTCATGATGGTTTATTATGTCATCCTACATATACTCAAGAATAGCTCGGTGTTTGGAGGTAGCTTGGAGTGTGCCCTTTTATCGTTTATAGAGCCTAGGTGGTGTCCTGCTCTGTGTCATGTAACACTGGGAACACTTGGATTATTTTTGTTGTTTTTTAACACATGATTAATGATGTTTTGGATTTCAATTGAATCTTTAAATTATGTTGAAATGAGTTGACAATGATGATTATCCGCTGCGTATTCAAATGATGTTTGTGTATATAATGAAGCATGTTGTAACTCGTGTTACGAGACATGACACATAAACGAGTATTAGTGATGTTTTGTTGAAATGTGATGCCCTTTCATGTTGAACTCTGATTTTTATTGAGTAGTTTTGTATATTTATGTTGTGGGGTAAAAAGGGTGTTACAGTGTCGACATGTGGTTGTTTGCGGTATGAGTCAGACTCTTGGTGTTGTGTTTGGATGTATATTGTATATTGACGTTGTGAGCTTGGTAGTTAGGTTGGGGTGGGTTGATATTGTTGTTGGGTTTGCTAATGGTGTGGGGTTTGTTGTTGAGCGGGTGTTTTTTGTTGGGCGTATGATGACGAAGTTCGTTTGCATGGGTCGATCAAATACCTCGGCTCAGACACAAATTGTGTCGTTGTAACCGACCTATAAACCAATTCATATGATATTGAGTTGGTCTAACACCTTGTATGCTAGGCTCGTTTAAGATGAAGCGACGTCAATTCCTCCATTGACAACACATACATCTCTTTAGCAAAATCTTTTCAATCATCATAACCCCATTGGGCATCAATTCTTTGTTGATATCAATCTCCCAAACACATCGGAGCGATTAGAATTTATTGTTGCATGCCGAACTATAGTTTAACACAGTCACTCTGGTGCATCTCCACAATAGTAAACCTAATGATTGGTGTTTTTACTTTTCAAACTACAACATCATCGATGTTAGCTTTATGGTCGAGACCCAAAAACAATACCCTTAACTAACAGTGGATAAAGTTTTTGTTTTGATTTTAAGATATGTTATGATATATGGTTTTGTTAATATTTTGGTAGATTCTGATGAGTTGATAGAGATTCTAATGGTATGAACTCTAACCAAAATTCTAAGAAATTGATCTTTAGCTGCTAGAACGTATTTTATTTGGTTTATTGTTATGTTGGTTGCAATATTTATTGTGTTGAATTTTTATTTGTATCCTTAATAATCCTCTAGATATTTCTTATATTTAGAATATATTTTAATAACTTTTTTTCTATGTCATTAATATATTATTTTACTGTTAAATAAATAATTTTAGACTTTATAACTACATATGCTTCCTGGAACGGTTGAAAATATTTGTAATGGATGGTACATATAATAATTTCTGATGGAACATAACATTAATGACCATCTGCTATGGTTGCTCAACATAAATGTGGCATGTCTTGGTTCTATTATTAGAAGAACAGTAATACTCCAACACAAATTTTCAACATAATATCTTTATTAAATCAAATTTATAAAATATCTACAAATTTTATATATTTCTAACCATTCCTCATTCACTTTCACACATACATGTTTTAGATTTTCTAATATTTTCTGCAAGATGATTTCGTTTGAGAAGGTTTTATTAAATCAAGCTTTGCTGTTTGTGATATGCTTATCAATGAATATGGCAGCAACTGCAAGGGTGCAACTATGGAAGATTGAACATCATCACAAAATATGTAAGAAATACTATCTCTATTTTAGATTTAAAATCGTCTTGTTTCCTTTATAAATATCTATTTGAATTTTAATTACATTATTTAGATCTTTATGAAGATATTTTTGTTTATTTAATGTTATTTTTTAATCAATAAAAATATGATAAGATGAATATAAATTAACTATTTTTATTTTTCATTTGAAAATTGTAATTTCTAATTCATTTCCAATGTTGATGCCATGCTTGTTAGGGAATATCAAAGATGGAAGGCTATTTTATATTGTTGATGATTATCCACGTCGTCACAACTACGTAATCCAAACTCCTCTACCTCCTCTCTCTCCATTTCTTCCACCACCTTATTCTCCGCCTCCTCCTCCTCCTCCTGATAATTCTCCGCCTCCACCCTCTCCACCTTTTCTCTCTCCATTTCTTCCACCACCTTATTCCCTGCCTCCTCCTCCTAATTATTCTCCACCTCCACCTTTTCTCTCAGTTCCTTTTCCACATTTTACTTCTCCAACTTTACCTTCTCCTCCTGATTCATGATATTGATGATCTAAAGCAACAATGGTGGGAGAGTGGTTGAGTTGTTTTGTTGGCTTTGAAGGTAGCGCGTGAAAGTATTTTGTGGCTTGGTATGGAAACAACAATACGACTGGCCAGAGGGGAGCAGTTTGGTTGACGGTGGTGTGGAGCATTTGGATATCTAGGAATGAAATAGTTTTCAATAATGGTAATTGTAATCTGAATTATAAGTAAAGACACGCTTGATGTTTCAGTGAAAGTTATTGAAGTTATGGAAAGAAGGGGCAAAGAGGGGAAAGCTCAGATGGAGGTGAAATTGATGTCCTTATCATGAATATCATGTCTCTAAATAATAGAGAATGAGGGAGCCTTACGAAGAGGAAAAAT
The DNA here is from genome assembly GCA_963966055.1 of Lathyrus aphaca. Classification (NCBI taxonomy): domain Eukaryota; kingdom Viridiplantae; phylum Streptophyta; class Magnoliopsida; order Fabales; family Fabaceae; genus Lathyrus; species Lathyrus aphaca. The sequence continues at coordinate 537,181,994 of OZ014524.1, forward strand.
ATTAATTTTTTTATTTGTTCTAAGAACTTTGATATTTGTTGTTAAATGTGTGGCGAGTCTTTAGGACAAATAGTGTAAGAACAAGAGTTGTCTCTGCACTTCATCTGTATGTTTTGATGATAACAATGACGTATTTGTGAAAGAACTATTTTATGTTCTGATGTTTGTTATGTGTAGATCATATATATTGAATATATCAAATCAAACAAACATTATGAAAATATACGCAAATGATAATATGCGAAGTTACTATGTGTAACACTAGTCACAAGCGTACCGAAGAAGCAAGTGTGCTTCTGTATTTGAACATAATCAGAAAGATCCAAGGATGTCTGATGTTGCTGTTATGAGAGTGGTTCTGATCAGAAAGCGAATGAAGCTTCTGATATGTTAATCTTCTGAAGAACTAAGTTCTGAAGACTCTGATGACTTGAAGTTCTGAAGACTGAACGTCTGAAGACCAAGTGCAGAAAAACTCTGGAGACTTAATGGTTCTGAAGATTAAGGTTCTAAAGAACCAAGTGCTAAAGACTATGAAGACAATGTTCTATGTGAACAGGGTTCTGAAGATTCTAAAGACTTGAAAGTCTAAAGACCATGGGTTTCAAGCCAAGTGCTAAGGTTCTGAAGAACAAACTTTTGTGTGAACAAATTCTGAAGACTGAAGACTTAAGTTCTTTGAAGACCAAAGTATCATATTCTCTAACTCATGCTTCATTCAATCATCTGCAATCATAAGTCTCTGAAGTTTAGAATACAATGTTACCGTTAGCAAGGATAATACTCAGTACGATAATGCTTTATCCCATTACCTCTCCACTAACCTTAAATTTTGGGAAAGGATAATACACGGTGGTACTATTTTCATCCTTGTCTAACAACATTCATCTGTAGCCAGTTATCTTGTAACGACTCTTTTATGCTTGACTATATAAGGAAAGAATCACATGATGTGTGATGCATTTGTTGAGACCATAGTTGCTTCTATGATCTACAACTGTAGGAAAAAAACGGTATGTTGGTTGTCTATGTTGGTTGTTGTTGATGGTGGTTATTAAACGCCATAACCAAAGAGCTGTAAAAATATACTTCTAGTACAAAACCATTGGTTTATCTGTTGGTATTAATTGATATAACCATAAAGGTTAAAACACACATACAACCAAGTTGTCAAGATGGCCTTTGAATCATGTTGTGGATGTTGTCATACAATCATATAAGGTTGATGATTAACAAAGATAACTATGGAACAAACCATAAAGAGTTTGATTGAATATGCAGCTCACAAGCTGATTACTCTTTGACAACAATCTACTTATGCAAAGAGATCTTAGATTCACAATGTGCTTAACTTCATATGCTACAAGAAGCTATCTATGCTGCAGAAGACAAGAAGATGATCATGGAATCTCCAATTACAAATCTACAACAAGAATGTTGTGTATCTGAATTGATCATTGGATTGAAGAAGAACAAGGATTATCGTCTAGAATGTTCGTAAAGTGAATCAAGATGAGGAAGTTCCACTCGCGTTCAAACGGAGATCAACAAAGCTTGCAAAGCTTTTGAAGAAGAAGACTTCAACAATTAAAGTACTCAAAGGCTATTGTCCGAGAAGAAGTCACTTGAAGAAACAAAAGAACACACATTTGTGCTACAATACAATGTATTATCTTAGTGTTTATTTAGGATCTTCTTATGTGCTTAAATTACGAGTTTACAACTGCTTATACATGTAAGAAGAAAACTCTTATAAACATTACCCACTTCCATAAAGGACCAAATGAAGGTAGAAACATTAGGAGGCTCAGAACTTAGTAGTTAGTTCATTCTCGGAACTAGGTATTATGGTGAATTGCTTTGGGCCTAAGTTTCTGGTGCTGCTCAAAACTATGTGTTATGGAGCCTGAAGTCGCAATGGTTGTTGTTCATTTAGTCACGGTGGTTGGCCGCACAAGGAAGTTGCAATGGTTATTATGCAGTTAGTCACAGTGTTTTGTCACGCAAGGATTTCACAATGATTGTTGTGCAGTTAGTCATGGTGGTTGACCGTGCAAGGAGGTCACGACAGGTTGTTGTTCAGTTACTCATGACAGGTTTCCGCGTAAGGAAGTCGCAACTTCGATTGTGCAGTTAGTCACGACAGGTAGTTGCACAATTGTAATCATGGTTTGGTTATAATGGATTAAGTCCTTGATGAAGGCAAATCATATTGCGGGATGGACTGAACTAGCTTGAGAGTTACTCAAGTGAATTAGGATATATTGTGTGTTCTTTATGTTGCTGTAAGCCCTAGAGGCCAATACTTTTTGGTACTTGTATCAGATTATTCGTTTAATAATAAAAGGCATTTCTTTATTATGTTTGTCTTTCAGAATAATAAAGTCCCTAGAATAGTTAGTCTGTTTAATGAAATATTAAGTGTGACTTAATCATGAGATCCCATTAAACATAAAGACATTATTCTTAAAATATCCGTAGTCAAGCTTTATTGCAAAGTGGGATAACATTAAAGCATTGAGACTATTATGAAGATAGACTGATGATCACATCTCATGGATCATGGATAAAGAGTTATCAAGTCTTGACATAGGTATAAATATTAGGAGTAATATTTATACCGGATTGACCCGCTATGAGAATACTACATAGTATGTTATGCAAAGTGTCATAAGTTATTCTCATGGTGATAATGGTGTATTACCACCCTTCGACCTGAAAACACTATGGACCCTAGATGTAGAGTCGGGTGCTTTATTGCTGATCAAACATTATCCGTAACTGGATGATCATAAAGACAGTTGATGGGCACTCCACGAAGCATGCTGAGGGACATGAGTGTCCTAGATGGAATTTGCCAATCCTGCATAACAGGAGAAATGTCTAAGGGCCCAATATTGAACTGGACAAGGATGACACAGTGTATGCCTTGTGTTCAATATAGACATAGGGGCAAAAGGGTAATTGTACAAACATATATTATCACGAAAAAGGTTTTGTCAGATCACATGACATTTTCGTGACTTGGGTAGCAGTGATGTGTTGCTAGATACCGCTCACTGTTTATTATGTTAAATATATAATTTAATATAATTACCAACGTTACGAAATCCTACAGGGTCACACACATAAGGACAGTTTGATGAGAGATAGAGAAATCAAAGGAACACCGTAAGGTACGGTGCACTTAAGTGAAAATAGAAATTCGGATAATATAATAATAATTATTGTTATTTTATAATGGTTATAAAATAATAATAAAATAAATATATTTATTATAATAATAGTTATTATAATAATATATAATATTATGTGAATTGGGCTTTTAACCCGCAGCCCACAAGAGAGTCTATAAAAGGAACCCTTGTGATGAAGCTTTCACTTGATGCAATTTCGTTTTTGATTCTCTTTTCTCACTCAAATAATTCCGTTCGTAAGCAGCTAGCACTGTGACCGGAAGCTGTTCGTGTGGACTGAGTAGAGGCGTTGCACTTCATCAACGCTTGTGATCGCTGCATCAAAGATCTGAATCGCCACAAAGAGGTAACGATTCTATCACTGGCCATGCTCATTCGTAAGGATCACTAAAGGAAATTTTTGTTTTCCGCTGCGTTTAGATCACAATTTTCCTTCAGTGGTATCAGAGCCACTTACGAAACCATGGATCTGATAGCTGTTAAATTTCCGTCTTTTCTGTATTTGATTCGATTAAAACACAGAATGAATTTAACAATAAACGATTAATTAAATTTGGCATCTGTTGTGTACGATTTGGATGATTGATGTTGATTATGCTTCAGAAACCGACATTAGTATGGTGAAGTTGTGCGATACATTGATCATCCATAGGTTACACAATTAGATCGATCACTTTTATATAAGATATAAGAAATTCTGATGCAAAGATGGTATATGGGATATACTGTTTTGATTTCATCCATTCAATCACATAAGGATTGTAATTCTTTTGAAAGATCATCATTTTCATTCGCTTCGGAATCCGACGTTAGTATGGTGAAGCAATGACATGTTGATCTATCATATTGAGTTATCAATCGAGTTGTGTTTGACGGCATGAAATTGTTGCATTAGGATTAATGGCAGTACAAGTGTTGTATTGCCGCAGCGGAACCCCCGGCTAAGTCTGCAAAGTGTGATCAATCATCCGAAATTTAATTTAGTTTATTTAATTATCGGAATTTTAAACTAATAATAAAAGTGTGTTTATTATTATTTATTTGTGGTGATCAGTTATGGCCTTAGTTTATCCTTTGTTATTGTTTTGGGATTTTTAAATACGGCCTGCGTGTCGTGCCTCTCTCTCAATCTCTTTATGTAACTTCTTTTCTCATCTCACTCCCTCGTATGTAAAACGAGTTTTCTTATATGTAATGTAATATTATGTTATGAAGAAAAAAGAAGTATTCAATATTAAAGGAGGATAACCTTGGAGATCATGCTTGGAGAAGCTTAGATCGTTATTAGGTTAGCTTAGGTTCTCTCATTGGCTTGAGAGAACAATTGCGTTAGGGGCCATAATTGTATCTTTTTATATGTATGTTGATGCATGGAATTGTATGTTGATGCATGTGAGAGACGTTTTGCATGTTAAGCCGGTGAGATCAAACTAATAACAAATTCCCTCAAAATTAAATATTAAGTTTATGCTTTCCAATTTTTAGCACTCATCAAGACTAGTATCGAGCATTGTAGGTTTCGCCTACGCGAGGTGCATGTTCTATATTAGTAAGGTGTGATGGGATAATTGTAATATCCAATTGCTAAAACAATGGGTCAAACTTAACTAAACAAATTATAATAAGATTATACATGTTTAGAAGCAAGAATTGGGAATGATTCATGTGATGGATCAGAATAAGGAGTTATTCACCCAATTGAAAATATTCGAGAGTTGTATGAGATACAATTGGAAGGAGTTCCTACCTAAATAACTTAGTTTTGTGTAATCAGCCTAACGCTGACTTAAAACAAAGTGAAACATGGATCTCGACCCACTAGAAAGTCTTCCAACGGGATTTTCCGAATCAAATGATGAGGGTCATTTGTTTTGAATAAAATAGTGGGAGCATATTTGATTAAAGGCATAATTAAATATGTTGTTTTTAATGATACTTATATTTTCATATTTCTCTTGTAGATTACCATGACAACAAACACATCGAACAATATTTTGCGATCCATCCTAGATAAAGAAAAATTGTCTGGGACAAATTTCCTGGATTGGCACCGTAATCTGAGGATTGTCCTCAAGCACGATAAGAAGCTGTATGTCTTGGAGACACCAGTTCCTGAGGAGGAACCTCCTAGTTCTGCACCAAAGGCAGAAAGAGATGCTTATAAGAAGAATTTCGATGATTCCAATGAAACCGCTTGCCTCATGCTTGCTACCATGAACTCTGAGTTGCAAAAGCAACACGAGAACATGTCTACGTTCGATATGATCGGACATCTGAAAATGCTTTATCAAGAGCAAGCAAGAAATGAGAGGTTTCAGGTTTCAAAGTCCCTTTTTAACAGCAAGTTAGCTGAGGGAGCCCCTGTAAGTCCCCATGTACTCAAGATGATTGGGTATGTGGAGAACCTTGACAGATTAGGGTTTCCCCTTGGAAAAGAACTTGCGATTGATCTGATCTTGCAATCGTTGCCAGAGAGCTTCAGTCAGTTTGTCCGGAATTTCAATATGAATGACTTGGACAAAAGTCTTCCAGAACTGCTAGGCATGTTGAGAACTGCTGAGCAGAATATGAAGACAAAAGGGAAATCCATTATGATGGTTAGTAATGGAAAGAAACAGAACAAGAGGCCCATCAAACAGGGTGGTAGAGGGAAAGGCAAGGAAGTTGCCAAACCCAAACCCATTCCTCCTGTTTTGAAGCCTAGTGGAGGAATAACAAAGGAGGGCACTTGCTTCCATTGCGGTAAGACCAGACATTGGAAGAGAAATTGCCTAAAGTACCTGGAAGATAAGAATAATGGAGTAGAGACTTCAAATTCAGGTATTTTTGTTATTGAAATTAATTTATCTACTTCTGCATCATGGGTATTAGATACTGGATGCGGTTCTCACATTTGTACTAATGTGCAGGGGCTAAAAAGGAGTAGAGATTTGGCAAAAGGTGAAGTTGACCTACGAGTTGGCAATGGAGCAAAGGTTGCTGCTTTAGCTGTAGGAACTTATGTTTTAACTTTACCTAGTGGTTTAATAATTCAGTTAGAGAACTGTTATTATGTACCTGCAATTAGCAGGAATATTATTTCCGTTTCTTGTTTGGACAAGTTTGGTTTTTCATTCATAATAAAGAACAATTGTTGCTCCATTTATTTGAATGATATATTCTATGCTAGTGCAAAAATGAATAATGGACTATATGTCCTTGATCTTGAAATGCCAATTTATAAGATTAATAATAAAAGGTTGAAACCTAATGAGTTGAATCCAACTTACCTTTGGCACTGTCGATTAGGCCACATAAATGAGAAACGCATTTCCAAACTCCATAAAGATGGACTCTTGGACTCTTTTGATTATGAATCATATGAGACATGCAGATCTTGTTTAATTGGAAAGATGACAAAGTCCCCATTCACAGGAAAAGGTGAAAGGGCTAATGATCTTTTGGCACTCATACATACTGATGTATGTGGACCACTGAACATACCAGCCAGAGGAGGTTTTCAGTACTTCATCACTTTTACTGATGACTTTAGTAGATACGGATATGTGTATTTAATGAAACACAAATCTGAGTCCTTTGAAAAGTTCAAGGAATTCAAGAATGAAGTACAAAACCAACAAGGTAAGAATATTAAAGTTCTTCGATCAGATCGAGGCGGTGAATATTTAAGCCTAGAATTTGATGACCATCTAAAAGAGTATGGGATTCTATCCCAACTTACTCCTCCTGGAACACCACAATGGAATGGTGTATCTGAGAGAAGAAATCGAACCTTGTTAGACATGGTCCGATCCATGATGAGTCACGCCGATCTTCCAAACTCCTTTTGGGGACATGCATTATTAACAGCAGCTTACACACTTAACCGTGTTCCATCCAAAAAGGTTGATAAGACACCATATGAAATATGGAGTGGTAAGAAACCACATATGTCTTACATGAAGATTTGGGGTTGCGAAGTTTACGTCAAACGACAAATTTCAACCAAGCTTGAGCCTAAATATGACAAATGCTTATTTGTGGGGTATCCTAAAGAAACAAGAGGATATTACTTCTACAATCCTTCTGAGGGCAAAGTGTTTGTCGCTCGAACTGGAGTCTTTCTGGAAAGGGATTTTATTTCCAAAGGAAACAGTGGGAGGAAAATAGAGCTTGAAGAAATTCAAGAATCACAAAACATTGAAACACCTATGGAGGAACTAGAGCAGGAAACACAAGTAGTTGTGGAAGAGCAACCTGCTCAAGTAGAACAAGACCAGCGTAGGTCAAGCAGGATACGTCACCAACCTGAGAGATATGGATATCTCATAAGTGATCAGGGTGATGTATTACTCATGGATCAAGATGAGCCTGTGACCTACAAAGAGGCCATAACTGGTCCTGAGTCTGAGAAGTGGCTAGAAGCCATGAAATCTGAAATGGATTCCATGTACACAAACCAGGTTTGGACCTTGGTAGAACCTCCTATAGGAGTTAACCCTATAGGATGCAAGTGGGTCTTCAAGAAGAAGACTGACATGGATGGTAAGGTACATACCTATAAAGCAAGACTGGTTGCAAAAGGCTATAAACAAATTCATGGGGTTGACTATGATGAAACCTTTTCACCAGTTGCAATGCTTAAATCTGTTCGGATTTTACTTGCCATCGCTGCATATCATGATTATGAAATATGGCAGATGGATGTTGTTCCGACCCGGCCCAATCCCTCTTATTGGGCCAAAAAGGCTGACCCATTCTTCTTGCTCGACAGTGCGAGCACAACTATGAAAAGTGGCCTCTCAGTCGACCACTAATGATCCGACCAGGGAGAGACTTTCTAACGGCTAGTAGTGACCGTTTCCTATCTTCACGGACCCCTCGATCCGCACCTCATAAAATGAACCAATAGTCTTCCGGCTGGTCCTCTATATAAACTCTCTCATTTGAGAGGGTCAGGTATTCAATTCTCAACCCTAATACTAGTACTTGCTCACTGTCGCTCGGATACTTACTTTGGCATCGGAGTGTGTTGCAGGTACACCCCTTTTTCTTCTCCTCGACAACCATTTCCGCCCGCTCTCGAGTCCAGCTGTATTGGATCCTGATCTCCAGGTACGATCAGGTGGCGCCGTCTGTGGGAAACCAACTTCCCCGTTCTTCTTTCAAGATCCTCAAAGAACAAAAGTTTTAACAAAAATCTATGGCTGCTCGGGACAATCAGGAGAATCGATCGAACGATGGCATGATTCTCACACAACATGAGAGCAATGTCCAACCTCCCCTACATGATGATACCACGCACGACCAACCAGAAAAGAGGGCAGCATCGCCTTCACCCGATCGTGATCAACCCTTGGAAAGTCGCCCGGAAACTCTCGTTCCTTCGACTCCTTCGGGATCAGATTTCTCAGCACTAGCCGAAATCCTAAACCAGACAAACTTGTTACTCCTCGCTCATGGTGAAAAGATCGCTCGACTTGAAGATAACTCTCGCCGACCTCATTCTTCTAAGAGACCCCAAAGGGAGCCCACGCCATCTCCTCCGAAGAAAAGGAGAGGAAATACCGACGAATCAACAGGCAACAAACGTTTTCGTCGGTCATCTCCACGACCCTCTCCTAAAAGAAAATCAAGAAGGAGCAGATCAAGATCCGCTTCCCCTCGAGGAACAAAGAAACGTGATCACAGAGCGTCATTTGCTTCCAGTGACGATGAAGACGCTCGGGGCCCCTTGTCTTCTGAAATTATGGCGGCCAAATTACCGAGAGGCCTGGAGAAACCCCCTCCTTTGGGATCGTACGACGGCACAACCGACCCAGACGAGCACATCGAGAACATCGATGCCTTGCTCGACTATCGAGGTGTTCGAGGAGCAATTAAATGTCGGCTCTTTCCCACAACGCTGAGGAAAGGAGCAATGACTTGGTACAAGAGCCTTGAGGCCGAATCCATCACGTCGTGGAAGCAACTTGGGCGCACGTTCTCTAGGCACTTTACTGCGTCAAGACGACATCCTAAGACAGAGGCTTCGCTCGAAGCAATAATCCAAGGGAGGGACGAGCCGTTACGAACCTACATCGAAAGATTCAACAAAGAAGCGGTTCAAGTGTCAACAACCGACGACATGAAAAAGTATCTGCTTGAACGAGGGCTGCGTCCCTCGACAGATTTTCATAGGGCGGTCGGTATTGAAACCCCAGCGACCCTCGACGCGTTCCTGCTAAAAGCCCAAGCTTACATCCAATATGAAGAAAAGCAAGCGGCCAGTTCAGTAAGAGACGCCCGACGTCGAGAAGACGCCAAACCACATCGAACCGAGGAGCCCTCGACATCTCGTCGGGGAGGAGAAAAAAGAAAGGACGATCGCTCCCGTGAACCGCGGGAGCACCGGGGACCCATTGGTCGATTCCACGAGTACACGCCTCTCCTGGCCTCCAGAGAGAAAATCCTGTCTGAGTGCGCCAATTCAGAGTTTAAACAGGCAGGAGTACGCTTTCCGAGGCAACAACCTACCAGGCCCGGTACAGATAAAACGAAATACTGCAGGTTCCACAAGAGCCACGGGCACAACACAGAGGATTGCATACATCTCAAGGACGCGATCGAAATCCTCATCAAAGACGGGCATCTGAAGCAGTTCACAAAATCTAGAGAAAATCCTCGGCAGGACACACAAGAAACCCAGAAAATCGAAGAGGCCGTGCCCATCCCCGCGGACGCTAACATGCAGGTCGCCCTGAGCATCTATCGCCCGGAAGACTTCTTCTTACCAGACCATACCAAAGGCACAGGATACCTTTCCTCTCACAGTCCATGGGAAGCTTTCCCCTCGGCGATGGTCATATCGGGAGGCGGATTCAATAAAATCACGGTCGGTTCTGTGAAGAGGAAATTCGACCAGCTAATCGCCAAGGGGCCCGCGCAAAACGCCACCTTAGATCCTCCGAGGGAAGGTTCCGTACCCCTCGCATTCTACCGAGAAGAGCTCCTGGGAGGAGCACCAAACGCCAGCATCCCTTTACTCATCCGAGCACGCATGGCGAACTTCGACGTAAGGAGGATATTGGTAGACCAAGGAAGCTCATGTGACATCATGTACTCCCAACTGTTTTCAACGCTCCAACTGAATGAAACACACCTAACCCCATACGTTGGATCCGATCTGCAAGGTTTCAACGGAGCAGTATCCCGACCATGGGGTTATGTCGACCTGTTTGTCACTTTCGGGGCAGGCGAAACAGCTAGGACAGTTAGGGTCCAATTTCTCGTCGTGGATTGCCCGTCGTTATACCAGTGCATATTAGGACGACCGACTCTGGCCGAATTGATAGCCGTGTCGTCCACCGTCCACTTAAAGATGAAGTACTATACTACTTCGGGCAGAGTTGCCACATTGCACGGAGATGTTGACGCTGCCCATAGATGTTTCGAGGCAGCATCAAAAGGCCTCAGCTCAATATCGTACCAACCAGTCTCCCCGACACTGGATCCACCAGATGTGCCCAAGGCCTACCCTCAAGTCGATTCAATCGACTTAGACTGCAGGTTTTCACACAACGAGAGCATCCAGAGGCCAACAGAGGCCTTAGCCCGACCAATCCCGGACGGAGATTTCGAGCTAATTCCTTTGGGAGAAGATCCTGCTCGATGCGTCAAGATTGGAGCACACCTGCCCGAATTAGTGAAGCGGCAGTTGGAAGCCTGCCTCAAAGGGAACGCAGATTTATTCGCATGGAGTGCTGCGGAAATGCCAGGGCTCGACCCCGAAACAGCTTGTCATCATCTTTCTATCGACCCAACGTGTAAGGCGGTCGCTCAACGCAGGAGAAAGCAGTCGAGCGAGAAGACCGAAGCTGCCGAATCTGCCGTTAAAGACCTCCTAGAGGCAAAATTTGTAACTGAGGCCAGGTACACAACCTGGCTCTCAAATGTTGTACTCGTCAAAAAATCTAATGGAAAATGGAGAATGTGCGTTGATTATACCGATCTCAATCGGGCATGCCCGAAAGATGCATACCCCTTACCTAACATCGACAAATTGGTCGACAGTTCGTCCGGATACAAATTATTATCCTTTATGGACGCATACTCGGGTTACAATCAAATACCCATGGCTGTGTCCGACAAAAAATACACGGCCTTCATGACTGAGTCGGGCAATTATTTTTACAACGTTATGCCTTTCGGCCTAAAAAATGCAGGAGCAACGTACCAGCGTATGATGAATAAAGTTTTCCGAGCTGAAATTGGAGACATGCTCGAAGTGTACATGGACGACATGATCGTCAAATCTCAACAAGAAACAGATCACGCATCTCATTTGCGAAAAGTCTTCGACCAAGCACGAAAGTGCAAAATGCGTTTCAACCCTGAGAAATGCACCTTCGGTGTCCGAGCAGGAAAATTCCTCGGATTCTATTTGACCGAACGAGGAATTGAGGCTAATCCCGATCGGTGTCGAGCATTTGCAATGTTCCCAACTCCCACGTCAAAGAAGTCCATACAATCACTAAACGGAGTCATCACTTCCCTTGCCCGATTCGTGGCAAAATCTGCTCAACACGCCCTCCCCTTTTACAAGCTGCTCCGTAAGGAAGCAACGTTCGAGTGGACAGCAGAATGCGAATTAGCACTGTCCCACCTAAAAAGGGCATTAAGTGAACCTCCAGTTTTATCCAGACCAGAGGAAGGGGAAACTCTATATCTCTACCTCGCGGTCGCCAACGAAGCGGTAAGCGCGGCCCTTGTGCGCGAACGACCCGAAGGGCAAAAGCCCGTGTATTTCACGAGCAAAGCTCTCCACGGTCCAGAAGTTCGGTACCTTCAGATAGAAAAGGTCGCACTGGCCCTCCTCCTCGCAGCTAGGAGACTACGCCACTACTTCCTGGCTCACACCATCATCGTAAGGACTGATCAGCCCATAAGACAGTTGCTTGGTCGACCAGACATGGCCGGCCGAATGTTAAAATGGTCACTAGAACTGTCTGAATTCGACATTAAATTCGAAGGAAGACAAGCCCTCAAAGCGCAAGCACTGGCCGACTTCGTGGCTGAACTTACCTTCACCGAGCGGGACGCGCAAGCTTCATCTAAATGGGTCATTTTCGTAGACGGTGCATCTGGCCCAACGGGCAGTGGGGCCGGTATTATTCTGGAGAACGAGAAGGGGAACGTCATCGAAGTATCCTTGACTCTGTCTTTCCCCACTTCTAACAACCAGGCGGAATACGAAGCTTTCTTAGCAGGCATACGGCTCGCGAATGATCTAGAAGCAGAAGAGGTCACAATTTGCACAGACTCTCAATTGGTCGCTAGTCAAGTCCGTGGAGATTTCCAAGCCAGGAGTGATAGCATGGCCGAATATCTGGCCCTCGTAAAAGACGAAATAAAGCAGTTTAAGAGTGTAGAAATCAAACACGTTCCCTGGGAAAGCAACGCCCGCGCAGATATCCTATCCAAGCTGGCGAGCACTAAAAGGAAAGGAAACAACAAGTCCGTCATACAAAAACTGCTCCCCCAACCAAGTATTGGACATTCGTCACCCTGCACACACATTAACCTGGTGGGCGACACAAACTGTTGGATGACCCCAGTATTCAACTACCTAACTAAAGGAGAATTACCAACCGACCCGAAAGAGGCTAGTACCGTACGACGGAGGGCGTGCTCGTATTCTTTAGTAGGTGGACGCATGTACCGTCGAGGATTCTCTACGCCCCTCCTCAGGTGCGTAGAGGAGGAAAATATTCCACACGTCCTAAGGGAAGTCCACGAGGGAATCAATGCGCAACATCCGGGCGGACGTTCGTTAGCTCGTAAGATTCTGAGGGCAGGATACTACTGGCCCACCCTACAGCACGATGCAAAGGAACATGTAAAAAGATGCGATAAATGCCAACGACACGGGGACGTGCACATAGCACCTCCTTCCGAGCTAAAATCGTTATCATCACCCTGGCCGTTCGCATGGTGGGGAATGGACATTCTAGGACCCTTCGTCGTTGGGTCTGGTCAGAACAAATACTTGATTGTAGGTGTCGACTACTTCACCAAATGGATAGAAGCTGAGGCTCTGGCCAAAATTACTGCACTCAATATACTTCGATTCTTCAAAAGAAACATCCTCGCCCGGTTTGGAGTCCCCCTCGCTATTGTGACCGACAACGGAACTCAATTCACGGATAAACATTTCAAAGAATTCGTCGCGTCAATAGGGACAAAACAACATTTCGCATCAGTCGAGCGCCCCCAAACTAACGGGCAGGCCGAAGCCGCAAACAGGGTAATCCTAAGAGGTCTGAAACGAAGGTTGGACGAGCATAAGAAACACTGGGTCGAGGAACTACATAGCGTATTATGGGCGTATAGAACTACTCCCCATTCAACGACCGGAGAATCCCCATTTCGATTAGCGTATGGGACCGAAGCAGTAATTCCAATAGAGATGCATGTCCGTTCGAGACGCACGGAATTCCCCATGGACCAAGATGTCAATAACGAAGCTTTAAGAGACGAGCTCGACATGGTCGAAGAAATCCGATCAGATGCTGCCCTTCGAGAAATCATTCTCAAACAAAAGATAGCCGCTCGGTATGATTCCAAGGTCATCAGGCAGACATTCGAAGTAGGTAGCCTCGTCCTTAGAAGAAACCACAGGGATCCCCGCGAGGGAAAACTGACACCCAACTGGGAAGGCCCATATCGTGTTCGAGCAAAAACCGAGAACGGCGCCTATTACTTAGAAAATCTATACGGGGAAGAACTCGCTCGGCCGTGGAACGCCAAGAAACTCAAACAATATTATAGTTAAGCCAATCACCTTGCTCAACTCCCAGGGGAAGAGAAAGAGAGACCAACTGCGTGCCTAGGTACGAGCACGTCAGTCTAAATATCACAGACAAAGCAAGTTCTTTTTCGAGCAAAAGAAAAACTTGTCGCACGAACGGATACTCGAACGAGTCCGACGTCGCCTAAGTACCACGACCAGGTAGAACCCCAGCTCGCGATGGGACGTTCACGCCATGGAGCCCGGGCCATTATCTTGACCCGGGCACCGATCGAGGATACAACCCTCCAAGACTGATTGGTTCCCTTAACCAATCAGGTCGTCCACACCCCCCGTATATATCCAATCACTTCTAATTGATACAAATACGAGCATCAAACACTTAGTAAAAATAATAACAAATCATGTCCTCCGACGGACGAATAGTTGCGAGCAAACAACAGATGTAACCAACCTCCACGGTCAAGTACTTAACATTTAGAAAAAAGAAATGCGGCACCAAAAGGCCGACTTGTTCGGAATTACAGATAAAGGGGGCCACGCCCCCCCAAAAACAAAAAATACATTATAAATTATAAAGGCACGCAGGCCATTAATTAATTATATTTCCCACTGGTCGGGTCTCCTCTGCACAGGCCTCCATCTGGTCCGGCTGCTCCTCTGGTTGATCAAGTTGAGCATTTGCCCCCGGCTGGGAGTCGGCCACCACTAAGTCAGCAGGAACAACAACCTGGCCGTCCACCACTTTGTAAAGGTAATTCATCCGACCTACATCCAAAGCTAGATCGGGATGAAGAGCTTTCATTTGCTCCACCGCATTCAAGAAGCTGAACTCAGTCGACGCATTCAGATCTTCCATATCCTGGTCGATCCGAGCGAGGAACTGGGCCCTCGTCAGCAAATGCTTGGTGTCCTCGTCCTCATCCTCCTTGGGGAAGAAGGCATCTTTTAACTTCTTGTTTTGTTCGAGCAGCCTCTTTTTGTCAACCTCCAACTTGGCAATGACCGTTGCTCGTTCAGCCGATTCCGCGGTGACCTTTTTTACCTCCTCCATGGTCATCGACAGCTTGGCCTCGGCAGCAACCAACTGCTCCTTGAGTTTGCTATTCTCTCGCTCTAGCAGAGGGGACCCTTCGGCCGTCATCCAAGCCATGGTTAAGACCCGCATGACAGCACTCGCATCCTGGGCCAATGAAAGCCGCCGAGCAGGACGGTCCATTCCTTCCAGGAACAGAGAATCTGCCCGGTCCACCTCCATACTATTCCCTTCGAAGAAATTCCGGACAACGAAGCAAGGGGGTATCCCATGTTTTGGCTTCGGAGGAGCACCAGCCGTCAGGTCCACGGTAGCCGTCGTTTTATGTTTCTTCATTAAAGAACCGGTGGAAACCCCCGGAGAGCCCTGAACAAGCGGACCCGAGCCTGAACCACTTGCCTCAGTCAATTTGGTCTGCACGACCCTTGACCGTTTTCGCTGCTGCTGGACTAGCCGCTCATGGATTTTGTCCAGAGGATTAGTCAAAGAACCTGAAAAGAAAAACAAAACCAAAGTTAGCCACGAGCAATAAAGTCAAATCAAAACTTAACGAGCATAAATAAACAGATACCAAAAAAATCAGCTATCTCCTGCCCGTTATTACAAGCCAGCAAGTCAGTAACATTGATCAAAGGACGCTCCAGAGCTTCTCCCCCGTCTTGATCGACCATAACTTTCCCTTCCCCGTCCAATAAAGGGGTCGGAGTAAAAGAAGCTACCAACCTTCTGAAAGCTTCGAAACTGGCCGTATCGTCCTCGTCCAGTGTTTCCCCCACCTGGACAAATTCCCCCACTGGTCGCTCGTAATGCATATGACTCCAGGAGAGGGGAAACATCCATAATCTCCTCGGAATCACATCACCCTGGTCGTCCAACTTGGGTTCGTCGTTCTCATCGGTGTCAATTCCGAGAAAACTCATGGTTCGCACGGCAGCATCACTCACAGGTTTTATTAAAAAATAATCAGTCTTAAAAGCCCGGATGGATTCCGAGTGGGCCTTGAAGATCTTAGTTCGCTGTTTAAAGGACACGAATCCCTTCCGGTCGGTTCCTCGCCCGACTTGACGTTGTAAAGAAAACAGGCGGAAGAAGAGAGGGAGTGTGGCCCCGACGCCCAAGAAAGCACATGTCATCTCAAACGCCCTCAGGAAGGCGTAGGAATTAGGGTGCAGCTGAGAGGGGGCTATACAAAGATGTCCGAGCACAGCGCTCACAAAATCGCTGAAGGGCAGCGTAACTCCCAGGACCGAAGTAGCATATTCATACATCGAAAATGCTCGACCGCGAAAGTCTGAAAAGATGCGATCGTCATCTCCTGGGCAAGTCACGACCCAGTCAGCAAGATCCCCGACGACGGGCAGCGGTTCCGATCGAGGTCTCGAGAAGGAAGACACCTTGTCCAGTAAATCTTCCATCACCCATTCCTCGGGCGAGATCCTCGACTGAGCAGGACACTGAGGCGATTCCATCGACTGCCCCGCGGTACTTGTATCAGAACTGTCCGAAGTGCTTCCTGAGTTTGAAGGTAGGGACGCAGACGAATCCGTATTCCCCGAAGATGTGTCCTCGGAAAACACGTCCAACGGATTTCCGAGCGAGTTTTCACCTGAAAAGCAGAGGAAAGGCATCAGTGAATTCGATTAAGAATATCAAATCCACCCTTCCACCGCTCGACAAGTGAAAGGGCGCGCCTCAGCTCGGGAATTGCATCCCAAGCTGTAGCCCTGGCTGACCATTGCTCGAGGCAACAGCTGACGCCCAACAGTATACAGATAACGGAAACCTACCAAGAGACTAAAGTCTAAGTCGACCAAGGTCCTTGCCGACCCTAAAGCTAGGGTTTGTGGCCGACCAGTTACGGTGGCAGGAACTTTAAGAGTTTCCAATTCTAAATCCTAAAACTACCGGTAAAATCACCCTAAACCACATGCATTCTACAGAAACTAAGCTATATTCACTCAAGAAAGAAGAAAAGAACGGTACCTTGAGCTTGAGAAGACATTTTGGAGAAGATTAAGCTTCTGCGAATGGTGGTCGGTAAAAACTAGCGGTGGTCGACGGCGGAAGCAACGGCGGTTGAACGAGCAGAGAATTGAGAGAGAAGACGAAGCGAAAAGGCCAAAATGGGCCCCGAAAATCCTATTTATAGGAAAAAGGACACGTGCGCACGCGCGTGACCCCTAGGCGCTAGCCCCTAGACTAGCCGTCAAATCATTAATAGGCGCGAATATCCAGATATTCCAGCTTTTCGTTTCACATTCCTCTACCGGGCATCGTATTCTTTGCCCGAACCATCGACAGCGGAGATCCTCGACCATGGCCTCACACCCAGACGAGCACTGTATTGCTTTAAGTCACTGCCCGATAGTCCGAACAATGACTTGGGGGGCTCCTGTTCCGACCCGGCCCAATCCCTCTTATTGGGCCAAAAAGGCTGACCCATTCTTCTTGCTCGACAGTGCGAGCACAACTATGAAAAGTGGCCTCTCAGTCGACCACTAATGATCCGACCAGGGAGAGACTTTCTAACGGCTAGTAGTGACCGTTTCCTATCTTCACGGACCCCTCGATCCTCACCTCATAAAACGAACCAATAGTCTTCCGGCTGGTCCTCTATATAAACTCTCTCATTTGAGAGGGTCAGGTGTTCAATTCTCAACCCTAATACTAGTACTTGCTCACTGTCGCTCGGATACTTACTTTGGCATCGGAGTGTGTTGCAGGTACACCCCTTTTTCTTCTCCTCGACAACCATTTCCGCCCGCTCTCGAGTCCAGCTGTATTGGATCCTGATCTCCAGGTACGATCAGATGTCAAAACTGCTTTCCTTAATGGGAATCTTCTTGAGGATGTGTACATGACACAACCTGAAGGATTTGACATACCACAAGATGCCCAAAAGATATGCAAGTTACAGCGATCAATCTATGGATTAAAGCAAGCTTCCAGAAGCTGGAATCTTCGTTTTGATGAAACCGTAAAACAATATGGATTCATAAAAAATGAAGATGAACCTTGTGTCTACAAGAAGGTTAGTGGGAGCATGATCGTGTTTCTGGTATTATATGTAGATGACATATTACTCATTGGAAACGATGTCCCTACCTTGCAACAAGTGAAGACTTGGTTAGGGAATTGTTTTTCTATGAAAGACCTAGGTGAAGCAGCCTATATATTAGGAATTAGGATCTATAGAGATAGATCACAAAAACTGCTTGGCCTAAGTCAGAGTACATACATAGATAATGTGTTGAGACGCTTTAATATGCATGATTCCAAGAAAGGATTCATACCTATGCAACATGGTCTGTGTTTATCAAAAACACAATCCCCTTCAACTAAGGAAGAAAGGGATCGCATGAATAAGATTCCATATGCATCTGCAATAGGATCTATCATGTATGCCATGTTATGTACTCGACCAGATGTCTTGTATGCATTAAGTGCAACGATTAGGTACCAATCTGATCCCGGTGATGCTCACTGGGTAGCTGTCAAGAATATCCTTAAGTACTTGAGAAGGACTAAGGATTCATTCTTGATATATGGAGGTCAGGAAGAGCTTGATGTAATTGGTTACACTGATGCTAGCTTCCAGACAGATAAGGATGATTTTAGATCACAATCTGGTTATGTGTTCTGTCTCAATGGTGGCGCTGTGAGCTGGAAAAGTTCAAAGCAGGAAACGGTTGCTGATTCTACAACTGAGGCCGAGTATATTGCTGCCTCAAATGCAGCAAAGGAAGCTGTTTGGATCAAGAAGTTCATTAGTGAACTTGGCATAGTCCCTAGCATTGTGGATCCCATTGGTTTATATTGTGATAACAATGGTGCTATCGCACAAGCTAAGGAGCCTAGATCTCACCAACGATCCAAACACATACTTAGGCGTTATCACCTCATTCGAGAGATAATCGATCGGGGAGATGTGAAGATATACAGAGTACCTACACTTGACAATATCGCTGACCCATTAACAAAGCCTCTTGCGCAACAGAAGCATGATGGTCATACTAGATCTATGGGTATTAAGGGTATGCCTAATTGGCTCTAGTGCTAGTGGGAGATTGTTGGTGTAAGCCCTAGAGGCCAATACTTTTTGGTACTTGTATCGGATTATTCGTTTAATAATAAAAGGCATTTCTTTATTATGTTTGTCTTTCAGAATAATAAAGTCCCTAGAATAGTTAGTCTGTTTAATGAAATGTTAAGTGTGACTTAATCATGAGATCCCATTAAACATAAAGACATTATTCTTAAAATATCCGTAGTCAAGCTTTATTGCAAAGTTGGATAACATTAAAGCATTGAGACTATTATGAAGATAGATTGATGATCACATCTCATGGATCATGGATAAAGAGTTATCAAGTCTTGACATAGGTATAAATATTAGGAGTAATATTTATACCGGATTGACCCGCTATGAGAATACTACATAGTATGTTATGCAAAGTGTCATAAGTTATTCTCATGGTGATAATGGTGTATTACCACCCTTCGACCTGAAACCACTATGGACCCTAGATGTAGAGTCGGGTGCTTTATTGCTGATCAAACATTATCCGTAACTGGATGATCATAAAGACAGTTGATGGGCACTCCACGAAGCATGCTGAGGGACATGAGTGTCCTAGATGTAATTTGCCAATCCTGCATAACAGGAGAAATGTCTAAGGGCCCAATATTGAACTGGACAAGGATGACACAGTGTATGCCTTGTGTTCAATATAGACATAGGGGCAAAAGGGTAATTGTACAAACATATATTATCACGAAAAAGGTTTTGTCAGATCACATGACATTTTCGTGACTTGGGTAGCAGTGATGTGTTGCTAGATACCGCTCACTATTTATTATGTTAAATATATAATTTAATATAATTACCAACGTTACGAAATCCTACAGGGTCACACACATAAGGACAGTTTGATGAGAGATAGAGAAATCAAAGGAACACCGTAAGGTACGGTGCACTTAAGTGAAAATAGAAATTCGGATAATATAATAATAATTATTTTTATTTTATAATGGTTATAAAATAATAATAAAATAAATATATTTATTATAATAATAGTTATTATAATAATATATAATATTATGTGAATTGGGCTTTTAACCCGCAGCCCACAAGAGAGTCTATAAAAGGAACCCTTGTGATGAAGCTTTCACTTGATGCAATTTCGTTTTTGATTCTCTTTTCTCACTCAAATAATTCCGTTCGTAAGCAGCTAGCACTGTGACCGGAAGCTGTTCGTGTGGACTGAGTAGAGGCGTTGCACTTCATCAACGCTTGTGATCGCTGCATCAAAGATCTGAATCGCCACAAAGAGGTAACGATTCTATCACTGACCATGCTCATTCGTAAGGATCACTAAAGGAAATTTTTGTTTTCCGCTGCGTTTAGATCGCAATTTTCCTTCACTTTACTCTTGCTTTATGCTTTACTTTATATTTATGCTTCCGCAACGCAATCATAACATAACTTAATGTAATACTTCCCTTTGTGAAAAATAGTCAAGAGTGAAAACATCAATTCAATCCCCACATTCTTGTGTTTTTCTCACACCTTCAAATAAGATGTTTAGTGGACGTCGTTGAACTCGGTGAGTGCTTTAAGTGGCTTAGTCATTCTCTAGAAAAGAGATTTGTTTTCTCTTAACTTTAGTTTCAGGGATGTGGTTTTGTGGGGATTAATATGGATTGGAATGGGATCAAGTATAACTTCATTAATTTATATGTGTCGTGTAATAGTAAGAATATAAGAGTTATGTGGGTTGAGTTGATTAGAAGGAAAAAATTTGTAGCCAACTGAGGAATGATGTTTAGGTGGCAATTTCAATTCTGACTAATTTTGAGGAAAGGATTGGTTCTGGTTTAATCAATAGAAGTCGTGATACGAAAGATTATAGGAGTTTTATTGATAAGATACAACTTACTGATATGCCTTGCTTGAGGGTGGAGGTTCACTTGGTTTAGTGGTTGTGGCAAAGTGATGAGTAGGTTGGACATATTTCTTCTGTCAGATAATTTGATTTGTATGAGGAATGTTACGTCTCAATGGATAGGCTTACGAGATATTTTGGATCAGTTCCCTATTTGGGCCTAAGTTTCTGGTGCTGCTCAAAACTATGTGTTCTGGAGCCTGAAGTCGCAATGGTTTTTGTTCATTTAGTCACGGTGGTTGGCCGCGCAAGGAAGTTGCAATGGTTATTGTGCAGTTAGTCACAATGTTTTGTCACGCAAGGATTTCACAATGATTGTTGTGCAGTTAGTCATGGTGGTTGACCGTGCAAGGAAGTCACGACAGGTTGTTGTTCAGTTACTTATGACAGGTTTCTGCGTAAGGAAGTCGCAACTTCGATTGTGCAGTTAGTCACGACAGGTAGTTGCACAATTGTAATCATGGTTTGGTTATAATGGATTAAGTCCTTGATGAAGGAAAATCATATTGCGGGATGGACTGAACTAGCTTGAGATTTACTCAAGTGAATTAGGATATATTGTGTGTTCTTTACTCTTGCTTTATGCTTTACTTTATATTTATGCTTCCGCAACACAATCATAACATAACTTAATGTAATACTTCCCTTTGTGAAAAATAGTCAAGAGTGAAAACATCAATTCAATCCCCACATTCTTGTGTTTTTCTCACACCTTCAAATAAGATGTTTAGTGGACGTCGTTGAACTCGGTGAGTGCTTTAAGTGGCTTAGTCATTCTCTAGAAAAGAGATTTGTTTTCTCTTAACTTTAGTTTCAGGGATGTGGTTTTGTGGGGATTAATATGGTTTGGAATGGGATAAGTATAACTTCATTAATTTATATGTGTCGTGTAATAGTAAGAATATAAGAGTTATGTGGGTTGAGTTGATTAGAAGGAAAAAATTTGTAGCCAACTGAGGAATGATGTTTAGGTGGAAATTTCAATTCTGACTAATTTTGAGGAAAGGATTGGTTCTGATTTAATCAATAGAAGTCGTGATACGAAAGATTATAGGAGTTTTATTGATAAGATACAACTTACTGATATGCCTTGCTTGAGGGTGGAGGTTCACTTGGTTTAGTGGTTGTGGCAAAGTGATGAGTAGGTTGGACATATTTCTTCTGTCAGATAATTTGATTTGTATGAGGAATGTTATGTCTCAATGGATAGGTTTACGAGATATTTTGGATCAGTTCCCTATTTGGTTGAAATCTAGTAAGTTAGACTGGGGGCCAAAACCTTTTCGTTTTAACAATGTTTGGTTCAAAAATGATGATTTTATTGGGTTCATCAAATCTGATTGGGCCAAGATTAAAGTATTTGGGAGAGGATATTATAGGCTTTGTGAGAAATTGAAGAGGCTTAAAGAGCGACTTGAATGGTGGAATAAAAATGTTTTTAGTTGGATTGATCTTGGAGTAGATAATGATGTTAAAAGGATCAACGATTTGGATTGTTCCTTAGTAGAAATTTTTGATGGCTTCAATGATAAGTTGGTAGCAGATAAGGCTAATAATATGGAATCAATGTGGTATTTGTTGGATCTCCAGGGGAGTATGCTTAGAAACAATTTGAGACAGTTGTGGTTACAAGACGGGGATAATAACTCTCGATTTTTTCATAATTATTTAAACGACTGTTGCGGAAGGAATTACATTAATGTGGTGGATTCAAATGGATCTTGCTTTGAGGAGGTGAATGATGTTAAGCATGCCATTAAGTGTCATTTTTTGAAGACTTTTTCAAGGAACAATGCGATTATAGGCCATTTCCAGATGGATTAAACTTTAAAAAGATTTTTGATATTGATAGAAGACAGTTAAAAAGTGAGTTTTCAGAGGAGGAGATAAAGGCAGCCATATGGAATTGTAATGGCGATAAGTGTGTGTGGCAGGACGTGTATAACTTCGAATTTATTAAGGTGTATTGGGAGTTTATTAAGGAAGAAATTTTCTTGTTTGTTAGTGACTTTCACTGAAATCCTAAACTTATAAAGGCTTGCACGACTTCATATTTGACTTTCATTCCTAAGGTTCAAAATCCCCAAAGTTTGCCCGAATGTAGACCCATCTATCTTGTTGGCATCCTGTAAAAGTTAGTGGCGAAGTTGCTTGCAACGATGTTGCATGCTATTATTGGGAATATCATTTCTAAAATAAAGTCTTTGTTTATTCGAGGTAGAAATATTCTGGACAGGGTTCTCATGGAAAATGAAGTTATTGATCTAGCAAGGAGAGAAAACAAAAGTTGTTTGGTTTTGAAGGCGAAATACGAGAAATCTTACGATAGTGTGAGTTGGAACTATCTGAGATTTCTTCTTAACAAAATTGGTTTTGGAAATAAATAGTTGTGATGGATGAAGGCTTGTGTTTTCACGAGTTCAATGTTGGTCTTAGTCAATGGTAGCGGGATGGATGATTTCAAGTTGGAGCATGGTCTACATCAATGGGATCCGTTATCTCCTTTTCTGTTTGTCCTAGCCATGGAAATATTGACATGTTTGGTGGATAAAGGGGTGGAACGTAATGAATTCAAAGGTTTTTAGATCTGTGAAGAAGAATCAATTGACATTTTTCATTTCGTTGATGATACAGTCATCCTTGGTGACGGTAGTTGTGACAATCTATGCAGTATCAAGGCAATTTTTTACTATTGCAATCCATATTAAAGAATTTTTCCTAACGTCTTTATTTTTCAAGCGCTTCACGTTTCATTTAGGTTAGATTTTCAATATTCAACATTTTTTATAACGGATGTCCCTTAGATTTCACGCGGATCACTAATGGCAGATTCTTGAAGGTTGATAAACATTAAATGGATGGCAAAAATTTGTTTAAGGACAGTAGTAAAAAAAACGCTTAACTATCTCCTTGACCAAGAAAAAACCGAGGTGGATAAGCTGTTTTTTTATTACTTTGTTTATACAGAATATTAAAAATACATTGTTAAATATGTAGTAGCAACTCATGATAGAAATGGACGGTGGTAAATATTTCCTCTCTTTGGGGAGGCTTCATATAATTTAGTACTAGGGTAAAATATGTTTAACGAGTATTTTAAAAGTAAAATATGCTTACTAACTACCTCAGTTTTACTATAAAACTGAGATTTTATATTAACTATCACCTCGGTGATAAAGAAAACCGAGGTGACTATTTGTTTTTGAAAATACATTGCTTACACAAAATATTAAAAAACATTGTTTACAACAAATCTTCGGTGATATCCAAATTTTATTGCATACCCACTAAAACAATTTTCTTTTTTTGAAAAAAAAATGATTTTCTGCACTTGAAATTCAACAATTGAGTACTCTTTAAAGGTTGAGCTAGTTCCATTCTATGTTAGTTAAGCTCCATTTTTTGTTTAACTTAAAGCAAGAATGATTTTCGGAACTTGCAATCTATCAATTAAGCTCATTTCAAGGTTGAGTTCACTTCATTGTTGGTTAAGCTATTTTCTTTGGAAAACTTGAAGCAATAAATCTTTTATGCAATTGCAATCTATCAACTGAGTACCCTTCTTTAACTGAAGATTATTCCAAAAAATAAAACAAAGACAACATCATCACCATTAAGTGAGATATATTGCAAGGGCAGAAAAAATGTTTTGTTCAAGATAGAAGAACATTGACAAAATTTATTGTCTTGCAATATCTTCTTAGTATGATTAGACATAAGAGTAAATATGGGGCTTAGGAGTTAGTGACCTTCAACAAGTTAATCTAGCTCGTTTGTATAACTTGAGATAAAGGTTTCTTACATGTACTTCAAGCCTTTAGTATGATATTTTATTAGCTAGGTATGATGCTTCAGTCATTTCCTTTTTTTCGAGGTGGGAAATAGGGTTCTGATTTGTTACATCTTGGTGGAAATGTGTATCTTTTTAGGTAAGAAAATGACCCTTCTGATTTTATTTGTTGATGGTATCATTAGAAAATTAGAATTGGACTTCCACATTTTTCCTAGAAGGACTCTTGGTTAGGACCCATGCCCCTAAAATTTGAGTTCCTTGGTGTGTTTTCTAACTCCATTCAATCATATTGGCTAGTAGGATAGATTGGTCGAGTGGATAACGGGGACCTAGTTTGAAATCTTAGGTGATGGAGATTATTTTTTAGAGAGTTACCTATGTTTGAAAGTATTCTCTCTATGTTGCGAGATGTTATTTTCTTTCTTTCTTTCTCTCTCTCTCTCTGAGATCAGTGAATTTCGAGGCATATAAGAGATATTTGTTTTGTTGCATCTACTTATCCTATTCAGTTTGTTTGTTCCTCACTATCTCTTATGGCCAAGAATTAGACCCTTCACCTTATCTAGGATAGTTAGAATCCTGCTAAATGTTTGTTTTCTCATGACACCTTTTTTCAAGATAAATTCTCTTCTAGAGAAAACTTATACAAAAGGGAGATGTGATTACTGATCTTAGCTAGTGGGATCTCTTGTCTTTTATATTAGGATTGATTGATTCGATTTTCCATCTTTTTGTTACTTGTTAGTTAGTTATGTCTGTATGATATAAGATCTTCCAATGGTTGGGTTGGTATGAGGTTCTTCCTAACGACCGTTGACTTCTTTTTTAGTTTTTCCTTTCTTAAGGTGGTAGGGTAGAGTCTAGGTGAATTTTGGTATGATTTGTCATGATGTACTCTAGATCATTTGGATAACACATAATGATATCATCTTTAATGGTATTACAAAAACGGTGAAAGAGTGGAAGAATATTTTTTGATCTGGAAATGGTTTTTAGGTAGATTATGAGTAAAGTACTATGTCTGACTTCATAACTCTATCATCAACATTAACTAATAATAGATAGATTTTTTGCCTTGATTTTGAGGTATGTTATGATATGTGGTTTTGGTATTATTTTGGTATATTCTGATGAGTTGACGGTTGTTCTAATTGTATGAGCTCTAACATGAATTCTAAGAAATTAATCGTTTGAGCGTTTTTTCTTACCTATTTTGTTATGTTTATTATTTTGTTGAATGCAATATTTATTGTGTTGAATTTTTATTTGTATCCTCTATAATCCTCTAGATATTTCTTGTATTTAGAATTATTTATTATAATTTATAATAGTTTTTATTTATTTATCATTAATATAGTATTTTACTATTATATAAAGAATTTAAGACTCCATAAACACAGATGCTATAGGGAACGGTTGAAAATATTTGTAATGGATGGTTACATATATTAATTTCTGATGGAACATAACATTAATGACCCTCTGTCTGTGATGGTTGCTCACACCATAAACCTTGCATGTGTTGGTTCTATTATTAGAAGAAGTGTAATATTCTAACACAAATTTTCAACATAATACTTTTATTAATTCAAATTTATAAAAAATCTACTAATTTCATTTGAAATCCCTAATTGTAATATAGAGGGATCACCAAAATATTTAATCAATAAAAGATTAAGTGTGATGAAAATTATGCATTAAAAATTCTCATTTCGATTTTACATGATCAATTATTATTCTATTAAAAATGAGCTGCATTATTCCATCAAATCAGTTCAATTGATGAATGCATAAAAACAACTAATACATGGACTGTGATATTTTATTTATTTATTTTCTAGCAAATTGAATAAACTATATTTTAGGAAAAAAAACTGTATTTTCCTAGCATTTATTAGTAAGAATAGTATTCATACCATACTGATCACATTTATCTCTCTAAAGATATTAATATATTTCCAACCATTTCTCATTCACTTTCACACATACATGTAATCTAATATTTTCTGCAAGGTTGATTTTGTTTGAGAAGGTTATATTAAATGAAGCTTTGTTGTTTGTGATATGATTATCGATGAATATGGCAGCAATTGCTAGGGTACAACTATGGAAGATTGAACATCATCACAAAACATGTAAGTAATATTATAGCCGTTTTAGATGATTTTTTGTGATGTTGGTGTATTTTAAAATTGATTAGTTTCTTCACAATGAGGTGATTGTGTTGTAATTAGGGTTTGGTGTATTCCTAATGTGCCCTCTCTTCTGAAATGTTTTATAAAAAAAATCTTCTTTTTATGTACTTGTACTATTCCCAAACATCAATCACTTTATTGATGTTAATGCTACCCATATATTCTTAAGCGGTAATTTAGTTCATATTTTCTTTGGGATACTTACCATTCAATTCATCAAAGAACAACGAAAGGTGGTGGAACAATCATTTATTGTGCACCTCTGTTGTACAAATAGTTTCAGTCACATTTACCTCGTACTAGAATATTTCGTGAAAAATTCAAACAGACTCAGATGGTCCCAGATACTCATGTCTCTCAATCATACTAGCATGAATTTGTATGATCTAGCCTATGACACAAGAGTTATCATTGATAGTTGTGGAGAATTCTCCAATGTACCTCTCCTTGGGATACATGGAGGGATTAACTACAACCCCACTCTAGCAAGACGTCGGTTTGAATACCCTATGAAAGACAAACCTAGTTGTCTCTTGGTATCGGGTTTCTTCTATCTTAATGAGGGTGGAGTTCCAGGTTTAAAAAGGACAGTTGTAAAAGCTTGGAGCATCATTCATAGAAAGAGTACAAATCAATTGGAAAAGAAAAATTGTGTTGCTTTTAAACCATATATTCAGTGGGTCTACAACAAAGCTTGTGAACTTAAGATGCCATATTTTCTTGAGGAGCCTTCATAGCCTTTCACTGATTTATCCTCTACCATCCCTATTGAGAATAATGAAGAATATCAAGAACTTTTGAATAGAATGAATGTAACACTCCATTTCTACCCGACGGAAATTTATAAATCAAAGTTTTCAAAATTCAACATTCAAATAGGATTCCATATTTTCAACTAAAAAAACAACAACATTTATCGCATATCAACATGGATACATAACACTTAAACATTGGGAGACAAAATAACAACTTTTATTACTCGTTAAAACAAAACAACTTTTGTTACTAGACAACATATTCATCATTTCAATTCAATTGTCATGACATAACAACTTTACTCAACTTATAAAACAACTTATAACAACTTATACTTTTATTCAACTTCGACTTTTAAATACAACAACAACAACAAGGAAAACGAAAATGATATAACAAGCGTCAACCCCCCCCCCCCCCCCGAGTGTTACGTATCAGAGAGACAACACCAACTTGAACTAATGAAGGTAAGCAACTCTAATATGGAATACCTGCACGTTACCAACATAGGGGGAATATTCAAACAGAAGGGGTGGGATATATAACAATATAATCTGAATATATGATAAAACATATTAGATCAGATTACATAAATTACCACTTCATAACTTACAAATAACGTCAAACAACATTAAATACAACCCGATAACATAATTATACAACATTAGAATGCAACTTTGACAAATTCACATGTATGTGGTACCATTCGGAGTAAAACTCTCAACTTAAAATATGCCAGGTTATCGAGGCATCTGCAAGGCATATGCCTTTAACTTAATGATTTTGTCAATCCAGACCAACGTGGTGAGTATCCGCTCCAACTTAGAAATGAAATGTATTCCATGATACAAACGACACAACACCTAACAACTACCAACTCAGAACAACAAACAAACAACTCGGAACAACATAGCAACTTTTAGTTCAACACAGATTCAACCTTGGCTATAGGCCTACAACTTATCATTATTAACTTATCAACGTTGGCCAAAGACCTTCAATCACAACGACAACTCAACATTGGCTTTACGCCTTAAAAACAACAACAACTACAACAAAACAACTTTGGCTCTTCGCCTTAAATTTAATTCATCAACTAAGACAACACGACAACTTAATTCTCAAAAAACCACTTAACAACATTTACTACTCAATCCTGACTCATGGTCATTTAATTATGCTCTTACTAAATCATCATAGCACTACATTCAATTCCAATACTTAATCCCTTCAACCATCTCTGACTAAATTGATTAATTAATCTGCTACACTCTTTCACTGCTACTTATCACTAGCCTACTACTAAGCCTTTGTTTATCCATATTAGTGACCAAGTATTAAACCTGCAGCTAAGTCTACTATGCTCGTAAATGAAGGAAAATTGCGATCTAAACGCAGCGGAAAACAAAAATTTTCCTTTAGTGATCCTTACGAATGAGCATGGTCAGTGATAGAATCGTTACCTCTTTGTGGCGATTCAGATCTTTGATGCAGCGATCACAAGCGTTGATGAAGTGCAACGCCTCTACTCAGTCCACACGAACAGCTTCCGGTCACAGTGCTAGCTGCTTACGAACGGAATTATTTGAGTGAGAATCAAAAACGAAATTGCATCAAGTAAAAGTTTCATCACAAGGGTTCCTTTTATAGACTCTCTTGTGGGCTGCGGGCTAAAAGCCCAATTCACATGATCCATAATAATATTATATATTATTATAATAACTATTATTATAATAAATATATTTATTTTATTATTATTTTATAACCATTATAAAATAACAATAATTATTATTATATTATCCGAATTTCTATTTTTCACTTAAGTGCACCGTACCTTACGGTGTTCCTTTGATTTCTCTATCTCTCATCAAACTGTCCTTATGTGTGTGACCCTGTAGGATTTCGTAACGTTGGTAATTATATTAAATTATATATTTAACATAATAAACAGTGAGCGGTATCTAGCAACACATCACTGCTACCCAAGTCACGAAAATGTCATGTGATCTGACAAAACCTTTTTCGTGATAATATATGTTTGTACAATTACCCTTTTGCCCCTATGTCTATATTGAACACAAGGCATACACTGTGTCATCCTTGTCCAGTTCAATATTGGGCCCTTAGACATTTCTCCTGTTATGCAGGATTGGCAAATTCCATCTAGGACACTCATGTCCCTCAGCATGCTTCGTGGAGTGCCCATCAACTGTCTTTATGATCATCCAGTTACGGATAATGTTTGATCAGCAATAAAGCACCCGACTCTACATCTAGGGTCCATAGTGGTTTCAGGTCGAAGGGTGGTAATACACCATTATCACCATGAGAATAACTTATGACACTTTGCATAACATACTATGTAGTATTCTCATAGCGGGTCAATCCGGTATAAATATTACTCCTAATATTTATACCTATGTCAAGACTTGATAACTCTTTATCCATGATCCATGAGATGTGATCATCAGTCTATCTTCATAATAGTCTCAATGCTTTAATGTTATCCCACTTTGCAATAAAGCTTGACTACGGATATTTTAAGAATAATGTCTTTATGTTTAATGGGATCTCATGATTAAGTCACACTTAACATTTCATTAAACAGACTAACTATTCTAGGGACTTTATTATTCTGAAAGACAAACATAATAAAGAAATGCCTTTTATTATTAAACGAATAATCCGATACAAGTACCAAAAAGTATTGGCCTCTAGGGCTTACACCAACAATCTCCCACTAGCACTAGAGCCAATTAGGCATACCCTTAATACCCATAGATCTAGTATGACCATCATGCTTCTGTTGCGCAAGAGGCTTTGTTAATGGGTCAGCGATATTGTCAAGTGTAGGTACTCTGCATATCTTCACATCTCCCCGATCGATTATCTCTCGAATGAGGTGATAACGCCTAAGTATGTGTTTGGATCGTTGGTGAGATCTAGGCTCCTTAGCTTGTGCGATAGCACCATTGTTATCACAATATAAACCAATGGGATCCACAATGCTAGGGACTATGCCAAGTTCACTAATGAACTTCTTGATCCAAACAGCTTCCTTTGCTGCATTTGAGGCAGCAATATACTCGGCCTCAGTTGTAGAATCAGCAACCGTTTCCTGCTTTGAACTTTTCCAGCTCACAGCGCCACCATTGAGACAGAACACATAACCAGATTGTGATCTAAAATCATCCTTATCTGTCTGGAAGCTAGCATCAGTGTAACCAATTACATCAAGCTCTTCCTGACCTCCATATATCAAGAATGAATCCTTAGTCCTTCTCAAGTACTTAAGGATATTCTTGACAGCTACCCAGTGAGCATCACCGGGATCAGATTGGTACCTACTCGTTGCACTTAATGCATACGAGACATCTGGTCGAGTACATAACATGGCATACATGATAGATCCTATTGCAGATGCATATGGAATCTTATTCATGCGATCCCTTTCTTCCTTAGTTGAAGGGGATTGTGTTTTTGATAAACACAGACCATGTTGCATAGGTATGAATCCTTTCTTGGAATCATGCATATTAAAGCGTCTCAACACTTTATCTATGTATGTACTCTGACTTAGGCCAAGCAGTTTTTGTGATCTATCTCTATAGATCCTAATTCCTAATATATAGGCTGCTTCACCTAGGTCTTTCATAGAAAAACAATTCCCTAACCAAGTCTTCACTTGTTGCAAGGTAGGGACATCGTTTCCAATGAGTAATATGTCATCTACATATAATACCAGAAACACGATCATGCTCCCACTAACCTTCTTGTAGACACAAGGTTCATCTTCATTTTTGATGAATCCATATTGTTTTACGGTTTCATCAAAACGAAGATTCCAGCTTCTGGAAGCTTGCTTTAATCCATAGATTGATCGCTGTAACTTGCATATCTTTTGGGCATCTTGTGGTATGTCAAATCCTTCAGGTTGTGTCATGTACACATCCTCAAGAAGATTCCCATTAAGGAAAGCAGTTTTGACATCCATCTGCCATATTTCATAATCATGATATGCAGCGATGGCAAGTAAAATCCGAACAGATTTAAGCATTGCAACTGGTGAAAAGGTTTCATCATAGTCAACCCCATGAATTTGTTTATAGCCTTTTGCAACCAGTCTTGCTTTATAGGTATGTACCTTACCATCCATGTCAGTCTTCTTCTTGAAGACCCACTTGCATCCTATAGGGTTAACTCCTATAGGAGGTTCTACCAAGGTCCAAACCTGGTTTGTGTACATGGAATCCATTTCAGATTTCATGGCTTCTAGCCACTTCTCAGACTCAGGACCAGTTATGGCCTCTTTGTAGGTCACAGGCTCATCTTGATCCATGAGTAATACATCACCCTGATCACTTATGAGATATCCATATCTCTCAGGTTGGTGACGTGTCCTGCTTGACCTACGCTGGTCTTGTTCTACTTGAGCAGGTTGCTCTTCCACAACTACTTGTGTTTCCTGCTCTAGTTCCTCCATAGGTGTTTCAATGTTTTGTGATTCTTGAATTTCTTCAAGCTCTATTTTCCTCCCACTGTTTCCTTTGGAAATAAAATCCCTTTCCAGAAAGACTCAAGTTCGAGCGACAAACACTTTGCCCTCAGAAGGATTGTAGAAGTAATATCCTCTTGTTTCTTTAGGATACCCCACAAATAAGCATTTGTCAGATTTGGGCTCAAGCTTGGTTGAAATTTGTCGTTTGACGTAAACTTCGCAACCCCAAATCTTCATGTAAGACATATGTGGTTTCTTACCACTCCATATCTCATATGGTGTCTTATCAACCTTTTTGGATGGAACACGGTTAAGTGTGTAAGCTGCTGTTAATAATGCATGTCCCCAAAAGGAGTTTGGAAGATCGGCGTGACTCATCATGGATCGGACCATGTCTAACAAGGTTCGATTTCTTCTCTCAGATACACCATTCCATTGTGGTGTTCCAGGAGGAGTAAGTTGGGATAGAATCCCATACTCTTTTAGATGGTCATCAAATTCTAGGCTTAAATATTCACCGCCTCGATCTGATCGAAGAACTTTAATATTCTTCCCTAGTTGGTTTTGTACTTCATTCTTGAACTCCTTGAACTTTTCAAAGGACTCAGATTTGTGTTTCATTAAATACACATATCCGTATCTACTGAAGTCATCAGTGAAAGTGATGAAGTACTGAAAACCTCCTCTGGCTGGTATGTTCAGTGGTCCACATACATCAGTATGTATGAGTGCCAAAAGATCATTAGCCCTTTCACCTTTTTCCTGTGAATGGGGACTTTGTCATCTTTCCAATTAAACAAGATCTGCATGTGTCATATGATTTATAATCAAAAGAGTCCAAGAGTCCATCTTTATGGAGTTTGGAAATGCGTTTCTCATTTATGTGGCCTAATCGACAGTGCCAAAGGTAAGTTGGATTCAACTCATTAGGTTTCAACCTTTTAGTATTAATGTTATAAATTGGCATTTCAAGATCAAGGACATATAGTCCATTATTCATTTTTGCAGTAGCATAGAATATATCATTCAAATAAATGGAGCAACAATTGTTCTTTATTATGAATGAAAAACCAAACTTGTCCAAACAAGAAACGGAAATAATATTCCTGCTAATTG
This sequence comes from Lathyrus aphaca, assembly GCA_963966055.1. Classification (NCBI taxonomy): domain Eukaryota; kingdom Viridiplantae; phylum Streptophyta; class Magnoliopsida; order Fabales; family Fabaceae; genus Lathyrus; species Lathyrus aphaca. The sequence goes on from OZ014524.1 coordinate 537,215,298, forward strand.
CAGGTACATAATAACAGTTCTCTAACTGAATTATTAAACCACTAGGTAAAGTTAAAACATAAGTTCCTACAGCTAAAGCAGCAACCTTTGCTCCATTGCCAACTCGTAGGTCAACTTCACCTTTTGCCAAATCTCTACTCCTTTTTAGCCCCTGCACATTAGTACAAATGTGAGAACCGCATCCAGTATCTAATACCCATGATGCAGAAGTAGATAAATTAATTTCAATAACAAAAATACCTGAATTTGAAGTCTCTACTCCATTTTTCTTATCTTCCAGGTACTTTGGGCAATTTCTCTTCCAATGTCCGGTCTTACCGCAATGGAAGCAAGTGTCCTCCTTTGCTATTCCTCCACTAGGCTTCAAAACAGGAGGAGTGGGTTTGGGTTTGGCAACTTCCTTGCCTTTCCCTCTACCACCCTGTTTGATGGGCCTCTTGTTCTGTTTCTTTCCATTACTGACCATCAGAATAGATTTCCCTTTTGTCTTCATATTCTGCTCAGCAGTTCTCAACATGCCTAGCAGTTCTGGAAGACTTTTGTCCAAGTCATTCATATTGAAATTCAGGACAAACTGACTGAAGCTCTCTGGCAACGATTGCAAGATCAGATCAATCGCAAGTTCTTTTCCAAGGGGAAACCCTAATCTGTCAAGGTTCTCCACATACCCAATCATCTTGAGTACATGGGGACTTACAGGGGCTCCCTCAGCTAACTTGCTGTTAAAAAGGGACTTTGAAACCTGAAACCTCTCATTTCTTGCTTTCTCTTGATAAAGCATTTTCAGATGTCCGATCATATCGAACGCAGACATGTTCTCGTGTTGCTTTTGCAACTCAGAGTTCATGGTAGCAAGCATGAGGCAAGCGGTTTCATTGGCATCATCGAAATGCTTCTTATAAGCATCTCTTTCTGCCTTTGATGCAGAACTAGGAGGTTCCTCCTCAGGAACTGGTGTCTCCAAGACATACAGCTTCTTATCGTGCTTGAGGACAATCCTCAGATTACGGTGCCAATCCAGGAAATTTGTCCCAGACAATTTTTCCTTATCTAGGATGGATCGCAAAATATTGTTCGATGTGTTTGTTGTCATGGTAATCTACAAGAGAAATATGAAAATATAAGTATCATTAAAACAACATATTTAATTAGGCCTTTAATCAAATATGCTCCCACTATTTTATTCAAAACAAATGACCCTCATCATTTGATTCGGAAAATCCCGTTGGAAGACTTTCTAGTGGGTCGAGATCCATGTTTCACTTTGTTTTAAGTCAGCGTTAGGCTGATTACACAAAACTAAGTTATTTAGGTAGGAACTCCTTCCAATTGTATCTCATACAACTCTCGAATATTTTCAATTGGGTGAATAACTCCTTATTCTGATCCATCACATGAATCATTCCCAATTCTTGCTTCTAAACATGTATAATCTTATTATAATTTGTTTAGTTAAGTTTGACCCATTGTTTTAGCAATTGGATATTACAATTATCCCATCACACCTTACTAATATAGAACATGCACCTCGCGTAGGCGAAACCTACAATGCTCGATACTAGTCTTGATGAGTGCTAAAAATTGGAAAGCATAAACTTAATATTTAATTTTGAGGGAATTTGTTATTAGTTTGATCTCACCGGCTTAACATGCAAAACGTCTCTCACATGCATCAACATACAATTACATGCATCAACATACATATAAAAAGATACAATTATGGCCCCTAACGCAATTGTTCTCTCAAGCCAATGAGAGAACCTAAGCTAACCTAATAACGATCTAAGCTTCTCCAAGCATGATCTCCAAGGTTATCCTCCTTTAATATTGAATACTTCCTTTTTCTTCATAACATAATATTACATTACATATAAGAATACTCGTTTTACATACGAGGGAGTGAGATGAGAAAAGAAGTTACATAAAGAGATTGAGAGAGAGGCACGACTCGCAGGCCGTATTTAAAAATCCCAAAACAATAATAAAGGATAAACTAAGGCCATAACTGATCACCACAAATAAATAATAATAAACACACTTTTATTATTAGTTTAAAATTCCGATAATTAAATAAACTAAATTAAATTTCGGCTGATTGATCACACTTTGCAGACTTAGCCGGGGGTTCCGCTGCCCGACGGATACATAACACTCCATTTCTACCCGACGGAAATTTATAAATCAAAGTTTTCAAAATTCAACATTCAAATAGGATTCCATATTTTCAACTAAAAAAACAACAACATTTATCGCATATCAACATGGATACATAACACTTAAACATTGGGAGACAAAATAACAACTTTTATTACTCGTTAAAACAAAACAACTTTTGTTACTAGACAACATATTCATCATTTCAATTCTATTGTCATGACATAATGTAACACGGTGGGAGAACTGACTTTAAGTTATGTTGCGGATAGCAAGAGTCGCCACCGACTTTTATTTTATCCAAAAGGAAAGGGTATAAAAGAACAGGAAAGACCTTAAGAGAATATTTTGGGTCTGGGGGGTAGGTTATGTAAAGGGAAGGTGTTAGCACCCTTTACATCCATGGTTATCCATGGGCTCTTAGTTACTTAGCTCACTTTAAATTGTTTTTGAAAGTGTAGTGTGTGAATAGAAAAATTTTCAGAATAGTTAATAATAATCCATGTACGGATGTGTAAAAACTTGTTTTTTGAAAATTTGTTTGAAATTTGTTAAGTGTTTGAAAAGTTTTTTTTTGAAGTGAGCAAGTACATAAGAGGAACCTACCCTAACTTTAAGTCTTTCTTGTTCTTTATCCTTTCATTGGTAAGACTATCCCTACTATTAAGGAGTAGGTAGTCATTATCTTGGATGTTAGGGACATGAGAGGGACATTCTGTTTTATGAAGGCAACTGTGGGGTGTAATAAGCATATAGGAGGGACTATCATCATTATTCGAAGGGACTTGATTCGTAAAGGCAACCACGAGGGACTTGATGATTTTTTTTCTTTTGAGGGACTTGCTTTATACACCCCACTTGACCTTATGATTTAGGCAACATTGAGGGATAACCTTAAGAATGTGAGATGGCGATTAAAAATCGACTTACGTGTGTGAGTGTTTAATGTTAATTTATCTTTGATTAAAAGTGATCTAAGTTAATTTTTTAACAGAATACATGTTTTGCACTCCCTAAATTACTAACCATAGCAACAATTAAATAATTAAAAATTTACATCCAGGAGCATTTACAAAACTAATTATAATAAGCAAAATAAATAAATAGCAAAATATAAATATATAGCAAAATAAATATAATAAGCAAAAATAATAAATAAGTAAATAGAATAGGGGTTAGTAACAATAATAAAAAAATTAAATAAGGTTAGTAGAAATATTAAGAATAAAGTTAGTGAAAATAATTAAATGAAACAATAATAATTAGAAAAATAGACAAGGTTAGAAGAAAAAAAAAATAATAAGATAAAAATATTAAGATAATAATAAGCAAAAAATAAAAATAGAAAAATATTATAATGACATGATTAAAATAATAAACACAAATTTTAATTTTAACATATAACATTTAATAATAAAATTTTTAAACATAATACAATTATAAATTTTAATTATTACAAATTTAATCATTTTAAACATGTATTAACATTTATTTATTAAAACAATATTTACATACTATAAGGAGAAAATAAGTTTTAAATATTATATTCATAAAATTAATCATATTTACAAACAAATTTACAAGAATTATACTAAATAAATGTACATAAATAATTACATTAAAAATTAGAGAAATAAAATTATTTAGAAAAAATAGGACTAGGTTTTATTTTAGAAAATATTTTTAGGGTTTGATAATTTAACTACAAAAATTATTGAATAATATGCATATATTATATTTATACACATAATAAAGAAAAGAATTTTGAATTGGAGACATAAAAGTTTAGAATTTTTTTTAGAAAATGTTTGTTAAACATACATCCATGCATAATTTAATTATTTAGTGAATTAATAAAACAATTAAACAAATTAAGAAAATAAATTAATTAAAAAAAATAAAAGGAAAACTTACCTTGGCTGGGTTTGAACCCAGGTCATCCAATTTGCAAGCATCAAAACTCACCACTAGGCCAGCCAGGCGCAGGTGATAATAGAAGGGATCCACTTTGTTTTGTGCCTTGCCTTGGAAAATCCAAAAAATACAAGAAAATAAAAAGGCCTGGGGTAGTGTTGAACCCAGGACCTTTGATCATTCATATGCGTGCCTTACCGCCTGGCTGGGAGAGCCCTTCTGCTTACAAAACAACCACAAACTATAATATATTAAGAAGGCAATTAAAATGAGAAAAAAATATCAAAACATGGGCTGGAAGCAGGATTCGATCCTCTCCCCTTTTGTCAAATACGCACACGCCTTTCCACTGGGACAACTCAATGGTTGTGATAACAAACAGAATCATAAAATAATATTTTAAATCAGAAATTTGAATATGAACTCCGCGCCAACCAGTCATCTCCTTCCTCAGGACCTTCAAAATTTGCTGCGAAATTATTTATGAGTTTTCCTGCGAAAATAAATTTCCAGCAAAACCTACAAAAATCAAACAACGACAAAACAGTATAATTTCATGAAATTGATCATTCCATTAAGTTCCTATCAAGCTTTTCAATCATCCCACATTCCTAGAATTCATTTATATAGGCTGGATTGAAGAACCCTAATTGAAGCTGTAAACCCTAAAAATGGTAGATCACGTTTTAGGCTATGGAACTTCATCAATCGCTCCAGATTTCATCTATAGTCATCAACAAACACAGTTATGTGAACAAAATTCAATTATATGCAGTGAATCATTACAATCGAAAGAAAATTTATCAAGCATGAACAAGCTTCGGGTTTAGCAATATGGAGCATATGAGATGCATATGAGTGATGCTTTAGCTTCAAGGATGATCAATAAACATCTCTATGTTCTTACTTTGCCTTCCAATGCCCTGGATTTCAAAATCCGAATCTCACTTTTTGCTTGAAATTTTGAAATATGATCTTACCTTTTGGCTGCTGGAATTCGTGTCCTAGGGTTTGCATTATGATCAATACTTATAGGTGAATCAATCTAGGTCAAAAACTTCATTGGTTATGTGAAAGATTTGATTTAAAAAGATTGAGATTGATCATGCTTTGAAAGTTCAATATTTTTGTACCAATGCTTTCTATTTCAAGCCATTCCACATAACTCTTGTATCAACTTATTCCATACTGATTTTATGACTTTCTAGAATCAATCACAAAAATAAATCTTCATATTTAATATTTTATTTAAATTTAAAATGATTTTAAGTATAAAAAATCATAATAAATTAATTAAATAAAATAAAAATTATGAAAATATTATGGAAATTTCGTGCATGATATTATAGTATGGGTTGGGTCATAATTTGGCCAGCCCATTTGGAGAAAATTGCTTTTAGGCCCCCATTTTCATCATAAACCATCACAAACTTTCCCAACTTTGCAAGGGCACATCTCCCTCAATTTTAAAGGTATGAGGGTGTTCTTGGACATTTTGGAAAGCTTGAAGAGTCCTCTAAACAACCCCATTGGTTTCAGGTCCATATCATTTACCAATCTCAAGTTATGCCCTTTTGAAGTTGTTGACTTTTTGTTGACTTTTGAAATGACCTATAATGTCTTAGGTCATATCTTCCAAATGAAGCATTTTTGGGCTTAACTTGCAACATAAAAGTTGTAGAGAATTAAATTTCCTTCAAAATGGGCTTTGGATGGAGACTTGGTGATGAAGTATGTGAAAGTTATGGCTGGTCAAAGTTCAGTTGACTTTTACTAAGGAAACCCTAATTTAGAAACTCCTGATTATTGATGATCTGGAATCTCCTTGATGAATCATGATCAAACCTTGATCAAATGATGAATTTTACTTCACATACTTGATGTTGGTAGAAAATCATGAAGTTTGACTTTGGTTTGACCACAGTTGACCTCAGTTTGACTTTTTAACTGCACTGACTGATTTTGACTTATCTGATCATCTGACTGAGCAAACTTTTGAGAAAAGTCTTGAAACTTGTCATAGGGGTTCTTATACACATATAAGATGTTATGAAGCTCACTTGAGGTATTGGAAGTCCATTTAGCCTGATTAAAGTCAAAACCCTAGTTTTGGATGCACTGCTTAGGAGGTGCATTGTCTGAGGGAATTGTCAACTCTTCCAACCTGTTGTGAACTTTGTGAACCTTGTGAATCTTCATAAAGTGTCTTGTGAACCTCATGGGAGGTATTGTGAAGCTTGTGAACCTTGTGAACCTCATTAAGTGGCTTTGTAGACCTCATGAACCTCAGGGGAGCTTTGTAATCATTGTGAATCTTGTGAACCTTGTGAACCTTCATAAAGTAACTTGTAGACTTCATGAACTTCATGAAAGGTTATGGACATGTTGAGAAACTTGTGAACCTTGTGAACCTTCAAGAAGTGACTTGTAGACTTCATGAACCTCAAGAAAGGTATTGAAAATGTTGAGAAACTTGTGAACCTTGTGAACCTTCTTAGCACACAAAGTCTTGTATTGTGAGGGCAAATTTTGGGGTGCAACAGCTGCCCCTGTTCAATTTTCTGAAACCTGAGGGGTTAGATTGGTATATTTGCCAGTTGTGACCTGGAAGGTTGAAGGGGATTGAACACAAAAGCCCAAAAATTTGCACTCACCAGTGCATTAGAGTGATACAGTTGAATATGATTGAGTGGGCTTAAAGATGCCACTAGGGGAAAGTTCCTCAGATATATTTCTTGGAAGATAAAGCAGTCCATAATATGAAGGTATAATGAAAACTGTCAGGAGTCTGGATCAGTCCTGAGGTATTGATGGTATGCTTTCAGGAGACTGGAGTAATCCTGATGTAACAGCATGTCTTTAGGGGGGAATAAGAAGTTATCAGGAGGCTGGAGCTGTCCTGAGGTAACAATATAATTTCAAGAGGGTAGAGAAATCTTTGATAATATGCTTTCAGGAGACTGGAGTAATCCTGATGTAACAGCATGTCTTCAGGAGGATAGAGCAATCTTTGATAATATGCTTTCAGGAGACTGGAGTAATCCTGATGTAACAGCATGTCTTCAGGAGGATAGAGCAATCAATAATGATAACCCTAAAGCAGTCTTGAAGTAATAATATGACTTCAGGAGGATAGAGCCATCAATAGCTCTAAAGCAGTCTTGAAGTAATAAGATGATTTCAGGAGGATAGAGCAATCAATAATGATAACTCTAAAGCAGTCTTGAAGTAATAATTTCAGGAGGATAGAGAAATCAATGATGATAACTCTAAAGCAGTCTTGAAGTAATAATATGACTTCAGGAGGATAGAGCAATCAATAGCTCTAAAGCAGTCTTGAAGTAATAAGATGATTTCAGGAGGATAGAGCAATCAGTAGCTCTAAAGCAGTCTTGAAATAATAAGATGATTTCAGGAGGATAGAGCAATCAATAATGATAACTCTAAAGTAGTCTTGAAGTAATAAGATGATTTCAGGAGGATAGAGCAATCAATGATGATAACTTTAAAGCAGTCTTGAAGTAATAATATGACTTCAGGAGGATAGAGCAATCAATAGCTCTAAAGCAGTCTTGAAGTAATAAGATGATTTCAGGAGGATAGAGCAATCAGTAGCTCTAAAGCAGTCTTGAAATAATAAGATGATTTCAGGAGGATAGAGCAATCAATAATGATAACTCTAAAGCAGTCTTGAAGTAATAAGATGATTTCAGGAGGATAGAGCAATCAATGATGATAACTCTAAAGCAGTCTTGAAGTAATAATATGATTTCAGGAGGATAGAGCAATCAATGATGATAACTCTAAAGCAGTCTTGAAGTCATGAAAAGTTATCAGGAGGATAAAGTAACCCTGAGGTGACAATAAAGCAGTCCCAAAGTAATAAGAAGCTTATCAGGAGGATAAAGTAACCCTGAGGTTACGATAAAGCAGTCCCAAAGTAATAAGAAACTTATCAGGAGGATAGAGCAGTCCTGATGATCATAAGTTTGTTTGTTGGGTAATTAACCTGAAAACAAGGTAGCATTCTGTATGATAGTGTTAGTTTATGCATTATGCAGGTATGTATAATATGATGCACTTGAGTAATGTACTATGTATCTATGGATATGTATGTTATGGTATGATGTAAATGATGTATGTATGATATGATACTGCCGGAAGAGTCTGGATATCTTCATATAACAACTGCTGGCCAGGGAAAATAAATCCCGATTCATTGCTGAAGAATATATTATACATAACCTTCCGTCTGCTGGGGATAACAGGGTATAGATAACCTCCCGTATGTTGGGGATAGCAAGGTATATATAACCTCCCGTATACTGGGGATAGTGAGGTATATATAACCTTCGTCTTCGTTTGATGGTAGGGTAAATATAACTTCCCATCTTCGTTCGTCGTGCCCTTATTGGAAAGTAAATTCCCGAATATCCATATGAGGATAAAAGAGATGGATATAAATTCCAGGGGAGATGTGACTTTATGAAGATGGATTCGTCCTACTGAGGGTTTGTAACTGTCTTGTAAAGGTGAACCGGCGAAGCTTCGTTGAAATCCTCCCCTCGTTCGTCTTTAGTAAATACTATTACTGCATTTTCATGCATTTCTGGTAAACATCAATCATATTAAAAGCATACATGCATTTTTGGTAAACATTAATCATATTCAAAAGCATACATACATTCAAATACAACCAATGGACGTTTCGCTTAGGGTAAAAGTAAATCTGGATTCAGAGAGAAAAGTAAAGCTGAACTTGAAAACAGAATCGTTTCAACTTTCGAGAGCGTATAACCAAATGGATTTAGAGCTCCTGAAATCCTTAACTTTCCTGAATACCTTCCCAGAAATCTTCATGGTTGGATCTGAAGACATGATACTGACACCATCTGATACTACTGGCATAGACAATTAACTTCCATAATGGCTTCTGCTGAGAATCCAATATCAAGGTAATGTAATGAGAGGAATGTGTCTTCAAATTGTGATGGACCATATACGCTCCGGGTATTTTGAAGAGAAAGCATTGCCCCTTGGTTGAGGACGAATTATACCATAATGGAAGTATGTAATGAGCTACCTCAAGAGAAACAAGCAGAATGCCCCATAAGCATATGCCCCTGGCATTGTGAACTCTGTCATGTCACCTTTGGTAATTCACTTGTATGAGAAGAAAAAAATGCCCCTGGCTATTAAGCACAGCTGAGTCTGGACCTAAAAGCCCCAACTGAATTGAACAGTAACTTGGTATGCCTCTTGACTGGGAAACAGTGACTATGCCCTTGGCATTATGAACTTTGTAATGTTACCCTTGGCACTTCAGATAGATGAGGAGACCTGCCTCTGGCTGCTTAAACATAGTTGAATCTTGTCCTGATTTCCCCAAATGAGTTAGGAAGTATCATGGCCTGCCCCCTTGATTGGGAGATAATGACTATGCCCATTTGTATACAGGGACTTTGATCCAGGAAGCAACTTTGTTTATCGGAAGGACTTTAGTTCATTGAACATTCACCCTGTAAGCTTCTCCATTTCTCAAACACTCAGGTATATGCAAACAAATATATTCAAAAATGCAATGCTTATGTCTGTCTTGAAGTTTTGAAACAAGTTATTTTTAGAAAAACTGTTTTTTTTTTTAAACTGTGATATTAACTCAAGTTTTATAACAAGCCCTAAAGGAGTCAGGATACCTTTTTGTAGCAGTACGCTCTCGAACTAACCATGCTTCAGTTAGGACTTTTAAAGGGTTATAACGTGGCCTGGTTCATGGTTTAAGAAACAAAGGATAAAGGCTCAAATTATATTTGTACCCAACCCAATCTCCATGATGTTCTTCAGTCCTATACTCAGTTAACTTATATATTGAGGTTCCAAAGTAGTTTGGTATCGTAACACTGATATTTGTGATGGTTCAGCAACCCAAAATTTATTTGAATATTCAGTCATCTTTCTTTGTTGAGGATTCATACTGATCCCCTTTTTTTTTCAATTTTATTATCCCTTCCTTTGGCTGAACTGTTTATTTCAAGGTTACAGTCAGCGGGATGTCTTAATTTGTCTTTACTAAGTCTCCTTCATAGGTTTTGACTTAGTGAATTTTTCTTTTGCTGGATATTGACTGTCAGGTTTAATGATTACAGAGAACCATCATTAGTTGTGTACAACACATATAATTGGCATATTTGAGTTAACCGAGTAACTACCCTGCCCCAGGTTATGAATAAGGGTTTTAATTTGTGCGAGAATAAAAACTCCTACTTCATAGGCTCAAAAGGGTTGACTAGGGATTAACTTCCTTATATCTCCACTGTTTAGGAATTGAAACAATGCCTGTACATCGTCAGCATAGTCTGTTCAAAAGCATACTGCATAAGATTATGGTATTGTTTTCGTCATCCTCCCTCTACAGGCTTATAGCTTTATCAGGAGTTAAATATCACAAGATAGAAATAAGAAGCATAATTCAAAACATAGTGGAACGAATGGATTAATTCAAGACAAACATATGCAATGTATTAATGAAAACAAAAGTTTAACATAATAGTAAGTGTTCAAACAAATAAAAGAAATTACAAATGAAAATTCAAACGTTGTCCCATCCAGTTGGGTGAATGTCCTCAATTGCAATCTGTGAACTTTGAGGAGCAGTATACTTCACCATGAAATCAAATTTGTCACTTGGATGTCCCAAGGTGCCCCATATCTCAACAGGAATAGGTAGGCTTCCTTTCTTGCTATACTGGGCAACTTGTCTTGCAGCTTTGGTGTTTGATGGATGATAGTAGAACTCAACTTGACCCTCTGGAGTAACCTCGAGTGTTCCTTCGTCAATTAGGTCTTGAATCTTATTCTTCAACATCCAGCATTTATTAGTATCATGTCCAGGACTGTTGGAGTGATACTCACACCTTGCCTTGGGATTATAGCGAGGAGAAGAGGTTTTAGGATTTTGAGGAGGACTCTTCAAAGAAACTAGTTTCATTTCCAACAAGCATTGCAGAACTTGTGACATTGGAGTGCTGAACTTGATAAACTGCCTTCTACATTCCTTGTGTTGAGGTAGATTAACCTTATCAGGTCTTTCTCCTTCAACTGAAGAACAATCAATGGCAACCTGTTTCTTACCCTCTTTTATCCTCATCTTCCTTTCATCCAAATCAGCTTGTTTTAATGGAAGTTGACTGACAATTAGATTCCTGACTCCATTACTTTGAAGTTTTTGGACAAAGGTTCTCAGCTCTTCTTGCCCTTGAGCTAAACTTTGAATAAGGGCCACCTGGTTATTCATCTGGGTCCTCATTCCTGTCATCTCAGCTTGTAGTTGTTTCAGCTGATCATCCTTGTTGTCCTCAGGATTCTTCTTCTTAGCCAGCAGTGTCTTCAATTCATCCTGCCCCTTGGACAGGTTCAAGATCAGCTCTTGGAACTGTGCATTTTGTGCCTGGAGATCCTTAATTGATTGTTCAAGAGCCATTGCTGAAATAAACAGCGAGAAGATGAGAAACCTGTACACAATTATAAATCTGTGATGCAATGATATGGGATGTAAATGCGTATGCAATGTTTTCAAGGACCGCAGGATTTAATTTTGCTTAAACAAACAAGAAGGCAAACTTTTATTAGTAATGACTTTGTTTTGCCTTTTGGGCTTACAAAAATGAAATGCAATAAATACAAGAGATGGGGTTTTAAGTCTCCCATGGACGTTTCCTCTTTGTGTTGAGGTATGAGTTGAGATTCCGTTCCTCGTGAAGTTGCTTTGTTAGTTCCAGGATTCTTTCTTGGCTTGCTTTGTAATGAACCTCAAAAGTATCCCTTTGCTCCTTCAACTGGATCCAGGATCTCTGTAAGTCTTCCATGTCAGTAGGCATGTCTGGGTGAAGGATGGTATAAGCAGTGTCTCCTTCAGCAACAGGTTCCATGGTAACTGGCAGGATAGCAGGATATGGCATCATGAGAGTCTGAGCACGAGATCGCACCCATTTGAGATAAGCTTCCATAGGAATAGTGTACTTAGGCTCCAGTGTCTTGCTGTCAACCCGGTTTACTTTTCCCCAAGCTCGTATGAATCTCTGACGGTAACCTTGAAGATCGTTATCATAGTCAAACACAATACCTTGAATCAGCATGTCATGTGGACCATCACTCCGAGCATAACCAAACTATCGTAAAGCTAGAAAGGGGTTGTAGGTGATGCCCCCTCTTATGCCTAGAAGTGGCACATTAGGAAACTCCCCACAACGGTCAATGATAGTGACATTCTCCATAGATCTGGAGCACCAATGGATATCTGCATGAGAGAGTGACATAATCCTTTTGGACCATCTGAACCCTTGCTCATTCTTCATTACTGAGCGAGGAAGGTGAGAAATAAACCACCTAGAAAGCAAAGGTATGCAGCACATCAAAGTTCCTCTTGCCCTTGTAGTACGGGTATGAAGAGAATGTAGAATGTCTCCAAGCAATGTAGGCACTGGATTGTGACTCAGGAATATGTTGATGGCATGAACGTCTATGAACTGATCTGGATTGGGGAACAATACTAAGCCATATATCAGCAAGGCTAAGATCTCCTCAAAAGCATCATAGCTCATGGCCTTCAAGAACATTTGAGCCTTATCCATTAGTACTTTGGCAAGAATACCCTTGACTCCACTTCTCGTTTCTAGAACAATGTCAGACTTCTTCAGATGTAGGGCTGCAGCAATAACCTCTGGCTTAAGCTCTTTCTCCAAGCCTGTGAAGGGTCTTTGATCAAGAACAGGTATGCCCAGAAGTTTAGAGAATTCCTCCATAGTAGGAACCAGCTGGTAGTCAGGGAATGTGAAGAAGTGGTGCTTAGGGTCAAAGAACTGAAACAGCACACTCATCATGTCTTCATTGAACCCTGAAGTGACTAGATCCAATAGGTGACCATGTCTCTTGATGAACTGGGAGTGATCAGACACCTGAGAAACCAACTCTTTAAGCTTGGGAGGTATCCCTACAAAGTTGATCCTGATGGTGTTTCTACGAGCAGAAGCCATGACCTACAACAAAGAACAAAGATAAATCCCTTGGTCCTTGAAATGGTTAGTGAAAATGCTATGCTTATGATGCATGATGATGTCATGATGTTATGTTCAATCACAAACATGTGGCACACACAAACAAGTCACACCATAGCCCTAGGTTTAAAGGCTTGCATGAAGTTTAAAGGTAGGTACCCTCCCCTGAAGTTAGATGGTTCATCCTGTCCTACAAAAGTAACCGGGTTCTAAGGGATCTCAATATCATTGATCCTTCACAAGGGTGGTTGATCAGAAGGCAACTTACTTGCCAACCAAAACCCTCCAAGTTTAAGATCTCAATGAGCGTAGCATCGAGTGTCAACCAACTTCAGTCTGCACCAAAGTCGGTTACCTCACTACTTTCTAAAGGCCAAGATGAGTTAACTAGGGTTCTAAAAGTTAGTTAGTGCATTGACAACATATGGCAGCCTCATATTATCCTCAACTTGACTTAAGGAACATAAGCACCAACCAAGAAGTCGCACTAACTATGGCCACCAGATCAACCGTATCGATATACGTCGTACAGTTTCCTTGGTCTATTGCCATTTACCTAAGGTACACTAGATCCGGGTTAGGACCTTTCACACATAAGAGCAACCCCAACAAGTAATATAAAGCAAACAAGGCAAACAATTTAAAGTGATCTTAATTCCTAAGGGTACCCCTCTTAAATTAAATCCCCAGCAGAGTCGCCAGTTCTGTAACACGGTGGGAGAACTGACTTTAAGTTATGTTGCGGATAGCAAGAGTCGCCACCGACTTTTATTTTATCCAAAAGGAAAGGGTATAAAAGAACAGGAAAGACCTTAAGAGAATATTTTGGGTCCGGGGGGTAGGTTATGTAAAGGGAAGGTGTTAGCACCCTTTACATCCATGGTTATCCATGGGCTCTTAGTTACTTAGCTCACTTTAAATTGTTTTTGAAAGTGTAGTGTGTGAATAGAAAAATTTTCAGAATAGTTAATAATAATCCATGTACGGATGTGTAAAAACTTGTTTTTTGAAAATTTGTTTGAAATTTGTTAAGTGTTTGAAAAGTTTTTTTTTGAAGTGAGCAAGTACATAAGAGGAACCTACCCTAACTTTAAGTCTTTCTTGTTCTTTATCCTTTCATTGGTAAGACTATCCCTAATATTAAGGAGTAGGCAGTCATTATCTTGGATGTTAGGGACATGAGAGGGACATTCTGTTTTATGAAGGCAACTGTGGGGTGTAATAAGCATATAGGAGGGACTATCATCATTATTCGAAGGGACTTGATTCGTAAAGGCAACCACGAGGGACTTGATGATTTTTTTTCTTTTGAGGGACTTGCTTTATACACCCCACTTGACCTTATGATTTAGGCAACATTGAGGGATAACCTTAAGAATGTGAGATGGCGATTAAAAATCGACTTACGTGTGTGAGTGTTTAATGTTAATTTATCTTTGATTAAAAGTGATCTAAGTTAATTTTTTAACAGAATACATGTTTTGCACTCCCTAAATTACTAACCATAGCAACAATTAAATAATTAAAAATTTACATCCAGGAGCATTTACAAAACTAATTATAATAAGCAAAATAAATAAATAGCAAAATATAAATATATAGCAAAATAAATATAATAAGCAAAAATAATAAATAAGTAAATAGAATAGGGGTTAGTAACAATAATAAAAAAATTAAATAAGGTTAGTAGAAATATTAAGAATAAAGTTAGTGAAAATAATTAAATGAAACAATAATAATTAGAAAAATAGACAAGGTTAGAAGAAAAAAAAAATAATAAGATAAAAATATTAAGATAATAATAAGCAAAAAATAAAAATAGAAAAATATTATAATGACATGATTAAAATAATAAACACAAATTTTAATTTTAACATATAACATTTAATAATAAATTTTTTAAACATAATACAATTATAAATTTTAATTATTACAAATTTAATCATTTTAAACATGTATTAACATTTATTTATTAAAACAATATTTACATACTATAAGGAGAAAATAAGTTTTAAATATTATATTCATAAAATTAATCATATTTACAAACAAATTTACAAGAATTATACTAAATAAATGTACATAAATAATTACATTAAAAATTAGAGAAATAAAATTATTTAGAAAAAATAGGACTAGGTTTTATTTTAGAAAATATTTTTAGGGTTTGATAATTTAACTACAAAAATTATTGAATAATATGCATATATTATATTTATACACATAATAAAGAAAAGAATTTTGAATTGGAGACATAAAAGTTTAGAATTTTTTTTAGAAAATGTTTGTTAAACATACATCCATGCATAATTTAATTATTTAGTGAATTAATAAAACAATTAAACAAATTAAGAAAATAAATTAATTAAAAAAAATAAAAGGAAAACTTACCTTGGCTGGGTTTGAACCCAGGTCATCCAATTTGCAAGCATCAAAACTCACCACTAGGCCAGCCAGGCGCAGGTGATAATAGAAGGGATCCACTTTGTTTTGTGCCTTGCCTTGGAAAATCCAAAAAATACAAGAAAATAAAAAGGCCTGGGGTAGTGTTGAACCCAGGACCTTTGATCATTCATATGCGTGCCTTACCGCCTGGCTGGGAGAGCCCTTCTGCTTACAAAACAACCACAAACTATAATATATTAAGAAGGCAATTAAAATGAGAAAAAAATATCAAAACATGGGCTGGAAGCAGGATTCGATCCTCTCCCCTTTTGTCAAATACGCACACGCCTTTCCACTGGGACAACTCAATGGTTGTGATAACAAACAGAATCATAAAATAATATTTTAAATCAGAAATTTGAATATGAACTCCGCGCCAACCAGTCATCTCCTTCCTCAGGACCTTCAAAATTTGCTGCGAAATTATTTATGAGTTTTCCTGCGAAAATAAATTTCCAGCAAAACCTACAAAAATCAAACAACGACAAAACAGTATAATTTCATGAAATTGATCATTCCATTAAGTTCCTATCAAGCTTTTCAATCATCCCACATTCCTAGAATTCATTTATATAGGCTGGATTGAAGAACCCTAATTGAAGCTGTAAACCCTAAAAATGGTAGATCACGTTTTAGGCTATGGAACTTCATCAATCGCTCCAGATTTCATCTATAGTCATCAACAAACACAGTTATGTGAACAAAATTCAATTATATGCAGTGAATCATTACAATCGAAAGAAAATTTATCAAGCATGAACAAGCTTCGGGTTTAGCAATATGGAGCATATGAGATGCATATGAGTGATGCTTTAGCTTCAAGGATGATCAATAAACATCTCTATGTTCTTACTTTGCCTTCCAATGCCCTGGATTTCAAAATCCGAATCTCACTTTTTGCTTGAAATTTTGAAATATGATCTTACCTTTTGGCTGCTGGAATTCGTGTCCTAGGGTTTGCATTATGATCAATACTTATAGGTGAATCAATCTAGGTCAAAAACTTCATTGGTTATGTGAAAGATTTGATTTAAAAAGATTGAGATTGATCATGCTTTGAAAGTTCAATATTTTTGTACCAATGCTTTCTATTTCAAGCCATTCCACATAACTCTTGTATCAACTTATTCCATACTGATTTTATGACTTTCTAGAATCAATCACAAAAATAAATCTTCATATTTAATATTTTATTTAAATTTAAAATGATTTTAAGTATAAAAAATCATAATAAATTAATTAAATAAAATAAAAATTATGAAAATATTATGGAAATTTCGTGCATGATATTATAGTATGGGTTGGGTCATAATTTGGCCAGCCCATTTGGAGAAAATTGCTTTTAGGCCCCCATTTTCATCATAAACCATCACAAACTTTCCCAACTTTGCAAGGGCACATCTCCCTCAATTTTAAAGGTATGAGGGTGTTCTTGAACATTTTGGAAAGCTTGAAGAGTCCTCTAAACAACCCCATTGGTTTCAGGTCCATATCATTTACCAATCTCAAGTTATGCCCTTTTGAAGTTGTTGACTTTTTGTTGACTTTTGAAATGACCTATAATGTCTTAGGTCATATCTTCCAAATGAAGCATTTTTGGGCTTAACTTGCAACATCAAAGTTGTAGAGAATTCAATTTACTTCAAAATGGGCTTTGGATGGAGACTTGGTGATGAAGTATGTGAAAGTTATGTCTGGTCAAAGTTCAGTTGACTTTTACTGAGGAAACCCTAATTTAGAAACTCCTGATTATTGATGATCTGGAATCTCCTTGATGAATCATGATCAACCCTTGATCAAATGATGAATTTTACTTCACATACTTGATGTTGGTAGAAAATCATGAAGTTTGACTTTGGTTTGACCACAGTTGACCTCAGTTTGACTTTTTAACTGCACTGACTGATTTTGACTTATCTGATCATCTGACTGAGCAAACTTTTGAGAAAAGTCTTGAAACTTGTCATAGGGGTTCTTATACACATATAAGATGTTATGAAGCTCACTTAAGGTATTGGAAGTCCATTTAGCCTGATTAAAGTCAAAACCCTAGTTTTGGATGCACTGCTTAGGAGGTGCATTGTCTGAGGGAATTGTCAACTCTTCCAACCTGTTGTGAACTTTGTGAACCTTGTGAATCTTCATAAAGTGTCTTGTGAACCTCATGGGAGGTATTGTGAAGCTTGTGAACCTTGTGAACCTCATGAAGTGGCTTTGTAGACCTCATGAACCTCAGGGGAGCTTTGTAATCATTGTGAATCTTGTGAACCTTGTGAACCTTCATAAAGTAACTTGTAGACTTCATGAACTTCATGAAAGGTTATGGACATGTTGAGAAACTTGTGAACCTTGTGAACCTTCAAGAAGTGACTTGTAGACTTCATGAACCTCAAGAAAGGTATTGAAAATGTTGAGAAACTTGTGAACCTTGTGAACCTTCTTAGCACACAAAGTCTTGTATTGTGAGGGCAAATTTTGGGGTGCAACACATAACAACTTTACTCAACTTATAAAACAACTTATAACAACTTATACTTTTATTCAACTTCGACTTTTAAATACAACAACAACAAGGAAAACGAAAATGATATAACAAGCGTCAACCCCCCCCCCCCCCCCGAGTGTTACGTATCAGAGAGACAACACCAACTTGAACTAATGAAGGTAAGCAACTCTAATATGGAATACCTGCACGTTACCAACATAGGGGGAATATTCAAACAGAAGGGGTGGGATATATAACAATATAATCTGAATATATGATAAAACATATTAGATCAGATTACATAAATTACCACTTCATAACTTACAAATAACGTCAAACAACATTAAATACAACCCGATAACATAATTATACAACATTAGAATGCAACTTTGACAAATTCACATGTATGTGGTACCATTCGGAGTAAAACTCTCAACTTAAAATATGCCAGGTTATCGAGGCATCTGCAAGGCATATGCCTTTAACTTAATGATTTTGTCAATCCAGACCAACGTGGTGAGTATCCGCTCCAACTTAGAAATGAAATGTATTCCATGATACAAACGACACAACACCTAACAACAACCAACTCAGAACAACAAACAAACAACTCGGAACAACATAGCAACTTTTAGTTCAACACAGATTCAACCTTGGCTATAGGCCTACAACTTATCATTATTAACTTATCAACGTTGGCCAAAGACCTTCAATCACAACGACAACTCAACATTGGCTTTACGCCTTAAAAACAACAACAACTACAACAAAACAACTTTGGCTCTTCGCCTTAAATTTAATTCATCAACTAAGACAACACGACAACTTAATTCTCAAAAAACCACTTAACAACATTTACTACTCAATCCTGACTCATGGTCATTTAATTATGCTCTTACTAAATCATCATAGCACTACATTCAATTCCAATACTTAATCCCTTCAACCATCTCTGACTAAATTGATTAATTAATCTGCTACACTCTTTCACTGCTACTTATCACTAGCCTACTACTAAGCCTTTGTTTATCCATATTAGTGACCAAGTATTAAACCTGCAGCTAAGTCTACTATGCTCGTAAATGAAGGAAAATTGCGATCTAAACGCAGCGGAAAACAAAAATTTTCCTTTAGTGATCCTTACGAATGAGCATGGTCAGTGATAGAATCGTTACCTCTTTGTGGCGATTCAGATCTTTGATGCAGCGATCACAAGCGTTGATGAAGTGCAACGCCTCTACTCAGTCCACACGAACAGCTTCCGGTCACAGTGCTAGCTGCTTACGAACGGAATTATTTGAGTGAGAATCAAAAACGAAATTGCATCAAGTAAAAGTTTCATCACAAGGGTTCCTTTTATAGACTCTCTTGTGGGCTGCGGGCTAAAAGCCCAATTCACATGATCCATAATAATATTATATATTATTATAATAACTATTATTATAATAAATATATTTATTTTATTATTATTTTATAACCATTATAAAATAACAATAATTATTATTATATTATCCGAATTTCTATTTTTCACTTAAGTGCACCGTACCTTACGGTGTTCCTTTGATTTCTCTATCTCTCATCAAACTGTCCTTATGTGTGTGACCCTGTAGGATTTCGTAACGTTGGTAATTATATTAAATTATATATTTAACATAATAAACAGTGAGCGGTATCTAGCAACACATCACTGCTACCCAAGTCACGAAAATGTCATGTGATCTGACAAAACCTTTTTCGTGATAATATATGTTTGTACAATTACCCTTTTGCCCCTATGTCTATATTGAATACAAGGCATACACTGTGTCATCCTTGTCCAGTTCAATATTGGGCCCTTAGACATTTCTCCTGTTATGCAGGATTGGCAAATTCCATCTAGGACACTCATGTCCCTCAGCATGCTTCGTGGAGTGCCCATCAACTGTCTTTATGATCATCCAGTTACGGATAATGT
Organism: Lathyrus aphaca; assembly: GCA_963966055.1. NCBI lineage: Eukaryota > Viridiplantae > Streptophyta > Magnoliopsida > Fabales > Fabaceae > Lathyrus > Lathyrus aphaca. Next base: position 537,235,303 of record OZ014524.1, read on the forward strand.
TTGATCAGCAATAAAGCACCCGACTCTACATCTAGGGTCCATAGTGGTTTCAGGTCGAAGGGTGGTAATACACCATTATCACCATGAGAATAACTTATGACACTTTGCATAACATACTATGTAGTATTCTCATAGCGGGTCAATCCGGTATAAATATTACTCCTAATATTTATACCTATGTCAAGACTTGATAACTCTTTATCCATGATCCATGAGATGTGATCATCAGTCTATCTTCATAATAGTCTCAATGCTTTAATGTTATCCCACTTTGCAATAAAGCTTGACTACGGATATTTTAAGAATAATGTCTTTATGTTTAATGGGATCTCATGATTAAGTCACACTTAACATTTCATTAAACAGACTAACTATTCTAGGGACTTTATTATTCTGAAAGACAAACATAATAAAGAAATGCCTTTTATTATTAAACGAATAATCCGATACAAGTACCAAAAAGTATTGGCCTCTAGGGCTTACACCAACAGTAAACTGGGACAAATCAACTTATTAAACATTACTAGAAAATCCGCGTATTCGACATAATTATAACTGAATAAATTCACCAACTTATCAACTAACTTATACGAACTACTTCGAAGAATTTCAGCTCATTCCGACAACTAACTTTTTCCGCTTAATTCCACATATTTGGCTAAATCAGCATTGTTTTACACTCTAGTATCACTACTAATTAATCCTACTGATTATGCTAATGCATAATCCACTACTACAATATTTTCTACTATCTATCATCAAGAATCCAACTCTACGACAAACTGCTAATTACCACACCTCTGCCAAATTCATAACAGAAACCAACATACTAAGCTTGTTACTTAAATCCTGCTATTGCTATTTCTGGCTTCTGTTATATTATTGCTTGCCATCCCACATTTTAATCAATTCCTTATTATCATACCTCAATTAAATTTGCATCAGCAAATAACTTATCAAAGTCTGCTACAAAATTCTACATCACTTCTGCTTAATTAGTCTACTATTAATTCATCTCAGCACTATCATTAATCTCTTATAGTAGTCCTAATACCATTAATTAATCTTTGAATTAGTTATTGAATCCCATTATACTTCCTCTACTAAATTATGGTTTACTAATAAGCATGCCAAACTACACGTAACATAAAAAGCAAACAACAACAACATGCCATCCACAATCCCAAATGCGACGGACGTCACATAAGTCTGCCCCTCGTCACTGACTGTGATGGTCGTCATGACTATGGGACGGTCGTCCCACTCTTCTAAAACATGTTGTGTCTCTGTTTCTCCCATGCTTATTCATCTCTGCAACTCCTTTAAATTACGTCTCAGACCTATTACTCAATTGGCCCAGTACAACATTAACGTAACATACACATACACAACAAATACTGACTGATTAATTTACGATTAATTCGACAACTTAGATTAATCCCTTTTTATTCAACCAAACAAGACAAACACTAACATCAATAATTTATATAACCAATCCCACATTTTTTATCATACAAACCCGATTAGAGAGTTAGAACCCCACCCTTACCTTTGGATTGAAGGTGCTCTAATCTCTCTGATTTGTCTCCCACCGTTTCTACGTGTTCTCCATCAACCCTTGTGCCTCCTTTTGCAACTTTCTCTTACTTTCTCTTACTGCAACCTCTAATCCCTTTATTAACCTGATTTCTCCTTTTTATTCTAATTAAATTATATTTCACTTAATCCATAATTTCTTTATTAATTCTATTGGACCTAATTTCCACACCTCACCAATTATTTCTACCAACTACTTAAATAAGCCCATGAATTCTTCTATACTCTTAATATAATAACAACATACTATCTATACAACTTAAATCGCTTAATTTAATTCGACCAACCACAACACGACTTAAATCAACTTAATCTACTTAGTTCAACTTAAATAACCTTAGCAACTCATCACAACACAAATTCGACTATTCAACAAAAATCAACAACAATAATACGAATATAATTAATTAAATAATTAATTAAATAAACAGGGTGTTACAATGAAGCTGGAAAGAGACACTTGAGAAGACAAATTTCATACTTCAAGGTCTGAGAGCAGAAAGTTGAAGAGACAATTGAAAGAAAAAGACGACTTGATAGAAATATTGGAGCGGCATGTTGAAAAGAGATAGGAAGAACAAGATAATGTAGCTTTAGATTAGGAATTGCACTGGCCAATGGGAATTTTTAGATGGTAGTCACTTCTCCCTTTTTGATAGCAACATTTTATTTTTGTCGAGAACTTTGGTGACCCTTTTTATTTTGATATGATGGTTAATTCATTTACAGTTTTATTGAATTTTTTTATCTCTAATTTTTGCCTATACTTCTTCTTACAAGCTTTCAGTCTATTGGGATGCCCTGATTTTTTTTCCTAATTCACCTTTGTAGGTTTTGACTTAGCAGACTTTCTCATTTTTGATCTGGAAAGATAATGTCTGCCTTTGATGAGAATAACCATTAGCTTTTCTAATATTTCTTTGATGTGTGCAAAGGAAATCACGTGCTTGGAACTTTTATTGAGATGTGTATGGAACGATTCTCTTGAATTTGAATGAACATCCAAATTAATTGAGAGCTACCCTGCCCCTAGGTTAAGATTGCGAGTTTTTCTGTACAGAAAGAAACACCAACTTCTAGGCTCAAAGGGGTTGACTAGCGTTGGCTAGGATTTCGACGTCAGAGATTAAGTTAATGATGACTTAAAGTGATTTTTGAGAAAATGTTATGACTTCGACAAGAGGTATGTGTAAGGTCTCAGTCGAAGAAGTCCTTTATTAAGAGAATGAGACATTAGAGTTATTTCTAAGTTTAATTGGTGAATTCAATGGAAGTAGTACTTATGCTAGAGATTCGACGAAAAATTTGAATTTGACTAAGGATGAATAACTGCTTTTTTTCCTTATATGTTTCTTCAAAAGGACACTTGTTAAGCTGTGGAGAATGGAAGCATGCAAGCGAAGACGTGTCAATTTGTAGAAGAAAGACCGTTGATGACAGTTATTTCGACTTAGCATATATAGGAGTCTTAGGATGTAGATTTACGTGTGTTCATTTCTTTGTACAAATACTCAAAATTTACTTAAAGTATCCAAGTGTGTGTGAGAAAAGAGTTTCATTGAGAGTTTACATTTGAAATACCGTTTTACTCAATCAAAGTTATTTTGCCGTTTACTCATTACTTTTTCATTGCAATTTATGTTAAAGTTCTTTATTGCTTTCTATTTACAAGCATTTTGCATTTTCTTTTAACTTTCAACAAACATTCTCCAATAATGAATTTTGTTGAAAAGTTCACCATTTTATCAATATAATTTAACAAACAACACATGTCCTAAGGTTTCACTGGTTGATCCTGCATGTTAACCATTTTTTGGAGAGCAGAGGTTATTTACCAATTTTCATGATAAACAAATTGGCACGCCTAGTGGGACAATGCTATTGTTAATACTTTTTCTTTTTGTAAAATTTTCTGCATAGAGTTCTTTATTTTTTCTATTCTCTAACTTCGTTGCATGATATTGAGAAGTGGTAAAATATCCAAAAACAATGAGGAAAGACCTATGAGAAGATATGTAAAAAGGATGGTGAATCAAAATCCATAAAATAATCAAAATCCGCCAAAAAACAATGGAGAACAACCCCCTTCATCTTCGAACGATGGAACTATGGGTGCATCATTTGTATATGAACTCGTACAATCAATGGCATGTTTGACGCTTGTGCAGTCGATTGCCCAATGTGGGCCTACTTTCTATCTTGTAGGAACTCAGGGTCCACCAATGACCCCCCCCCCCCTCTAGTGGTTAAAAGTGAAACAAAAAAATGTGCCCCCAGATAAAATATGGTATGTATTCATCACTCTGTAACATGTGTATGTATTTTATAATAACAATAACAAAATTTATTATTAAATTATAAAATAAAATTAAAATACTTATAATAATAATAACAATTATTATTATAATACAAAATTTTGCAAACCTTAAAATAACGCTTGACAACACAACTCTTGTGTCGTAAAGAACTCTAATTCAACTCATTCATACTAACAATCATAATGATCGATTATTTAAATCGATTGATCAAAATGCCATTGCTTTACCATACAAACATCGGGTTCCGAAGCAAAAGAACATTGACCAATCACATGAATTACAATCATCACACAATTTGAATCGATGGAATTAAATGCATATCAAATATATCTCTGTTG